>JBBGZY010002928.1:2500-555000 GCA_037952925.1 Lithobates clamitans
CCCTCCAATAACCCCCATTCAGTGTCCTCCAACCGTCTCCGCCAATCCTTCCAATAACCTCCATTCAGGGTCCTCCACCCTCTCTGCCAATCCCTCCACTGACCTCCATTCAGTGTCCCCCACCCCTCTCTGCCAATCCCTCCACTAACCTCCATTCAGTGTCCCCCACCCCTCTGCGCCAATCCCTCCACTAACCTCCATTCAGTGTCCTCCACCCTCTCTGCCAATCCCTCCACTAACCTCCATTCAGTGTCCCCCACCCCTCTCTGTCAATCCCTCCACTAACTTCCATTCAGTGTCCCCCACCCCTCTCTGCCCAACCCTCCAATAACCTCCATTCAGTGTCCCCCACCCCTCTCTGTGTAAGGTAAACCAGATTCCCAACAAAAGAAAACCAGTGTGAGCTGATGCTAATATTCATGCGCGTGCGGACTGTTTATGTGCTTATACTTCTAGGCAAAGATGTACTATTCTTGTTTAATGTGCTCGCATTCATGCGCGCACTCGCACAAGCGCATGCATATGTGTACATACTTGGCACCCAGCTGCCTATTTAAACTGGCCTGTCACCATAAGCAGTTGCTAAATGGTCTTCAGCTTGTACCTATATTCCTGTGACCTGATCCACTGAACCTGCTTACCTGTGTATGACCCGGCTTTCTCTTGGACTCTGCCTTTGATCCTGCATTAACCTTGTTCACCTGATCTCTTTGACCTCAGCCTTTTTACTGGACTTGTCTTTGCCTGCTGGTCCAGCTGTTACCTACCATGGCCTGCTTCCTGGACTTGCTTTGTCTGCTGACTCTGTGCCTTGTTACCCAGCTGCCACTGATCGCTGACTGCATATCGGCTCTGCTACCATCTCCTGCTCTGGTGCCAAGCTGCTTCAGCGTTTTGTTCCTAGGACTGCAACTCCCAGCTCCATCCACCTAAGCACAGACTTCACAGGCCAGCTTCTCTGGCACTCCTGCCACTCTGTGCCCTCACACTCTCTGTCTCCACCTTCAGGAGTGTTGGGCAGGAGGTGCAAGAGAGGCCTCAACAACATTCCAGTCATCATCAGGTACGTGATACTCTGCCACTCCCTCCACTAACCTCCATTCAGTGTCTGCCACCCCTCTCTGCCAATCCCTCCACTAACCTCCATTAAGTGTCCTCCACCCCTCTTTACCAATCCCTCCACTAACCTCCATTAAGTGTCCTCCACCCCTCTTTACCAATCCCTCCACTAACCTCCATTAAGTGTCCTCCACCCCTCTTTACCAATCCCTCCACTAACCTCCATTAAGTGTCCTCCACCCCTCTTTACCAATCCCTCCACTAACCTCCATTAAGTGTCCTCCACCCCTCTTTACCAATCCCTCCACTAACCTCCATTCACTGTCCTCCGCCCCTCTCTGCCAATCCCTCCACTGGCTTCTGATTGCCCAACAAATTAAATTCAAAATACTAACAGCAACATACAAAGATATTCACAACTCTGCCCCGAGCTACAATTATCACCCAAACCGTCCTCTCCACTCCTCCCAAGACCACCTGCTCTCTAGCTCCTTTGTCTCCCCCTCCCATGCTCATCTCCCAAACTCCTCCAGAGCCTCTCCCATCCTCTGAAACTCCCTACCTCAATCCATCCGGCTATCTTCTACTCTTGCTGCCTTTAGGCGTTTCCTGAAAACTCATCTTTTTCATGGAAGCCTATCATGCTTCCAACTAATTTAACTTTTATCACTTCCATCAGTACATCTTCCACAGTTACACAGTTACAGTATGTATTTAATTTGGTTGAAAAAAGACACAAGTCCATCCAGTTCAACCAACATAGAGAAAAAAAAAGAAAAACGTACAGATAGAAAACCTCCATATGTGCAATCCTATACCCACAGTTGATCCAGAAGAAAGCAAAAAAAACCCCAATAAATCATGATCCAATTTGCTCTAGTAGGGGAAATAAATTCCTTCCTGATCCCCCAACAGGCAATTGGGTATTCCCTGGATCAACTTTACTTATAATTATTAGGACCATCCAGATATGCTTGTCTTTACTAAAACAATGTGAGTGTTTTTATACTTTTGTCTTAATAAATGCTATACAATCTACACTTATAAGGCGCCTCTATCTCTGCTTTCTTCTACATGTTTGAAGTGTGCTTCTACTTCCCTCAAGAGGCCAGCGCTGAGCTGGGGACTGCCCACCACCTTTGCAGGATATTGACATCCGTTCACCTCAATCTCATGAACACCCTCATTTACCCATCATCTCACTATGTCAGAGCCTGGACTTGAACCTGGAACCTTCTCCTGTGTCTGGCAATGACTCTTCTCGCTGAGCTACCTGAGATGCTCGAGAGTACCCTGCCTCATCCATTGGACAACCCTGTCTTGTGTCTTGATTTCTGTTGAACCTTGAACTCCTTGCTCCCCCCCATCAACTTCCTGATATAAGCCATGTCTCTGCACTTCCCGTTGCCAGATTAGTGTGGTTCTTATCCTGCCTGGAGCTACCTCTATTGCTACTTGGAATTGGCCTTTGCTTGTGACCCCAACTACGAAACTCTTCTTCTGCACTGACCTTGGCTTGTGAGCCCAACTACGAAACTCTTCTCCTGCACTGACCTTGGCTTGTGACCCCGACTACGAAACTCTTCTCCTGCACTGACCTTGGCTTTTGACCCCAACTACGAAACCCTTCTCCTGTATCGACCTTGGATTGTGACCCTGACTACAAAACTCTTCTCCTGCATGGACCTTGGCTTGTGACCCCGACTATGAAACTTTTCTCCTGCATCGACCTTGGCTTGTGACCCCGACTATGAAACTCTTCTCCTGCACTGACCTTGGCTTGTGACCCAGACTACGAAACTCTTCTCCTGCATTGACCTTGGATTGTGACCCCTGACTATGAAACTCTTCTCCTGCACTGACCTTGGCTTTTGACCCTGACTACAAAACCCTTCTCCTGTATTGACCTTGGATTGTGACCCTGACTACAAAACTCTTCTCCTGCATGGACCTTGGCTTGTGACCCTGACTATGAAACTCTTCTCCTGCATCAACCTCGGCTTGTGACTCCTGACTATGAAGCTCTTCTCCTGCATCGACCTTGGCTTTTGACCCCAACTACGAAACTTTTCTCCTGCACCGACCTTGGCTTGTGACCCCGACTACGAAACTCTTCTCCTGCACTGACCTTGACTTGTGACCCCGACTACGAAACTCTTCTCCTGCATCGACCTTGGATTGTGACCCCTGACTATGAAACTCTTCTCCTGCACTGACCTTGGCTTTTGACCCCGACTACGAAACCCTTCTCCTGTATCAACCTTGGATTGTGACCCTGACTACAAAACTCTTCTCCTGCATGGACCTTGGCTTGTGACCTTGACTATGAAACTCTTCTCCTGCATCAACCTCGGCTTGTGACCCCTGACTACGAAACTCTTCTCCTGCATCGACCTTGGATTGTGACCGTGACTACGAAACTCTTCTCCTGCACTGACCTTGGCTTGTGACCCCAGACTACAAAACTCTTCTCCTGCATGGACCTTGGCTTGTGACCTCTGACTACGAAACTCTTCTCCTGCATCGACCTTGGATTGTGACCGCGACTACGAAACTCTTCTCCTGCACTGACCTTGGCTTGTGACCCCAGACTACAAAACTCTTCTCCTGCACTGACCTTGGCTTGTGACCCCAACTACGAAACTCTTCTCCTACACCGACCTTGGCTTGTGACCCCGACTACGATACTCTTCTCCTGCACCAATCTTGGCTTGTGACCCCGACTACGAAACATTTCTCCTGCATGGACCTCGGCTTGTGACCCCGACTACGAAACTCTTCTCCTGCATGGACCTCGGCTTGTGACCCCGACTACGAAACTCTTCTCCTGCATGGACCTCGGCTTGTGACCCCGACTACGAAACTCTTCTCCTGCATGGACCTTGGCTTGTGACCCCGACTACGAAACTCTTCTCCTGCATCGACCTTGGCTTGTAACCCTGACTACGAAACTCTTCTCCTGCATCAACCTTGGCTTGTGACCCCGACACTGATCATCGGTCTAACGGTTCAGACAATTCAACCTCTTCCAGAACTGAGAACTGACCTCGGCTTGTGACCCCGACTACGAATCTCTTCTCCTGCACCGACCTTGGCTTGTGACCCCGACACTGATCATCGGTCTAATGGTTCAGACAATTCAACCTCTTCCAGAACTGAGAACTGTGCTTAGCCTGACGTTATCGACCATTGGTCTCCACTCACTACAGGTCTTCCAACACACCACTTCTATTCAGAAACGTATGGTTCCCAGCATTAGTGATCACAGTTTGCACCATTATTTTCCTTGTTGACCTTATGTGGATTTAAGACTCTTTGTACCACCTGCCCCACCCTATTAGATTGTAAGCTCTTATGAGCTTGGCCCTCTTAACCCTCTTGTATTGAATTGTATTGTAACTGTAGTGTCTCCCTTCATATTATAAAGTGCTGCACAAACTGTTGCCGCTATATAAATCCTGTATAATAATAATAATAATGGTAGTAATAATGACATGTTTATTGTAGCGGTCTATTGACGATTTAATGATATACGGATAAATATTCTGCGGTCTTAGATCCGGCGCCTGCCTTCTTTTATTTCCTCTCCGCGATGTGGATATTTTTTTTTGCCGTGTTGTTTTTCTTGTCTGCGCCTCCAGCCATTCCATTGTGAACACAAAGTTTCATTTTTTCAATAAATTTCAGCTTTGGCGTTCCTCATTGAACCGGCGTAGTTAATATAAATTTCCTCTCCGCATGCCCCGAAATCCGATCTATTTATATAATCCGAATACCTACAAGGATTGCTGGAAAAGAAGCCGCTACACATAAAAGGAAGGTGTGCGGCTAGCCGGGGCCGGGAATATTCTCCGTTCTTTTGTAATGGAAACTTTTTTTCTTTAATGCGCATTGCGGCTTCTCTTCAGCGGGAAGTCCCCGCACGTGGCTTTTGTGACAAATAATAGAAACGCAATTTTACTTTCAACTAGAAGCTGTTGCAAGGTTTTGTTATACGGTTCTACGTTCTGTGTATTGACATTGACAGATACGAAGGCTTCAAGTTATTAACTCAACAAGTCCGCATGAATAAATTCCTGACGTCGCAATATATACGGCAACAGGAACATTTCGCACATAAGCTCCATCTTTTATCGTTATAAAAGCCATCCCTCCAGTCCAGTGAGGTGGCCTAGGCTAAGATGATGTCATCAGTCTGCTGCAGGTAGCGGGAAGCATTTCCCCAGTCTCCCCTACTCCAAGTGATCAGACTGCAACATTGTAACTTTGCAGCAAGTTGCAAAGGCGAGAACCACGAAATGCACAGGCACCAGGATTTGCATGATGCAAAATCTATAATTCTGTGTCAAGATTAACCACTTCAATACCGGGCACTTTTACCCCCATTCCTGCCCAGGCCAATTTTCAGCTTTTAGCGCCGTCACACTTTGAATGACAATTGCGCAGTCATGCAACACTGTACACATATGACATTTTTATCATTTTGTTCGCATAACTTGAACTTTCTTTTGGTGGTATTTAACCAGCCCCGGAAGATTTGGCTGCTCAATGACCGGGCCATTTTTTGCAATACGGCATTGCATCGCTTTAACTGATAATTACGCGGTCGTACGTTGTTATACGCAAACAAAATTGACGCCCTTTTTTCCCCACAAATAGAGCTTTCTTTTGGTGGTATTTGGTCACCTCTGTGGTTTTTATTTTTTGCACAATAAACAAAAGAAGAGCAACAATTTAGAAAAAAAACACAATATCTTTTATTTTTTGCTATAATAAATATCCCACGTTTTTTATCAAAAAAATTATTTTTTTCCCCTCAGTTTAGGCCGATACAGGATGTATTTTTCTACATATTTTTGGTAAAAAAATTTCAATAAGCGTATACTGATTGGCTTTTGAAAAGATTATAGCGTCTACAAAATAGGGCATATATTTATGACATTTTTTTAATTATTTTTTTTTTTCTAGTAATGGCGGCGATCTGCAATTTTTATCAGGACTGCAACATTGCGGCGGACAGATCGGACATATTTGACACATTTTTGGGACCATTGACATTTATCCCTTTCATGACTAAGCCTATTTTTGACATTTGGTGTTTACAAGTTAAAATCCGTATTTTTTGCTAGAAAATTACTTAGAGCCCCCAAACATTATACATATTTTTTTATCAGAGAATCTAGAGAATAAAATGGCGATTGTTGCAATATTTTATACCACACGGTATTTGTGCAGCGGTGTTTTAAATGCAACTTTTTGGGAAAAGGGACACTTTCATGAATTAAAAAAAAAAAACAAACAGTAAAGTTAGCCCAATCTTTTTGTATAATGTGAAAAATGATGTTACGCCGAGTAAATAGATACCAAACATGTCACGCTTTATAATTGCACGCACTCGTGGAATGGCGCCAAACTACGGTACCTAAAAATCTCCATAGGCGACGCTTTCAATATTTTTTACGGTTACCAGGTTAGCGTTACAGAGAAGATCTAGTGCTAGAATTATTGCTCTCGCTCTGACGATCGCGGTGATACCTCACATGTACAGTGGGGACGGAAAGTATTCAGACCCCCTTATATTTTTCACTCTTTGTTATATTGCAGCCATTTGCTAAAATCATTTAAGTTCATTTTTTTCCTCATTAATGTACACACAGCACCCCATATTGTACACACAGCACCCCATATTGTACACACAGCACCCCATATTGTACACACAGCACCCCATATTGTACACACAGCACCCCATATTGTACACACAGCACCCCATATTGACAGAAAAACACAGAATTGTTGACATTTTTGCAGATTAATTAAAAAAGAAAAACTGAAATATCACATGGTCCTAAGTATTCAGACCCTTTGCTCAGTATTTAGTAGAAGCCCCTTTTGATCTAATACAGCCATGAGTCTTTTTGGGAAAGATGCAACAAGTTTTTCACACCTAGATTTGGGGATCCTCTGCCATTCCTCCTTGCAGATCCTCTCCAGTTCTGTCAGGTTGGATGGTAAACGTTGGTGGACGGCCATTTTTAGGTCTCTCCAGAGATACTCAATTGGGTTTAAGTCGGGGCTCTGGCTGGGCCATTCAAGAACAGTCACGGAGTTGTTGTGAAGCCACTCCTTCGTTATTTTAGCTGTGTGCTTAGGGTCATTGTCTTGTTGGAAGGTAAATCTTTGGCCCAGTCTGAGGTCCTGAGCACTCTGGAGAAGGTTTTCGTCCAGGATATCCCTGTACTTGGCCGCATTCATCTTTCCCTCAATTGGAACCAGTCGTCCTGTCCCTGCAGCTGAAAAACACCCCCACAGCATGATGCTGCCACCACCATGCTTCACTGTTGGGATTGTATTGGACAGGTGATGAGCAGTGCCTGATTTTCTTCACACATACCACTTAGAATTAAGGCCAAAAAGTTCTATCTTGGTCTCATCAGACCAGAGAATCTTATTTCTCACCATCTTGGAGTCCTTCAGGTGTTTTTTAGCAAACTCCATGCAGGCTTTCATGTGTCTTGCACTGAGGAGAGGCTTCCGTTGGGCCACTCTGCCATAAAGCCCCGACTGGTGGAGGGCTGCAGTGATGGTTGACTTTCTACAACTTTCTCCCATCTCCCGACTGCATCTCTGGAGCTCAGCCACAGTGATCTTCGGGTTCTTCTTTACCTCCCTCACCAAGGCTCTTCTGCCCCGATAGCTCAGTTTGGCTGGATGGCCAGCTCTAGGAAGGGTTCTGGTCGTCCAAAACATCTTCCATTCAAGGATTATGGAGGCCACTGTGCTCTTAGGAACCTTAAGTGCAACAGAATTTTTTTGTAACCTTGGCCAGATCTGTGCCTTGCCACAATCCTGTCTCTGAGCTCTTCAGGCAGTTCCTTTGACCTCATGATTCTCATTTGCTCTGACATGCACTGTGAGCTGTAAGGTCTTATATATACAGGTGTGTGGCTTTCCTAATCAAGTCCAATCAGTATAATCAAACACAGCTGGACTCAAATGAAGGTGTAGAATCATCTCATGATCAGAAGAAATGGACAGCACCTGAGTTAAATATATAAGTGTCACAGCAAAGTGTCTGAATACTTAGGACCATGTGATATTTCAGTTTTTCTTTATCAATAAATCTGCAAAAATGTCAACAATTCTGTGTTTTTCTGTCAATATGGGGTGCTGTGTGTACATTAATGAGGAAAAAAAATAAACTTAAATGGTTTTAGCAAATGGCTGCAATATAACAACGAGTGAAAAATGTAAGGGGGTCTGAATACTTTTCGTCCCTACTGTATGATTTGAACACCGTTTACATATGCGGGCGCGACTTCCGTATGCGTTTTCTTTGCTGCGCGAGCTCGCTGGGACGGGGGCACTTTAAAAAAAAAAATTTTCTTATTTATTTTATTTATTTTTTTATTTATAAGTTGTGTTTAAAAAAAAAAATGTGATCACTTTTAATGCTGTCACAAGGAATGTAAACATCCCATGTGACAGTAATAGGTGGTGACAGGTACTTTTTATGGAGGTATCGAGGGTCTAAAAGACCCCCCATCCCTCCTTTGCACTTCAAAGTTTTCAGATCACCATTTTCAGCAATTCTGAATACTGTATAATTTTTTAAAACCGGCGCCATTGGCAGCCAAGTAAACAGGAAGTGACGTCATGATGTCGTTTCCGTTTTTACAATTAAGAGGCTGGAACAAAGCCTCCTAATTGTTATTACTATAGTTTCTCTGTTTTTTGCTTTCATTTTTACATACACACAACAGCAAAGTTAAAAAAAAAATAGTAAAAACCGTGAAAAATATCAAAAATATACAGTATATTATATATACTTATGTATTATTTTCTAATTATTATTGATTAATTAATATAATAATATTCTTTGTATATTTCTTTTTATTATTTTTAGTGTCTGTATGTACACACATAAAAGCGAAGTTTTTAAAAAAAAGTAAAATTGTATATAATACATATATAATTGAATATATATATATATACACTATCTACACTGTATATGTGTTTATACTTCTTTATTATTTTCTATTTATAATTATTTAAAAAATAACTAAAAAAAGTCTAAATTTTTATATATATATATATATATATATATATATATATATATATTCTATTTTCTATTTATAATTATTTAAAAAAAACTAAAAAAAGTGTAAATTTTATATATTTATATATACACAGTTTATACTGTATATGTTTTTGTGCTTGCTTATTATTATTATTACTATAGTTCCTCTGATTTTTGCTTTAATTTTTTGTGTGTGTATGTACACACACAAAAGCAAATTTTAGAAAAAAACAATAGTAAAAAATCGAGAAAAATATCAAAAATATACAGTATACTGTACATGTATATATACTTAAGTATTATTATTATTATTATTATTATTATTAATAATTCATTCATAATAATATTCTTTGTATATTTCTTTTTATTATTTTTAGCGTCTGTATGTACACACATAAAAGCAAAGTAAAAAAAAAAACAACTAAAACAAAAGTGTGAACATTATATATATATACTGTATATATATATATATATACTGTGTATATATATGTAGATATATATAGATATATATATAAACTAGAAAAAAATGAAAATATATACTCTTTTTCTTTTATGGGGGGGGGGGTCTAGATCTGTGGCCAGCAGATCAATTTCCCTCTCCTACCAGACAGGGCTGTGCTCTGTGGCAGAGCTATGTAAATCTCAGGACTGGATGGACAGAAATAGTGATCCCTTGGCAAATAAAACAGCTGTCATACACGTATCTTATCTGTAAATTTCACTGTTTGCTTGGAGTTCAGCTTTAAAAAAAATAAAATATATAATGTTGCTGAGAGTACGCAGGCTCAGCGTTAGCCAAATAAGGACGCATTATAAAACATTGTGGTTACACTGAGTTACATTAGCAGCTGTTTAGAGATATTTTGTAGCACAAGTAAGGTGATTTTGCTGTGTTAAGGATCTCACTCAACAGATAGACGTGAACTCGGAGGCCAAGAATTTCAATCCCACTTACTGAAAAAAGCGTCTACCTTTATCCGCGGTATTTCTAATTAAAAACGCATTAGCATATATTTTGCATAGCAAGCTTCGCACCGCTGCTTAATTAGCATTATTTAATTAAAGCCACTTTATCTGTGTACAAATATTAGCTTACCCCGTTCCATTATTATTATTATTTTTTTTTTCCGCTGAGACAGAAACAAAGGAAGTCGTTCGAGGCCAGAGGATTGGTGTGCCAATTCTTCCTAAGCTGCTCGTTTTCGCTGCTTAATATTTTGAGTGAAACTTCCGGTTAATTAAATCTAATTAAAGTTTTCTATATTTTTCTTTATTTTATTTTTTTTTGTTTATGCCGTTTCATATAATAGGCTTATAGCTATAGCGTAACTCCACTTTCAAAAAAAAAAAAAATAATTAATTAAAAAAAAGAAGTATTACATATATAGCTATATATACACTATACAGTATTTATTGCACATTAGTGTGTGAGTGAATATATATATATATATATATATATATATATATATATATATATATATATATATATATATATATACACATATAACGGAAAATTCCTATCATAATACTTACCGTAATTTTCCTTTCCTGATGGACTCCATGGCAGCAACGTGTGGGTTAAGTCCCGCCTCTACTACCCTATAGGACACTACTCCCATAAATCTTTGCTCCCTGCCCCCGGCCGTGTTCGGTAACTAGCCTACTTCAGCCATTCGGGGAGGGAACTCCTGCTGCCATGGAGTCCATCAGGAAAGGAAAATTACGGTAAGTATTATGATAGGAATTTTCCGTTTTCCTGACAGACTCCATGGCAGCAACGTGTGGGAAATAACTCGCCATACACACCCGGGTGGGCTAAATGCTGAACAAAAGATTTATTTAACACTGTCAGCCGACAGCACTTTTAAACCAAATTTAACAGAAGATAAGGTTGCTGGCTCAACACAATAATGGGTCATGAAGGTATGAATCGAAGACCACGAAGCTGCTCTACAGATTACATCAGGAGCAACGTGACGTGAGGCCGCCCAGGACGTCGACAGACTTCTTGTAGAGTGAGCTGTAACCGCCTCAGGAGGAGCCAAGCCTTTCTCTCTGTAAGCCCATTGAATGGCTTGAACCACCCAAGCCGCGATGGATCTGACAGAAGCTCTAGAGCCCCTGTTTTTCCCATGGAATAGAACAAAAAGGAATTCAGATTGACGGAAAGATGCCGTAACTTCCAGGTATTGATTGAGAGTAGCTCCTACATCGAGAGGGTGTGGATCTGGACCTCCAGTGGATTTGAAGGTAGGGAGTGTGATATCCTGGTTCTCGTGAAAGACCGAGGTAACTTTGGGATTTGTCCCAAGCATTGGTATTAGGACCACTCTGTCCGGAAAAAAGGTGATGAATGGTTCCTTGGACCCCAGGGATTGAATTTCCGAGACCCTCTTCGCCGAAGTTATAGCTATCAGGAACGAAGTCTTGAGGGTTAATTCCCTGACTGAGAGAGATCTGTCAAGTTGAGCAAAGAAATCCAGGACTAATGGAAGGTCCCATTTGGGGAATCTAGGTTTCCTCTGTGGCCTAAGTCTGACTGCTCCTTTGAAAAATTGCTGGACCAGAGGGTGCTTGGCCCATGCGACTCCGGAGAAAGCTGATATTGCGGAAACCTGGACCCGCAGAGAACTGACGGAAAGTGAGATGTCCAGACCCGTCTGCAGAAAACTTAGAACATCCTGAATCGCCAGATTATCACAGGAGTTGGACCTGGAAGACATATGGCTGCTAAATTTCGCCCAGATCCTCTCATACACTCGGTTAGTACTATTCCTTCTTGAACTAAGGAGAGTAGGAATTACTTCATCCGGGCAGCCTAGCGCCTCCAACCTTCCCCTTTCAAAAGCCAAGCCCTTAGGCGTAGGTGATCCGGGCAAGGGTGTAGCCTCGACCCCTGAGACAGGAGGTCTGGTCTGGATGGAAGAGGGATCGGATCTCGGACACTGAGGAGTGTCAGGAGAGGAAACCAGGGCCTGTTGGGCCAATAAGGAATTATTGCTAACACCTCTGCTGTCTCTGCCCTGAGCCTCTTCAGGAACTGGAGGATGATCGGAGTTGGCGGAAAGGCATAGGCTCTGTTGAACCACCATTTCTCCGTCAGGGCGTCCACCCCATATGCTTGAGGGTCCCTGTACCTTGAATAGTATCTTGCCATCTTTTTGTTGCAGGGGGAGGCGAACAGGTCGACTTCCGGAAGGAACCCCAACGAAAGAATCCACTTGAATACTTCCTCGTGGAGAGACCACTCGTTGTTGTCTAGGAGCCTCCGGGAAAGAAAGTCTGCCTGAACATTCTGAACCCCCGGAACATATGTCGCTGTCAGATCCTTCAGGTTTTTCTGGGCCCAGGACATAATTGGCTCTACCTCTTTTAGTAAGGAGAGACTTCGAGTCCCTCCTTGCCTTCTTATGTATGCCACCGCTGTGGTATTGTCCAGTCTGAGTAGGACCGAGGAGCCTTGAATGAGATGCCGAAATGCCAGAAGTGCCTGGAAGGCTGCTCTCAGTTCTAGGATGTTTGACACTATCCTTCTGGAAGGGAATTCCCAAGTGCCCTGAGCCACTTCCGCCAGACAGTGGGCACCCCAGCCCCTGTTGCTGGCGTCTGTTGTTATAGTCACCCAAGCAATGGGAAGGATAGAATGGCAGTTGGAGAGGTTCTCCCGTTGGAGCCACCATAGGAGAGAGTGCCTCATGGATGCAGTAATCCGAATCATCTGGGTCTTGCTGCCTTTCCACTGGTGAAGGAAGCCCTTCTGAAAGGGCCTCATTCTCCATTGGGCCCACCTCACCATCGGAATCGCCGCCACCATAGTGCCAATGATCCTCAGGCATTGGAGAGCATGAAGATGAGGAGTAGAAAGAGCTGGGTGGATCCTGTCTCTGAATGTTGAGATCTTCTCTTCCGGTAATGAAATGGTGCCTCTGACCGTGTCGAAGAGGGCACCCAAGAACACCAGAGACTGCGAAGGGTCTAACTGGCTCTTCTCCTGGTTCAGAATCCATCCGAATTCCTGTAGTGTGGAAATCACTTGCCCTCTGTGTGCTATGAGTTGCACCCTGTCTTGTGCCAAGAGAAGCAGGTCGTCCAGGTAGTGATGTAGGCGAATCCCCCTGGTTCTCAGGAGAGCTACTACTGCCAACAGCACCTTTGAGAAAACCCGAGGAGAAGTTGACAACCCGAAGGGAAGGCATGTAAATTGTAAGTGAAGGTTGCCCACGGAGAAGCAGAGAAATTGTTGAAAGTTTTCTGCGATGGGAACGTGAAAGTAGGCGTCCTTGAGGTCTATGGACACCATCCAGTCCCCTGGTTGAACTGACTGTTGAATTGTGAAGAGTGTTTCCATCTTGAACCTCTCCTTTTTGATGAAGCGATTTAGATGGGTTAGGTCTATGACCGGCCTCCAGGCCCCACTCTTCTTCTGAACCAGAAAGAGGGGAGAATACATTCCCATGCCTTGCTGGCTGACTGGGACTGGGACGACAGCGCTTTGGGCCAACAAAGATTCTATGTAGGCTAAAAGTATTGTCCTTTTCTCTTCTGATGCCGGAAGAGTAGTGGGTACCCACCTGAGTCTGGGAGGGTGGGTAAAGGTCCAGGCATGACCAAAGGAGACTGTCTTGACTGTCCAGAAGTCGTGAATCGAGGCCGCCCAGACATGCCGAAAGTGGAAGAGACGGCCCCCCACACGGTCTGCCTGAGCGGGCCCACTTTCAAAAGGATTTAGAGGGTTGCCTCTCCCCTTTCGACTCACTACCTGCAGCCTTCTTAAAGGACGATTGCCTTGATTTCCAGGATCTGGAGAATTCCCGGCCTGGCTTGTAAGTACGAGCCTCTCTGGATCGATCTTGATATTGCCTCTTCGGGAAGGATCTTCTTTGGCCTTGCAGGCGTCTATCCTGAGGTAGGAACCCCGACTTCCCGCCAGTAGCCCGTGTAATGGCCTCATCCAGCTTGTTGCCAAACAGAGAAGAGCCCCCGTAGGGAATTCGGCACCATACCTGCTTAGAGGCTGGGTCAGCCAGCCAAGGGCGGAGCCAGAGAGCCCGCTTGGCGGTGACCGACGAGAGCATTACTCGGGCCGCCAGGCAAATGATGTCAATCGAGGCCTCACCCAGAAAAGTCGATGCTAGCCTTAATTCTTGAATAGGCGAGTTCTTCGCTGCGTCATCTGAGATACTCCTTAGCGTATCTTGAACACTATCCGTCCACACCTCCATAGCTTTGGACAGGGCTGCCAGGGCTAAGGCTGGTTTGCAAGCCATGCCTGCCGTAAGGTACACTCTCCTTAAATCTGCATCAATCCGTCTGTCCAGAACGTCTTTAAAGGACACTGTGTCCTCCAAGGGGAGTGTCACGTGTTTCACTAGCCTCATCACCGCTGCGTCCACCAAAGGGGCTGATTCCAGATGCTTCACTTCTTCCTCCCTAAAGGGATAAAGCTTTGAGATTTTGGTAAGCATGGAGTTTTTCTTCTCCACCTTGCTCCATTCGTCTGTGATGATCTCGCCCAACTCAGAAAAGAAAGGAAAGTTAACTCGCTCCTTCTTTAGCTGTTTAAAGAATTTTCTCTGTTTGGGAGGGACAGCCGTCGGATCCTCCCAATTTAAAGTTTCTCTAATCGCCTTAACCAAGGGAGGTAGCAGAGCGAAGTCAAAGCCCACACAGGTATTATCTTCATCCGAGTCACTATCAGAGTTGACCACTGAAGGGTGACTAGGAACAGAGGACTCCCAGGTGTCCTGCAACTGAGTTTCCCTCACTGGGGAACCTGGTGGCTCTGCCTGAGGGGTAACAGGCCGGACTGCCTCAATACCCTTAAGTGATTCCTTCACAACCCTCTCAACTAGGGCTTTAAGTTGCTGGTCCGAATCACCTCTTTCCCTGGAAGCTTTGGCGAAGCAGGAATCGCACAGCGATTTACCGACAGGTACTTGTGATCTGCATCCCCAGCAGACACTTGAAGAGTGGCTGGAGTGGGCCACTGAGGAGTGCGAGCGCTCCTCACTACGGTGTCCTGATTTTGAGGAGGAGCCGTAATGTTTAGATTTGGAAGAGGTTTGCCGGTGATGCGACTTTGACGAATCACTTCCTTTGTGCGAGCTGCGACGCTGTTCTGACCTGGAAGGGCTAAAGCAGAAGACAGAGAACCACAGAAACAAAACAGAACAGTTAGAAGGAACGATCATCTGCGGAAATACACCCCCCCCCACCCGCCTAAGGACCCTGGCAATGGGACCTGCCCTTGTACCTTGTGAGAGGAGGCTGGCCAGAGGCAGGCGGTGGAGAGCTCATGTCTTGAGAAATATCCATCTGACTGCAAAGTTAACGTAAGGCATGTAAATTAACTCGACTGTGAGCCAGGGAGCAACAGCCCTCCTGTAAGTAAGGCTACTTACCAGTAGCTGATTCACTGGAGCGTGGGGAAGAGCCAAAAAACAGCCTGCAGACATTCCCAGGGTCTGCAGGCTATTTTCCCAGTTTAAATAGGGCGCCCCAGTGACGTCACCGCCCGTGACGAGCGAACGCCAGTGCGCATGCGCGATTAGCGGCGATTTGCCGCTATCGCGCATGCGCGAAAACCAAGCCTCGATTTCGTGCCGTCCGCGCATGCGCAGTACGGCCGGACACAAAGTGAAAGTAAAAACGGCGGCTGGAACGCAGGAAGAACCAGCCGCCATGACTGCAACTACATGAACAGTAAGACAGGGAAAAAGACACACAAGAGAAAGGAACAACAAGGAAATTCCAACAGAAACTGCTGCCATGATAGCAAGGAAACATCTCACCAATCCCACCACGATCGTCAGGCCGAAGGTAAACACCGGACTTTCCAGGGGCAACAAGGGGTCACCTGCTAATAGCTGGCTATCCAACCCATGCGCGGCCTCGCCTGCCAGTGGCCAGGGAAAACGGCTTCTTCCTGCGCCTCTTCCAACGCCCCACTCCATACCCTGCTAATAGCTAGGGCTTAGCGGAGTAATGCGACTTTTCCCGATCCAAGTCGCAGCTCGGCCAATCTTGATCGTGGGGATAAACATCTTCAGGTAGGAAGACCAACACTAGGTCTTGCGAGGAGGACAAAAAAAGAACACGGCCGGGGGCAGGGAGCAAAGATTTATGGGAGTAGTGTCCTATAGGGTAGTAGAGGCGGGACTTAACCCACACGTTGCTGCCATGGAGTCTGTCAGGAAATACCTTTTTTATTATATTAACATATAATATTTGTATATATATATACAATCTAACCATCTAACTATAAATTATTTCAAATAGGTAAGTGTAAATAAATAAATAAATATATTTTATAAATATACAAATACAAGATATATATACAGTATCTCACATTTTTGTAAATATTTTCTTCTATCTTTTCATGTGACAACACTGAAGAAATGACACTTTGCTACAATGTAAAGTAGTGAGTGTACAGCTTGTATAACAGTGTAAATTTGCTGCCCCCTCAAAATAACTCAACACACAGCCATTAAAGTAATTGTAAGAATCGTTTTTTTGTTTTTTAAATAACGAACATATCAAACTTACCTCCACTGTTCAGCTCGTTTTGCACAGAGTGGCCCCTGGTGGCTCTCGTGGCTCCTCCCCGCATCAGATAGCCTAGCCCCCTAGGAGAAGCGCTCTCCCAAGAGGGTTACCTTGCGGGCACGCTCCCGAGTCCAGCATTTGCATGCGTCCATAGACACAAATGCTAGACTCGGGCCCTCCCCCCCCCTCGGCGCCCGCGTCATTGGATTTGATTGACAGCAGCAGAGGCCAATGGCCGCGCTGCTATCAATCTATCCAATCAAGAGCCAGGACCCCGTGGAGAGAGGGAAAGCATGTCCCCACTGAGGAGGGGCTCAGGTAAGTAAAATGGGGGGGGGGGGACGGTGACTGCCAGGTGTTTTTTCACCTTAATGCATAGGATGCATAAGGGTTTACAACCCCTTTAATGTCTAAACCGCTGGCAACAAAAGTGAGTACACCCCTAAGTGAAAATGTCCAAAGTGGGTACAAAGTGTCATATTTTGTGTGGCCACCAATATTTTCCAGCACTGCCTTAACCCTCTTGGGCATGGAGGTCACCAGAGCTTCACAGGTTGTCACCGGAGTCCTCTTCCACTCCTTCATGATGACATCACAGAGCTGGTGGATGTTAGAGACCTTGTGCTCCTCCACCTTCCGTTTGAGGATGCCCCACAGATGCTCAATAGGGTTTAGGTCTGGAGACATGCTTGACCAGTCCATCACCTTTACCCTCAGCTTCTTTAGCAAGGCAGTGGTCGTCTTGGAGGTGTGTTTGGGGTCGTTATCATGTTGGAATACTGCCCTGCGGCCCAGTCTCCGAAGAGAGGGGATCATGTTCTGCTTCAGTATGTCAAAGTACATGTTGGAATTCATGGTTCCCTCAATGATCTGTAGCTCCCCAGTGCCGGCAGCAATCATGCAGCCCCAGACCATGACACCCCCACCACCATGCTTGACTGTAGGCAAAACACACTTGTCTTTGTACTCCTCACCTGGTTGCCCCCACACACGATTGACACCATATGTCTTCAGCAAACTGTTTGCGGGTTTTCTTGTGCATCATCTTTAGAAGAGGCTTCCTTCTGGGACGACAGCCATGCAGACCAATTTGATGCAGTGTGCGGCGTATGGTCTGAGCACTGACAGGCTGACCCCCCACCCCTTCAACCTCTGCAGCAATGCTGGCAGCACTCATACGTCTATTTCCCAAAGACAACCTCTGGATATGACGCTGAGCACATGCACTCAACCTCTTTGGTGGACCATGGCGAGACCTGTTCTGAGTGGTACCTGTCCTGTTAAACCGCTGTATGGTCTTGGCCACCGTGCTGCAGCTCAGTTTCAGGGTCTTGGCAATCTTCTTATAGCCTAGGCCATCTTTATGTAGAGCAACAATTCTTTTTTTCAGATCCTCAGAGAGTTCTTTGCCATGAGGTGCCATGTTGAACTTCCAGTGACCAGTATGAGAGAGTGAGAGCGATAACACCAAATGTAACACACCTGCTCCCCATTCACACCTGAGACCTTGTAACACTAACGAGTCACATGACACCGGGGAGGGAAAATGTCTGATTGAGTTATTTTGAGGGGACAGCAAATTTACACTGTTATACAAGCTGTACACTCACTACTTTACATTGTAGCAAAGTGTCATTTCTTCAGTGTTGTCACATAGAATAAAATATTTACAAAAATGTGAGGGGTGTACTCACTTTTGCGATATACTGTATATATTTATAGTTTTTTTTTTAAGCAGAGGCCCTAGAGAATAAAATGGTGGGCGTTGCGATTTTTTATGTCACGCGGTAGCTGCACAGCGGTTTTTCAAACGCTATTTTTTTTTTGTGAAAATACACTTTAATCAATTTTAATGAGCACAATATAATTGTTGGGGGTATCCCTGCGCTGTGATATGTGATTCAATGTAATCAATGATCAGACTGCTGCTATGGTAAAAAGGTGTGTGATCCTTTTGAAATTAAAATGTGAAAACCCAGCGCTATCTACTACTATATAATTAATCAATATACCAAAAACAATCCATTATGAAAACAAATATCTCAAATCTCAAATTCATAAAGCGCAATGTATAACTATTATGCCAACAATAAATACTTAGAAGTGTGATCCGCTGCCAGTACTATACTGTTTGTCAATATTTTATGCGATAGCTCAATAAACATACAGTATACAATTATACAGCACATCCGGAAAGTATTCACAGTGCTTCATTTTTTCCAAATTTTGTTATGTTGCAGCCTTATTCCAAAATAGATTACATTCATTATTTTCCTCAAAATTCTACAAACAATCCCCCATAATGACAACGGTAAAGAAGTTTGTTTGAAATCTTTGCAAATGTATTAAGAATAAAAAAAAATAAAAAATCCCATGTACATAAGTATTCACAGCCTTTGCCGTGACACTTAAAATTGAGCTCAAGTGCCTCCTGTTTCCATTGACCATTCTTGAGATGTTTCTACAACTTGATTGGAGTCCATCTGTTGTAAATTCAGTTGATTGGGGACAGGATTTGGAAAGGCACACACCTGTCTATAGAAGGTCCCACAGTTATCAGTGCATGTCAGAGCACAAACCAAGCCATGAAGTCCAAGGAATTGTCTGTAGACGTCCGAGGCAGGATTGTATGGAGGCACAGATCGGGGGAAGGGTACAGAAACATTTCTGCAGCATGAAGGTCCCAATGAGCACAGAGGCCTCCATCATCCATAAATGGAAGAAGTTTGAAAACACCAGGACTCTTCCTAGAGCAGGCTGCCTGGCCAAACTGAGCGATCGATGAAGAAAGACCTTAGTCAGGGAGGTGAATGAGAACCCGATGGTCACTCTGACAGAGCTCCAGGGTTTGCCTGTAGAGAGAGGAGAACCTTCCAGAAGAACAACCATCTCTGCAGCACTCCACCAAAAAGGCCTGCATGGTAAATTAGCCAGACAGAAGTCACTCCTCAGTAAAAGGCACATGACAGCCCCCCTGAAGGCACCTGAAGGACTTTTAGACCATAGGAAAAAAAAATTCTTTGGTCGGATGAAATAAAGATTGAACTCTCTGGCCTGAATGACAAGCATCATGTCTGGAGGAAACCAGGCACCGCTTATCACCTGGCCAATACCATCCCTACAGTGAATCATGGTGGTGACAGCATCATGCTGTGGGATTTTTTTCAGTGGCAGGAACTGGGAGACTAGTCAAGATCGAGGGAAAGATGAGTGCAGCAATGTACAGAGACATCCTTGATGAAAACCTGCTCCAGAGTTCTCTGGTCCTCAGACTGGGGCGAAGATTCATCTTCCAACAGGACAACATCCCTAATCTCACAGCCAAGATAACAAAGGAGTGGCTACGGGACAAATCTGTGAATGTCCTTGAGTGGCCCGGCCAGAGCCCAGACTTGAACATCTCTGGAGAGATCTGAAAATGGCTGTGCGCCGACGCTCCCTATCCAGGAAAGGATTAGATCCTCTGATGGATTTTTAATTGCCATCTCTGTTCCCATTGGAGAGGTCAGGATAGGAAATGATACAATTTCCTTCCACCAGGGTCAGGTGTAAAAACAAAAACACATTTTTTTTGAGAGCAAGGATGGTTAAGGATTTCTGAATGTTTTCATTGCTGTTGGTACTTTCCTGTCTTGGTTTGAAAGGGGAAGGATTGGAGTCAGAGGTAGAGGTTGGGAGGTCCTCAATACTGAAAGAAAATGGAGCTCATGTTATGATATTGGTCTTTAACTGTGAGCCCAGGACGGCATGGTAATGAGCCCACAAGAGGTGTATCCATGACAGGCTGGGCTCAAAAGAAGTGGCTTAAACGTCATGACTTTTAACCCAGAAAAAGATCAGTTTCTGGAGGTGGAGTGAACTTTTTGCAAGGGACAGTGCTGCAGGCAAGATAAGCATTGCAGTGAAAAATGGACTTTTTCATTGTAAAACAAACTGCCATTTTTTTTTCCAAGAAATGGAAAATTACTTTAAATACTTTTACTTTCCAACATGGTTCACTATTTTATAATATTGTTAAGCTTGTCTTGCATGCACGCCTCAACTAACCTTTGGCTTTTTTGGATGAAAACACCTTGGTATACGTTCATAATATTCTTGAAACCAAAGCTTCCACAGCAAACAGTTAGCCCATGTTTTTGCCAGTGCCCTGCCCCCCCCCCCCTTAACTTGGTTTAACCATTCAATGCCACCTCCTAGTGGACATTTAGGTGGCCTTTAATACTGGTAGGTGTTGTAGCATCTCTATAACGTGACCACAGTGTTTGGCTCTCACAGCAGTCACATGATCAGGAGCCTGTCCCGCTGACTTCCGATTAGAAGCCGTGATAGCTCAGTTAGTGTGCTGGAAGTGTGCTCTCAGTACATAACCTGAGGCTGCTGGATGTTACATTCTATTTTTCCTGCCATCACATTTATGCTTTACGGGATCATCAGGAGGGCAAAAAGCCATTTGTGTACCAACCATTCATCCCCTCAAAAAAAACCTTGATTCCAGCTTCCAAACCTTCCAGCAGGCACAAGTGATGCTATGAGACCTCATTGTAGAGCTGGAAATCCCATGTGAAAGGGATACCAATTTCAGGTATCCAGCAGGGATGAGCAGATCAGTGACCTGCACCAAGGAATCAGGAACCAGACAAAGTATGATTCAATTAAGCTCATTAACATAATTAGCTCCCAACGCCAACAAACCATAGACAATGTAAAAGTCAAAAATCAAGCATATGAAATCCAGATACAGCTAGACCCCAAAATCTGTTTATTAGGATTTATAGAAAAGGAAATATATACACCAGCAGTGAGGATAACCATTAATAGAATGCTTTTTCTAGCACAAAAAATGATAGCAATAAAATGGATATCCCCAAGCACACCCAAACATGAGGAATGGCGGGTGCAAGTCAATGATACACTACTGAAAGAATGGCAGGTGTATAAGGAACAGGGGAACATTAAATAAATTCAATAAAAAGTTGGGCCCGTGGTTAACATCACCAGACTTGACACCGTTTATCCTAGAATCAGACGCGAACTTCAGGGTAAAAAAGAATCTTTACCAACCATACAGTAGCTAAGGAACGATAGATAAAGAAGGAACGTAAGAGGAAAAATATCTAAAGCTGTGTACACACGAATGTCCGACAGAAAAAGTCAGAAGGAAGCTTTTCATCGTCTATTCCGATTGTGTGTGGGCCTCATCAGACTTAGTTTTCCCGAAAATTCTGACGGAGCTAGAAATAGAACATGTTCTAAATATTTCCGACGGAACCAATTCCTATCGGGAAAACCGCTCGTCTGTATGCTGTTCCGACGGACCAAAAACTACGCATGCTCTGAAGCAAGTACTAGACGGAAACTATTGGTTACTGGCTGTTGAACTTCCTTTTTCTAGTCCCGTCGTAAGTGTTGTACGTCACTGCGTTCAGGACGGTCAGACTTTGGTCGGACTTTGGTTTGACCGTGTGTAGGCAAGACTGCTTGAGTGGAATTCCATCAGAGTTCCGTCGGAGAAACCTTCAGAGTTTATTCCGACGGCAAAACCGGTCGTGTGTACAGGGCATAAGAAAGAAGATCAATATGAATGGATCACGTTGGGCGAGGGGGTGGAGTTTTTGCTTTTCAGACTTTTTCTTTTGTGTTATGGGTATTGTTTTGTTGTAGATGGAATGCAACGTATGTTGTTTCTGTGAGTAGACATTATGATTCTTTTTGATTGTATTTAAGAAAAAAAATTCATAATAAACGTATGAAATTAAAAAAGAAGTTAAAAATAAACATGAAGCACAGCTCACAGATATAGCACTGAAGCACTGATCTTCATCAAGGGAGGGATTAAATACTTCCCCAGCAGCCAGTATAAGGTGTAGCCAAATTACTAGGATAAGCTGGCTGCTGGGAGACACCCGTTGGTAGCCACCGGACCTGAACCCTTCGGCTTCGGGAACAACAGTGCTGAAATTAAAATAAAAAGTGAAAAATAAACGTGATAATGCAGCAAACCTGGAACAACAACCTAACTAACCAAAGCTATGTACAAAATGGAGGGAGCTCACATTGGCTCACATGGTAGGATCAGGACTGGGACTGGAAACAAGGGGAGTGGGATACAGGGTATTGGATGTAGGGAGCAGGATATCGGGTGCAGGGTACTGGGTACTGGAAGCAGGTAACAAAATCAGGTAGAGAAACGGCTCATAGATAGAGCACTGTAGCACCGATCTTCATCAAGGGAGGGATTAAAGTGGAGTTCCACCCACTTTTACAACTCTTCAGCATCCCTCACTAAACTGTGCACTATAAACAAATTGGATATTTTAACATTTTTTTTCTCAACACCTACTGTATATCTGCTGTATTTATTTTTCACTTCCTCCTCCCTGGCCGCGGCCCATCGCATCATTTCCTGTTTGCAATGCCTTCTGGGAAGGGGCAGCAACTTCCTCTGAAACTGCCGTTGCTATGGAAACCTGACCTGAAACCTATTACACTGCTTGTGCTGCACTGAGCATGTGCGAGATCTGCAAGAGATCCAGGAAGAAATACAGTCTGGCTTCAGATGCCCACACTTAAGATGGCCACGGCCTGCTGTAAGTTTATAAAATAACAAACTACTGCTATAAGCTAACAAAACAGACCTTAGTTTACAAACTAACTTTACTAGAATACATTAAGCTTGTGTATTATAGGGGTATTTTTATTTAAAAAGTATAATTTCGGCCGGAACACCACTTTAAATACTTCCCCAGCAGCCAGTATCAGGTGCAGCCAAAATACTAGGATAAGCTGGCTGCTGGGAGACACCCGCTGGAAGCCACCGGAACTGAACCCTTCGGCTCTGGGAACAACAGTGCTACCAGCAGGTGACCCAGGTCCTGACATAGGTCCAGACACTATGGGGTTGATTTACTAAAGGCAAATAGACTGTGCACTTTGCAAAGTGCAGCTGCACTCTGCAAGTGCAGTTGCTCCAGAGCTTAGTGAATGAGGTAAAGCTTCACTTTGCAAAGAATACCCAATCACATGCAAGGATAATAAAAAAAAATGCATTTTTGCTTGCACATGATTGGATGATGGCAGTCAGCAGAGCTTCTGCTGTTTTACTAAGCACTGGAGCGAAGTCTATTTGCCTTTAGTAAATCAACACCACAGTGAATGTCTTCTGCCAATGTCCTGGAGTGTATTATCTTTCAATTTCAAGCTTTTAGCATCAGAGGCTGAAAATGAGAATTTTTTGAGGGAAAGGTGAAGAGGTCGAAAGATTGTACTTGTACCTGGCCTTCCAAAATCTATATGGCTTTCCACAAAGCCTTTTATATTACATGACAAGTTTTTTTTTGTCGCAGGTCTTCATTGGGGTAAGTGAAATCCTTCCCTGCATTTGTTCGAGGCGTCTAAAAATGACTTCCCTCTCAAATGCAATCTGTTTCTGAAGAAGAAAACATGTTTCCTGACCAATTATATATTATTATGGCAGCCGTATCTGGTAACGTCACGGTGAGAAGCCTGACATGTTAAAATTAGGCTGGAGAGATATAAGGAATTTTGACAGCACTCTTCGGAAAAAAATGCTCTTAATTAAGCCAGACATCTGAGAGCTAAATGCAACATGTTGGGATTATGATGATTAGCCGGTAAAAAGAAAAGTGAAATATATCCTCTCTGTACAATGTAACCTCCTGATGTTCTGAAAATGTCTTTAAAAAAAAAAAAAAAGATGAGGGAGCTGGTTTTGAAAAAAAGACGAGGCGTTGGTTAAAATTGCCCGTCTTCGTTTCCACCCACAGAGCTGTTTGTTTCTTCCGTCTTGGCCTTTGTAGAATGATCTGCTGAAAAACATTCCAGGAATCCTAGGTGGAAAGGTGATATGACTAGAAGACACTTCAACATGTACTAACTGCCGGTTTGCAAGACTATGAGGAAATCCGTCCATCCTTATGGTACCTAATTGGGACCATCTGCTCTCAGGCTCATTTGTCTGCATCAAGGGTGGGGGGGAGTGATGTCATTATATGTACTGGTCCTGGTTGAATAAAGAAAACAATTTAGCACCTTCCTAGCTTAGGATACTAGGCAAATTTAACTTTTGGCTCCTTCTGTAGTCAAGGGAACAGCGATTGTTTGTTTTTGTCTGTTCTGGGTTTCACAGGCTGGGAGTTTGATTGCTTCCCCTAGCCTCTGGAAGACGCTTCTAGAACATAGGGAGGGATATTTTTAAATGACCGGTTTGAATATTTATCATGGCCTGGCCAATCCCTGGAGAGGAGTGTCCGTAAGGTGGCTGGAGAAAAGGTGGTGCTAAAAAGTCTGAAGCCCTGGAGAGATTGTTCTCTTTCCCCAGGAGGGTTCCAAGTCTTAGTGGAGGCGGCTGCCCCTCTGAGGTAGCCTGTGCACTGTATAGCTGTTCTTGTGGCCTTCTAACGTACAGTAGCATGCTAGGTAAATTTTTATTTTTGGCTTCTTCTGAAGTCAAGTGATTGTTCGTTCTGGTCTGTTCGGGGTTTCACAGGCTGGGAGTTTGATTGCTTTCCTCTGCCTCTGGAAGAATTGGAAGAAGCTTCCAGATCGTATGAAGAGATATTCGAAAGACCAGCCTGAATATTTATCATGGCCTGGCCAATCCCTGGAGAGGAGTGTCCGTAAGGTGGCTGGAGAAAGAGTGGTGCTAAACAGTCTGAAGCCCTGGAGAGAATGTTCTGTATCCCCAGGAGGGTTCCAAGTCTTAGTGGAGGCGGCTGCCCCTCTGAGGTAGCCTGTGCACTTTATAGCTGTTCTTGTGGCCTCCTAATATACAGTAGCATGCTCTGTAAATTTTTATTTTTGGCTTCTTCTGTAGTCAAGTGATTGTTTGTTCTGGTCTGTTCAGGGTTTCACAGGCTGGGAGTTTGATTGCTTCCCTCTGCCTCTGGAAGAATTGGAAGAAGCTTCCAGATCGTATGAAGAGATATTCGAAAGACCAGCCTGAATATTTATCACGGCCTGGCCAGTTCCTGGAGAGGAGTGTCCAGAAGGTGGCTGGGGAAGTGATAAAAAGTCTGAGGCCTTGGAGAGAAACACACAGATGGAATACATACAGTAAATGGGAGCTATTTTACCAAATGATTTGTATTTCTGACCATGATTGAGGAGTTAAGCTGCCTGTGGATGAATGATGAAGCTCTGTGGGAATGCCTAATTTAAAGGATAGGAAGCTGCAAGAAAAACCCTTGGTGTCAAGGATACCGATTGCAGGGATAGCCAGATCTGCATAGCTACACTTAGAAAATTGAGACCAGACTATATATGATTTAAGCAAGTTTATTAACAGTGAAACACATCCAAACACCAGCAAACAGGATTCACAGCAAACGGGAAGATACAAGTGAACCATAACCAACTGACAAAACACTTAACAAGCAACCTAACTAAGTAACAGAAAGCCTAACCAGCAAACTTACTGTATACAGTATACAAAATGGGGAACACAAACAAAAAGGATAATAACAGAGATGAAAGGAAGTACAGTAGTGTAGAGGGGGAACCAAAACTGGGATCAGGAACAAGTGGAGCAGATATAAGGCAGTGGGGTCAGTACTGTGACAGTGTTGTCCGGTGCCCAAGGCAAGGATCGAGATTTGTGCCCGCCTCCCCCACCATTAATACATGCTGTAGACTAGGTGTTACACCAAGTGTCCATTTTTTGCCCCTTTGCTTCACTGCGCCCAGGGCAACTGAGGTTAGAGAACCTTTGTGAACAAACAGCATCATGAAGGCCAAGGAACACACTAGACAGGTCAGGGATAAAGTTTAAAAAAAAATATCCCAAGCTTTGAACATCTCACGGAGCTCTGTTCAATCCATCATCAAAAAATGAAAAGAGTATGGCACAACTGCAAACCTACCAAGACATGGCCGTCCACCTAAACTGACCGGCCGGGCAAGGAGAGCATTCATCAGAGAAGCAGCCAAGAGGTCCATGGTAACTCTGGAGGAGCTGCAGAGATCCACAGCTCAGGTGGGAGAATCTGTCCACAGGACAACTATTAGTCGTGCTCTCCACAAATCTGACCTTTATGGAAGAGTGACAAGAAGAAAGACATTGGTGAAAGAAATCCATAAGAAGTCCCATTTGAAGTTTGCGAGAAGCCATGTGGGGGACACAGCAAACATGTGGAAGAAGCTCTGGTCAGATAAGACTTAACTTTTTGGCCTAAAAGCAAAACGCTATGTGTGGCGGAAAACTAACACTGCACATCACCCTGAATACACCATCCCCACCGTGAAACATGGTGGTGGCAGCATCATGTTGTGGGGATGCTTTTCTTCAGCAGGGACAGGGAAGCTGGTCAGAGTTGATGGGAAGATGGATGGAGCCAAATACAGGACAGTCTTAGAAGAAAACCTGTGAGAGTCTGCAAAAGACTTGAGACCGGGGCGGAGGTTCACCTTCCAGCAGGACAACGACCCTAAACATACAGCCAGAGCTACAATGGAATGGTTTAGATCAAAGCATATTCATGTGTTAGAATGGCCCAGTCACAGTCCAGACCTAAATCACATTGAGAATCTGTGTCAAGACTTGAAAATTGCTGTTCACAGACGTTCTCCATCCAATCTGACAGAGCTTGAGTTATTTTTCAAAGAAGAATGGGCAAAAATGTCCCTCTCTAGATGTGCAAAGCTGGTAGAGACATCCCCAAAAAGACTTGCAGCTGTAATTGCAGTGAAAGGCGGTTCTACAAAGTATTGACTCAGGGGGGCGCCATACAAATGTACCCCCCACACTTTTCACATATTTATTTGTTAAAAAAATGTTAACCCATTTATCATTTTCATTCCACTTCACAATTATGAGCCACTTTGTGTTTGTCTATCACATAAAATCCAAATAAAATACATTTATGTTTTTGGTTGTAACATGACAAAATGTGGAAAATGTCAGGGGGTATGAATACTTTTTCAAGGCACTGTATGCATTGCATACTAGCACATTATGTGAAACTTACCTTAAAACGAAGCCCTCCAGAGGCCCGTTGTCACCCTGAAAGCACCCAATCTTCCATCTGGGTTTGCGTTCTCCAGCTGTGTGAGTGGCCAGAGCCGCGATGACATCACTCCCACACGAATGCTGTTCACGGCACAGGACTCTGAAGGAATGTCATACCGTATACCGTTCCTTCAGAGCGCATGCGCCTGTGACATTACAAGCTGCATCAAAAGTAAAAATCTCCTAAACTGTGCACGTGTAGGAGATATTAACTACTAGCCGACCAGCGCACGACAATGTACGTCGGCACGATGGCACGGCTGGGGCAAATGGGCGTACAGGTACGTCCTCTTTAAATCGTGGCATTGTGGTCCTGATATGGTTCAGTTACCTTGAGGCTGCCCTAAATAAACAACATCTTCCCCAAAAAATGGACCATTGCTTGAAATGACTTCTGAAGGGCTAAACCTGAGCCTGCTGTGCAGTCACATCATGAAAGTAAGCTGCTGATTATTCAAAACTGACAGAATCCCAAATCAGGAGAAGTGCGGCTGTCAAAAAAAAAAACACCATCCAGAGAAGCCTGATTAAAAAAATGTTTGTTATAGCAAAAAAAAAAAGGACTGAAAGGAAATCTACTCTGACAAGTGAATGCGACATTTTATGTTGTCTAATCGATGTCTCCATATGGTTACTTGACAGCTTTTAGCAAAAAAAAGTTCTTTTGAAATATGATGAAAGCAACAACGCATTAAAAAAAAAAAATGTTTAGTCAAAATTTTCAGACTTTTCTTTTTTTCGTATTTTTATGTTTTCTGTTGAAGTGATTATAGGGAAGAAAATGTCATTCTGAGAGACTGCAAATAGTGACTGCTTGTATTGAAAATTTAATCCAAAAAAGGTTTATGGCTATCTTCACAAGTGTGTGTGTGTCGGAAACAAGCACATATATGTATTTTTTATTCATTATTACTGGCACTTCCATGCATCTGTTAACCCTCGTGCCAAAAACACACAGTGCCGCAGCACCATGTGGTTCGGTGTGACATGATTGTGCAAAAGGTTCAGAGACTTCCCTTGCGCATTTTTTGCGCATAAGACCACCCTTCACAAGACACGCAAGAATGTCCAGAAGTTGGAGTGAATAAGTGTGGCGCTAATGGGTGGTGGGACTCCTGTTGCTAAAACAGGTAGAAAAAGTGGTTAGGAGAGAGTGAAAACTCCTTTAGTGTAAAAGTGTTTGTAAGGTATACATAAAAATATATATTGGGTAATAAACACAGTATAAGTGAAAACACAGTGTGTGTTAAACAATATATAGAAAATATAAAAAACTCAGTAAAAAAGAAAATCTAGAAAGCTAGTTAAGAAACAATCAAATATATATGATACAGCAAATACATTTCAATGTAAGGTGAGCTGAGTGTGTTAATCCACAGAATTGGAGTTCAATGGAGGTGGCAGACCAGAAAAGGGAACACCGGTATCCCCAAGGGGAAAAAAATATATATATGTACAGAGGAACTCAAAAGTCTTTTAAATGGCAAGATGGGATAGTCTCATTCGATCCCACAGGTAATTAGATGTGAACTGTCTTCTCAAGAGGTAACCTCAAGGGGTAACCTGAGGGTTATTGGGAAAGGACCCGACCAATGTGTTGGATCTTGGCTCGAATGGATAATTCCCACCAGGAGAAAGGCAGAAGCAAAAAGCAAAAGAATGCCCTTACCAGATCCGGTGGACTCACGGGCCGTAGCGGTGAGTCAAACGAGCCTATACCGTTAAACGGTGTGGGGTAAAGGTGTGTGGGAGAACTTGTAAACCATCTTGTCAGCAGTCCTCATACGAAGCACCGATTTGGAGTCCGGGGTCCCCAGGGTATGGTTCCGATCAGCGGATCACCGTTTCCTCAGAAAACCATCATATGTGCAAATAGGCAAAAAGAGAAAAAAAAAAGAAAAAAAGGGGAAGAAAACTCCACATAGTGTAAATCCTTGATTAGCAAAGAGCATAAAAGCACTTTATTTGGGGAGTGTACTCCAAAAAAATGTTGTTACAGGCAAGGGGCGGTAAAAACTTGGCCCAAAATAAATTAAAAACCGGCATAAAAGTAGTAAAAACAGGCGCAGTAGATGGTGGTGGGGTATAAACATAGGACCCGACGCGTTTCGCCTCCCAAGGCTTCTGCTGGGGTATGTACTACTCTGCTACCCCAGCAGAAGCCTTGGGAGGCGAAACGCGTCGGGTCCTATGTTTATACCCCACCACCATCTACTGCGCCTGTTTTTACTACTTTTATGCCGGTTTTTAATTTATTTTGGGCCGAGTTTTTACCGCCCCTTGCCTGTAACAACATTTTTTTGGAGTACACTCCCCAAATAAAGTGCTTTTATGCTCTTTGCTAATCAAGGATTTACACTATGTGGAGTTTTCTTCCCCTTTTTTTCTTTTTTTTTTCTCTTTTTGCCTATTTGCACATATGATGGTTTTCTGAGGAAACGGTGATCCGCTGATCGGAACCATACCCTGGGGACCCCGGACTCCAAATCGGTGCTTCGTATGAGGACTGCTGACAAGATGGTTTACAAGTTCTCCCACACACCTTTACCCCACACCGTTTAACGGTATAGGCTCGTTTGACTCACCGCTACGGCCCGTGAGTCCACCGGATCTGGTAAGGGCATTCTTTTGCTTTTTGCTTCTGCCTTTCTCCTGGTGGGAATTATCCATTCTAGCCAAGATCCAACACATTGGTCGGGTCCTTTCCCAATAACCCTCAGGTTACCCCTTGAGGTTACCTCTTGAGAAGACAGTTCACATCTAATTACCTGTGGGATCGAATGAGACTATCCCATCTTGCCATTTAAAAGACTTTTGAGTTCCTCTGTACATATATATATTTTTTTCCCCTTGGGGATACCGGTGTTCCCTTTTCTGGTCTGCCACCTCCATTGAACTCCAATTCTGTGGATTAACACACTCAGCTCACCTTACATTGAAATGTATTTGCTGTATCATATATATTTGATTGTTTCTTAACTAGCTTTCTAGATTTTCTTTTTTACTGAGTTTTTTTATATTTTCTATATATTGTTTAACACACACTGTGTTTTCACTTATACTGTGTTTATTACCCAATATATATTTTTATGTATACCTTACAAACACTTTTACACTAAAGGAGTTTTCACTCTCTCCTAACCACTTTTTCTACCTGTTTTAGCAACAGGAGTCCCACCACCCATTAGCGCCACACTTATTCACTCCAACTTTCACTTGCAACGGTCATATTGCTGTGTTGGCTGCTTCACTTCTATCCAAGAGCTGGCGCAACTTTTACATTTTTTCCTTACAAGAATGTCCAGAAACCACGCAGGTAACACGCACGTCCTCCATCGCACCTGCATGGTGTGAATAGAGCCTAAAGGGTCATCTATACAAAACTGACTTTTCAGGCCTAAAGATTACATAACCCCCCCCTAAAAAAAACAAACAATTATATATTTTCTGAAAGCAGACACTCCAGAGAATAAAATAGCGGTAGCTTAAATCTTTTATGTCAGACGATATTACCACAGAGGTCTAGGAAACGCAAGATTTCAGTAAAAAAAATACACTAAAGTTAGGTTCAGGGCACACAAACACAACAAATTACACCCAGGGGTGTATTTTGGTTTTGTGCTGCCTTAAGCAAGACTAAAATCAGGCACCTCCCCTTCCTGCTTAAGATCCACTATTTTATCTGTAAACTGCACCCCTTCTTCTTCTGTTACAGCCCCACCTCTTCAGAGAGGGGGGTGATAGAGCGAGAGAGAGAGAGAGGGGGGATAAGAGAGAGTGGGGGGGGATGAGAGAGAGACAGGGAGGGGGGTGAGAAAGAGGGGATAAAAGAGAGGGCTTGAGAGAGAGAGAGAGAGAGAGGAGTGGGAGAGAGGGACGGGGAAAGAGGTGGGGGGAGAGAGAGAGTGGTTGGGTGAGAGAGAGAGAGAGTGGGAGTGAGGGGGTGAGAGAGAAAGGGGGTTGAGAGAGAGTGGGGTGAGAGAGAGGGGGGTGAAAGAGAGGGGGTGAGAGAGAGAGGGGGTGTGTGAGAGAGAGAGAGAGAGAGAGAGAGAGAGAGAGAGAGAGAGGATGAGAGAGAGGGTGATAGAGAGAGAGAGAGAGGGGGGTGAGAGAGAGACAGGGAGGGGGGTGAGAAAGAGGGGAAAAGAGAGAGGGTTTGAGTGAGAGAGAGAGAGAGGGTGGGAGGGAGGGACGGGGAGAGAGGGACGGGGAAAGAGGTGGGGGGAGAGAGAGAGTGGTTGGGTGAGAGAGAGAGAGAGAGAGAGGGTGAGAGAGAAAGGGGGTTGAGAGAGAGAGTGGGGTGAGAGAGAGGGAGGGTGAAAGAGAGGGGGTGAGAGAGAGGGAGGGTGAGAGAGAGAGAGTGGGGTGAGAGAGAGAGCGAGAGGGTGAGAGAGGGGGCTGAGAGAGAGGGTTTGAGAGAGAGAGAGGGGGTGGGAAAGAGGGACATGGAAAGAGGTGGGGGAGAGAGAGAGTGGTTGGGTGAGAGAGAGAGTTGGAGAGAGGGGGTGAGAGAGAAAGGGGGTTGAGAGAGAGAGGATGAGAGAGAGGGGTGAGAGTGAGAGAGAGAGGGGGTGATCGAGAGAGAGAGAGAGAGAGAGGGGAGGTGAGAGAGAGAGGGGATGAGAGAGAGAGACAGGGAGGCGGGTGAGAAAGAGGGGAAAAGAGAGAGGGTTTGAGTGAGAGAGAGAGGGGTGGGAGAGAGGGTCGGGGAAAGAGGTGGGGGGAGAGAGAATGGTTGGGTGAGAGAGAGAGAGTGGGAGAGAGGGGGTGAGAGTGATAGAGGGGGTGGGAGAAAGAGGGGGTGAGAGAAAGAGGGGGTGAGAGAAAAAGGGGGTTGAGAGAGAGAGAGTGGGGTGAGGGAGAGAGGAGGGTGAAAGAGAGAGGGTGAGAGAGAGGGATGGTGAGAGAGAGAGTGGGGTGAGAGAGAGAGAGAGAGAGAGAGAGAGAGAGAGAGAGGGAGGGAGAGGGTGAGAGAGGGGGTGAGAGAGAGGGTTTGAGAGAGAGAGAGGGGGTGGGAAAGAGGGACAGGGAAAGAGGTGGGGGGGGAGAGAGTGGTTGGGTGAGAGAGAGAGAGAGAGAGAGAGAGGGTGAGTGGGGTGAGTGAGAGAGAGAGGGTGAGAGAAAGAGAGAGGGGGTGAGAGTGGGAGGTGAGAGAGAGGGGGCTCCCCTATCCCCCCATACTACACTAGGAAGTTCTCCCTTCTCGGCCCCCATGAAAAATTGCCACCCAAGGCAAACGCCTTGTATGCCTTGTGGTAGATACGCCCCTGATTACATCACGATGCATGCTTTTTCATTCGTACATGCGTATATGTGTGGATGCCTGAGAATTTTTAGGAGGATATTTTATGTGTTTATCTTTATTTTTTACTTAACTTTTTTTATCACATAGGTGACCATTTTTCTTCAATGAGACCCCCAATGTCTCCCCTGTGCTCCACTGAATGTAGTGCAATGCATATTGCATTGCATTACATTCTTTCCCAGCCATTCTGGCCAGGAACACCGAGAGGCTGACCCGGAAGTGACGTCACACACGCCACTTTTCCGAGTAAGCAACAAGGAGGGGAGGAGAGCGGGCATGTTGGTCCCAGGCCCGCAGATGGGCAAGCGGAGCCGGGATACATGGTGGGGGCGCCGTTACCAATCCCAGTGCCAAGGTGTGTAAAACCCCCCCGCTGTCAGGTCTGTACGACGTATGGACCTGGCAACGAAAGAGTTAAACCTCTCGCTATCAGAGCTATCAGAGAATTAATTGACTGTAGTTCCAAATTTTTTTGTTCACACAATATTACCGCAATATTTATTAAGCAATAGCAAATAAATATACTCAGATTAAATTTAGGCATATAAAATATTATATAAAAAGATGTGGTTGCACCGAGTAAAATGATACCCAACATGTCAGGCCATAGAATTTAGCTCACCTCACATGAAATAATGACGAACTACAGTACCCAATATTTTCCATAGGGGATGTTTTTAAAGCATCTGCAGGTCATCAGTTTAAAGTTAGCCATGAATAATGGCCCTAAAGGTATTGCTCTCACTTGGTGTGCACAGTGATATACAACACATGGCAGGCTTACAGCTGGGAGCTTAAGTACTAGGATGTAACTTTATTTTCTTTACCCTTTTTTCACTTAACTTTATTTTAATCACACAGAGGGGCCAAAAGTCCCCTTTGTGATAGCCTCTTTCCATGCCTTTAATGAGACATCAGGGCTTTATTCACCTGCCTACCACTGAAGCTAATAGAGCACAGATTGCGCTCCATTAGCTTCTTCCCCTCAGTGGCGGGGGAAAGTGAAAGCTGAACCTGGAAGCAATATCATATATATTGCCTGCTTGTTTATTCTGGCTCTACCCCGCAGAACCCATCATAGGGGTCCCAGACCTCCAGGTGGGACAGCAGAGCCTGAAAAACACGAGGGGCACAAGAGGGGTGCATAGCAGTAGTCTGAATAAGTGATCACGCTGAGCATGCTGAATTCAATATGTGGCTGGGCAAGTGTATGAACCCCCATCAGCTGTCTTTGAAGGTTGTAGTTGGGCAGTCAGGGGGCATAAAAAAATGTGGATCAACAGCCTGTTCTTACCACCCCTTTGCTGACAATGAGCCAAGGACACTGATAAGGGGGTAGCACCTTCCCTCCTGTACAGGGCCCAGGCCCCATAAGTTCAATGGGGGGGGGGCCAGAGCAGCAGGAGTTGGCGCAATTACTGGAACCAATCCCCCTGTGGCCCTTCCGGTGTTTACAATGCTTCAGTTTGTGATTGAACAGGGGGGCCTCTGTACAGAGCGCTTCCTGTTCATTCACTCTGCAGCTAAGGCTGCAGAGAAAGGATTGAGGAATCTGTGTCCTCAACCTCTTTCTCTGTCTCAAAAGTGAGATGTTGGGTGTCTGTTTAGACCCTTGGTATTTCACCAACCCCCACAGGGCTGTTCAAAAAATGTAGAAAGTAAACAAAACGAAAATGTTTATCTTTCTTTTTTTTAGACAGATGGAGCTTTCTTTTGGTGGTATTTAATAACCCCTGTTTTTTTTTTAATTATTTGCTAAACAAACGACAGAACATTTGTTTTTCTTAGTTTCTGTTGTAACATTTTGTAAATAAGTAATTTTTCTCCTTCACTGATGTGCGCTGATGAGGCAGCACTGACAGGCACTGATGAGGCGACACTAATGAGGCGGCGCTGATGGGCACTGATAGATGGCACTGATGAGGAGGCACTGATAGGCACTGACAGGCATCACTGATGGGCACTGATTGGCAGCACTGATGGGCACTGATTGGCAGCACTGATGGGCACTGACAGGCATTACTGATGGGCACTGACAGGCATCACTGATGGGCACTGATAGGCAGCACTTATGGGCACTGATAGGTGGTACTGATGGGGACTGATAGGCAGCAATTATAGGCACTGATAATTGGGACTGATGGGCACTGATTAATGGCACCGATGAGGGGGCTCTGATAGGCACTGACAGGCATCACTGATGGACACTGATTCGCAGCACTGATGGGTACTGACAGGCATCACTGATGGCCACTAATGATGGGCACTGACAGGCATCACTGATGGGCACTGAAGGGGAGCACTGATGGGCACTGACAGGCATCACTGATGGGCAGCACTTATGGGCACTGATAGGCGGTACTGATGGGGACTGATAGGCAGCAATTATAGGCACTGATAATTGGGACTGATGGGTACTGATTAATGGCACTGATGAGGGGGCTCTGATAGGCACTGACAGGCATCACTGATGGACACTAATTGGCAGCACTGATGGGTACTGACAGGCATCACTGATGGGCACTGACAGGCATCACTGATGGGCACTGAAGTGGAGCACTGATGGGCACTGACAGGCATCACTTATGGGCTCTGATAGGCAGCAATTATGGGCACTGATAGGCGGTACTGATGGGGACTGATATTCAGCAATGATAGGCACTGATAATTGGGACTGATGGGCACTGATAGATGGCACTGATGAGGAGGCACTGATAGGCACTGACAGGCATCACTGATGGGCACTGATTAGCACCACCGATGGGCACTGACAGGCATCACTGATGGGTACTGACAGGCATCACTGATGGGCACTGACAGGCATCACTGATGGGCACTAAACAGCAGCACTGATGGGGCAGCACTGATAATCATGGCACTGACTATCAGTGCAGATGTCCCTACTGAGGAATGTCGCTTATCGGCTCTCCTTGCCTGCTGTCAGCATGAGGAAAGGAATGCTGATAACCGGCATTTCCTATTTACACCGCGATCAGCTGTGATTGGACACAGCTGATCACATGATAAAGAGCCTACGTCATAGGCTCTTTACCCTGATCAGTGATGGGCTGTGTCTGAGGGACACGACATACCACCGACCGCCACACTGTGGCCCCTGGGGGCGCGCACAAGTGACCCGTTCTGAAGGGCGTCATATGACATACAGTCAGAATGGTAAAAACACCACCTAGCCATCATTCTTCTATAGGCCGGGCAGGAAGATGTTAAAAAAAAACATAAATAAGGAGTCATGCTCACGGGTATTCTGGTTGCATAAATGAGTGGTTCTGTTAGGTTTGGCTCACTGTTCCTGTCAGCTAGGCTGTACGGGGCCCCATGAGCCCTGCTTACAGCTAGCCATCTCTGTAGAGTCTCCTTTAACTTTACCAGAATATAGGGGGGGGGCCTAAACAATCAAACCAGGCAGACCCTTCACTACGCTAGATCTAAAGGAGATTGTACAATCAGATTGTATAGCCCATGGTCAGCCTAAGACTGGAAAATAAAATATTGCTACTTAGCATCAAGTATAAAAGAGAAGGAGAGATCACATCTGGTAGGAAAGGTTCCCTGAGCCAATTAAAAAATAAGGTAACAAGTTAAAAAAATTTCCATAAGCGGCAAAAACGTCCAATTCTCCAGATGTCACCTATGAAGGTCACACTCACCAAAGTCCCTTTCATCCACCTCGTATAGAATCCATTCAACACCTTTAATGAGATATGTCGTTTCTGCTGTCAGGGCCAGACATTTAGCTCAACCTCGCCAGGTGTCAGTGACCGCTTTGTCGCGTTCAGCCGTGCCGTCTTCTTATTGAGAGGTTTCCTTCAATCTAATCCGCTCGCCCCGGATTCCAACCTTTCAATGGTGTTATTAATAAATATTTAACAGTGTGAAAACCTGGAATAAGTCACCGAAGAAGCTGCTAAAAATTCATTTGTACTGGAGGACAGAAATGGAGCTCGCTAACACGATACATAATCAGGTCCCCTCACACCTGGATTTTGTACAGCGCCGCGAAAGCGTTCAAAAGAAAACCTTGATTTATGCAGCTTTTCCTAATGAAATTATTACATTGTTATAAAAGAAGTCCGGTACAGAGATAATGAATATATACCGTGTGTGTGTGTGTATATATATATATATATATATATATATATATACACAGTATCTCACAAAAGTAAGTACACCCCTCACATTTTTGTAAATCTTTTCTTCTATCTTTTCATGTGACAACACTGAAGAAATGACACTTTGCTACAATGTAAAGTAGTGAGTGTACAGCTTGTATAACAGTGTAAATTTGCTGTCCCCTCAAAATAACTCAACACACAGCCATTAATGTCAAAACCGCTGGCAACAAAAGTGAGTACACCCCTAAGTGAAAATGTCCAAATTGGGCCCAATTTGTCAATATTTTGTGTGGTCACCATTATTTTCCAGCACAGCCTTCACCCTCTTGGACATGGAGGTCACCAGAGCTTCACAGGTTGCCACTGGAGTCCTCTTCCCCTCCTCCATGATGACATCACGGAGCTGGTGGATGTTAGAGACCTTGCGCTCCTCCACCTTCCGTTTGAGGATGCCCCACAGATGCTCAATAGGGTTTAGGACTGGAGTCATGCTTTATCTACATATTTATCCACCCTGTCAGTACACCTTTGCATCCTAAAACCCATGCTAACCTCTGCAGCCCAAACCACCCCCATCCTCTCCACTCCAACCCTACACCCCTTTAACCTTTAACTGTAATTCCTTCTCTGCCTACCTCTGCACACCCCACACTACACTCCCCCCCACCAATTTGCTTGCCTTCGCAGGACAGGCAGCTGTTAGGCTTAATGACCACAGTTGTAGGCAGGACTTTCAAGCATGCCCCTTTACCTCCCCAGTGGGCAGCATTCAGTATAGGTGATGGTGGATTTGACCTGGGGGGGTGGGGCATGATATACATATAAATGCCGCCACTATTTACATATTAATGTTGGTTATTTACATGTAAACACAGGGTCTGCAGGTGAGTCATCTGTACACGGCAATAGGGCAGAGCTGGGCAGCATTAATATCAGTACTTCACACTGAGATATTGGGACACAGGACTAAAACTTCAAGGAACAAGGGAATTCAAACCAGGGTAGTTGGCAAGTATGAGGCAGCTGCTTTGGGCCCCACAGCAAAGACAGGGCCAAGGGCAGCTGCCCCTTTTTGCCCTGCGTTAAAGACGGCCCTGTGCAGGTCCTGACAGACAGGGCCATGGGCAACCAAGGCTCATTGATACACGTGGGAAACGACGACTGTCCTGTGTAGCCTGATCCAATTGAAGAGCTACTGTAGCTCAATTTGCTGAAAAAGTTAATGCTGGTTAAGAAAGAAAGATGTCAGAACACACAATGCATCCCTGTTTGTTGTGTATGAGGCTGTGTGGCTGCAGACCGAATCCAGCGCCAAAAGTGCTTACATAGGGCACACAAGCATTAGAACTGGACCACAGAGCAATAGAAGAAGGTGGCCTGGTCTGATGAATTCATGAATGGTTTGAGGAACACAATAATGACTTTGAGGTGTTAACATGGCCTCTAAATTCTCCAGAACTCAAACCAATCAAGCAACTGTGGAATGCGCTGGAAAAAATAAGTCTAATCTATCGAAGCCCCACCCAGCAACTTACTGGATTTAAAGGATCTTCTAGTGGCAGATTGGTGCCAGATACCTTCAGTGCTGCCTTCAGTATAGAGGAGGGACAGCCGACAATGGATGCCCCATAGTAAGTCTATGGGTGACATCACCACCCAGGCCCTGCAGCCATTCCCAGCAATCTCTCCTCTTCACTAAAGTCGGCCGATGAGGAGCTCACATGACCGGACCAGAGCGCCTTCAGAATAGGAAAGTATAGACCTTTTTCCTTTACAGGGTAGTTAGTATAGGGCTTAGAATGGGGGTGAGAGCAGGTTTAAGCTTAGATAGTATTTGACTAGACTTCTACTTTAATGATTACAGATCTGCATCGAATTGCATCTTTTATACTGTATATGCCAGGAGTTCAGCTTTAACCAAAATGTTAAAACAGTTGAAGTATTTTGTGCTGACTTGATGGGGAATATTTGTATTATCTCCCAATGCAGTACTCGAACGACTGATTTTGGAGAAAGTTCAAAGTCCCTTCACTTAGGCCACCTGATAAACAAATATTTTTTCAAATATTATGCATTCTACTTTCCTCCAGCTGCTGAGGGAAATCCCAGAGCAACCTCCACGTTCTTCACTGAACATTAATTAGCTGTAGTTTTTGTCCTTCGTTCCCGCCCCAGATCGTTATTCTTGAAGAGTCTCTCCAGTGCTTAATTTATATTATACTGTTTGAAGAGGCTGAGTGCTAGAGGACTGTTCCATGAATATATCACAGTAATGAATAACATCTCATAAAGGTTGTTTTTTACGTTCTCTGGGACTTTCTGTCATATATTTCATCAGTGTTTTTGATTTGGGGTGCCACAGCACCGTGGGGTGCAATCTGGGTGCCCCCCGGGTGTGTTAACATGGGACTCCGTTTGCCCTGAATCAGCGCCTTGAATGGCATGTCTGGCCACCAGCACCATAACAACCAAAGGGCCAGGATATACAGCATCATCCGTTGCCATGGTAATAGCAGCCAACTCACCTGCACCATGGCAATGCATGAATCTGATCCAGGGTAGGTGGCAGCCTCCAGACCTTCTACACCTCTGATGTGAAGCGAGGACTGTGTGATTGGGGAGAGAAGAGAAGAGAATGGGAGACCTCCAGATCTTCTACACCGCTTATGCTAAGTGAGGACTGTGTAATTGGGGGACTCTGATGTGATGGGGGCTTTTATGTGTAGGAGGCCTCTGATTTAAGAAGAGAAGGGAATGGAATGGAAGGGAAGACCTCCAGACCTTCTACACCTCTGATATGAAGCGAAGACTGTGTGATTAGGGAGGGAAGAGAAGAGAAGAGAAGAGAAGAGAAGAGAAGAGAAGAGAAGAGAAGAGAAGAGAAGAGAAGAGAAGAGAAGAGAAGAGAAGAGAAGAGAAGAGAAGAGAAGAGAAGAGAAGAGAAGAGAAGACCTCCAGATCTTCTGTACCTCTTATGTTAAGTGAGGACTGTGTGATTGGGGGACTCTGGTGTCATGGGGGCTTTTATGTATAGGAGGCCTCTGCTTTAAGAAGAGAAGGGAAGACCTCCAGATCTTCTGCACCTCTTATGTTAAGTGAGGACTGTGTAATTGGGGGATTCCGATGTGATGGGGGCATTTATGTATAGGAGGCCTCTGCTTTAAGAAGAGAAGGGAAGACCTCCAGATCTTCTACACCTCTTATGTTAAGTGAGGACTGTGTAATTGGGAGATTCCGATTTGATGGGGGCTTTTATGTATAGGAGGCCTCTACTTTAAGAAGAGAAGAGAAGGGAAGACCTCCAGATCTTCTACACCTCTTATGTTAAGTGAGGACTGTGTAATTGGGAGATTCCGATGTGATGGGGGCTTTTATGTATAGAAGGCCTCTGCTTTAAGAAGAGAAGAGAAGGGAAGACCTCCAGATCTTCTACACCTCTTATGTTAAGTGAGGACTGTGTAATTGGGGGATTCCGATGTGATGAGGGGCTTTTATGTATAGGAGGCCTCTGCTTTAAGAAGAGAAGAGAAGGGAAGACCTCCAGGTCTTCTACACCTCTTATGTTAAGTGAGGGCTGTGTAATTGGGAGATTCCGATGTGATGGGGGGCTTTTATGTATAGGAGGCCTCTGCTTTAAGAAGAGAAGTGAAGACCTCCAGATCTTCTACACCTCTTATGTGAAACAAGGATTGTATGATTTGGGGGGCTCTGTTAGGGATGCACCGATACTTTTTTTTTTTTACGAGTACGACATCTTTCTATGAGCGTTTTTTTCCTGTTTGCTGTAAGTGCAATGCTTCTTTTTTAATAAATTATTTATATGGATTTACACTATGGAGAGTTTCTTTTCATGTCCCCGTAATACGGATCGCTGGTCCATTCTTTGAGCCTCAATCCTCTGGAATGTCCTCATGGCCATCAAGTGATCCACTGCTGGTACTGGTCTGATGTCAGGATATCGACCCTAGTTTACAGGCTTGCTATCGCTTGCCCTCTGGTAAGCGTGCATTTTTTACGGTGGAGGTTCACTGTCACTGGTGTTTTTTTTGCACACAAGGATCATTATACCAAGATTCACTTCACTGAATGTCATTTCCGTATAGGATTATTTTTTGATGGTATCCCCTTTTATGTGGGGATTTACCATTGTATGTCACGTTTTATGGACTGTCACATTATGTTTATTTAGATTTTTTCAGTGCAGTCTCCTTCTTCCTTTTCTCATGTATTGTGTTTGTATCGTATATATCATAAAAAATTGAGCTGCAGCTTTTTATTTTTTATTTTATTTTATTTATTTTTTCGTTTTCAGCGCGGTATTTCATCTTTGTTTACATGTTGCTTTAAACTGACTTCATCTGCAGATCCAAGTTCACCCCTTTGATCTGCAGATGAAGAAACAAATATACAAAAAGAAACAATGTTTCTTTTTATTTTACTGTTTCAGCGGCTGAGCAATGTTGTTGATAAACATTGCCGGCTGCTTTGTTTTTTTTTTCCTTTGACAGCTCCAATTACCTGACTTCTTTAAAGCGGGGGTTCACCCACACCGCCAAAAAAAAAAAATATTTAAAGCCAGCAGCTACAAATACTGCAGCTGCTGACTTTTAATACATGGCCACTTACATGTCCCGGGGTCCAGCGATGTCGGCAGGGGACGCCGAGAACCCGCTCGGTTCTCCACAGCTGCCGCCGCCATCCTAGTTCAGGGAATCAGGAAGTGAAGCGTTGCGGCTTCACTTCCCGGTTCCCTACTGCGCATGCGCGAGTCGCGCTGCGCGTCCCAAGAGGTCCCCGCTCTCTGCTGGGAGCTGTGTGTTCCCAGCAGACAGCGTGGTGGGGACGGGAAGAGGCATAGACTCCCATGGGAGTCTATGCCGGAAGTGGGTGCAAATACCTGTCTTAGACAGGTATCTGCACCCCCCTCCCCCCTGAAAGGTGCCAAATGTGACACCGGAGGGGGGGAGGGTTCCGAAAAGCAGAAGTTCCATTTTTGTGTGGAACTCCGCTTTAATACTTCAGCTGTCAACAGGGGAAACCCACTGACAGCTGAATGAGTCATGGGTTGTTAAGGACGCGGTGGCCCCGCTCCTTAACAACTCATAATTGCCGTTTTTTTATAACCCATTTCAGCTGTTAGTGGGGGAGACTCTGATGTAATTAGGGGTCCTCAGATGTGATGGGGGAACCTTTAATGTGAAGGAAGGTTCTGATAGGATTTGGGCTTCTGATGTGAAAAGGTACCCTGCTGTGAGTGGGGGACCTTTGATGTAATGGGGGAACCTCTGATGTGAAGGGGTTCTGATATGATGGGAGGACTTTAATGTGAACGGGGGGGGGGCTCTGGTGTGATTGGGGACTTCTGATATGATGGGGAGCCTCTGAAGGGAGGGGTTTCTAATGTAAAGGGGGACTTTGACGGGAAGGGATTTTCTAATGTAAAGGGGGACTCTGATAGGAAGGGGGAGGCTGATGTGATTGGGGGACCTTTGATGTAATTGAAAAACCTCTGATGTGAAGGGGGGGCTCTAAGTGAAAACCCACATCAACTTTTTTCAATTTAACCTGAGACATGCAGTCATTTTTAAATACAGTCTCAGTTTTCTCTCTGGAATGTTTTAGCCAGCCTGCATTGTGCTGTCCTTTTTGCTATGCATTAAAGTTTTCTGAAGATCCAATTCATCCCGTAGACTTGACCTCCATAGAAGTTTGCTACATTGTGTTCTATGGAGATATATTTATTGACTTCAAACGATAATAGAACTTTAAACGATTCCAATATCTCTGTAAAAAAAAAAAAAAACATTATTGACTTTCAAAAATTGCGAGCTCAAGGATTTAGATTTTCTTTATCAACTTTCTGCACACCTTCTACCTACAACCAGACACGTTTTTGTTAAGTTGTCTCTGCGTAGAAAAATACTTAGTTACAAAGGAATTACTGAAGTATACACAAATGAAAAAAAAAAAAATAGAGAGACTTTGAAACCGAGTCTTCTCTTCAAAGAAGCTCACTTAGGAACTTTGAAAACTCTTAAACTCTTCAAACTCTTGTACTTTTCTTATAATGCTGGTTATTTATAGCTCTTTATTATCATTTGTTGTTCATTTTTCCATCCCTGTTCCTTATCTGTTATTGTTTGTCTTTAGCTTCCTGCAGGAATCATGGTTATCTCAAAGGTTGGAAGGTTTTATGACAGATATTGGTGTTAATCATAGGCCGGTATTGTGTGCGCTCTTGTGCTCAGGTCACTGAAAGTTGAAACGTTTATGCAGAGTGACTTCACAATTTGTGATTTCACAGTATAGGTCTCCAAACATGTCTTTACAAGGAAATATAGTTGAGCAAAGAAGAGGAGAGGAGAGGGAAAGAGGAAAAGAAGAGGGGCAGAAGAGGAGAGGAAGAGGAGCAGGGAAGAAGAGGAAAAGAGGAGAGATGGAGACGAGAAAAGAGGAGAGCTGAGGATAAAAGAAGAAAGAAGAGAGGAGAGTGAAGGGGGTAAAAGAAAAGGAGAAGAAAGATAAAGAGGAGAAGGGAAGTGGAGGGGGGGGGAGGGTAACGGGGTCTCAAGGAGAGAGGAGGGGTGGAGACGAGAAAAGAGGAGAGGTGAGGAGAAAACGGGAGGAGAGAAGAGAGGAGAGTGAAGGGGGTAAATGAAGAGGAGAAGAAAGGAAGAGGAAAGAGGGGATGGGAAGAAGAGGAGAAGGGAAGAGGAGGAGAAGAGAAGAGATGGAGGAGAGGAGGGGGGGAGGGGGAAGGGTGGCAAGGAGAGAGGAGAGGTGGAGACAAGAAAAGAGGAGATGTGAGGAGAAAAGAAGAGAGGGGGGAAAGAGAAGGAAAGTGAAAGGGGTAAATGAAGAGGAGAAGAAAGAGGAAGAGTGAAGGGGGATGGGAAGAAGAGGATAAGGGAAGAGGAGAAGAAGAGTAGAGATAGAGGAGAGGAGGGGGCGAGGAAAGAAGAGGGAAAAGGATGGCAAGGAGAGAGAAGGGGTGGAGACGAGAAAAGAGAGGGGAGGAGAAACGAAGAGAGGGGAGGAGAGAAGAGAGTAGAGTGAAGCGGGTGATCGAAGAGAAGAAGAAAGAGGAAGAAGGAAGGGGGGATGGGAAGAAGAGGAGAAGGGAAGAGGAGGAGAAGGGAAGAGGAGGAGAAGGGAAGAGGAGACGAGAAGAGATTTCTCTCTTTAATAGATTAATACATTTCCCAGTAGCCTCTACGTGTTTCGCAACGTCAGTTTCCTGATGATGCAACTGACATTGCGAAACGCGTAGAGGCTGCTGGGAAATATATTATGTCGTTACACTATTTTCGGCTGGGCGAGAACGAGGTGCGGAACGCAAACTGGGTGAAAACGAGGCTTGAACCGCACGCCGGCCGGGAAAACATACGAGATTCCTTCACCCATAAAACAACCACTGGAAAAGCTTGGTGCCGGCCTATGGGCACCCCAAAATGTGAGTGCACAGTCTCCCTTAATCTTTTTTAACCTTTGTATTAAATAAAACATCCATTACATATTGCGCAATGATCGCTCTTTATTTCTTATGAGGATGGATATGGTTTGCCTATAGTAATTTGGGCCAGCAAGGAGAACGGTAAAAGTGGAGTGATTATCCCTTCTAATGAACCAAAGGCGCATACTTACCAGCATCTGGTTAATACAGGTGGTGGTGAAATTGTCACTTCTAATGGTGGAAATATCACAAGGAGAAATAGAAGATTGAATCACTTATTTGTAAAGGACAGTTCACAGAGCACTTTGTTGATATTTGCACATGGCACAATTTGGACACTGCAGCACTTTATATTTATATAAAGATTGCATTTTGCATGTGGTTTCATGTTAACTTTGGCATCTGGCACATTGCACTTAGAGGTTGTAGATTTGATATAGCACTGAAGCATAGACATTTTGAGCGGTGTTTTTTAACTGGTGTATTTAATTTTAATTATATAATAGTAAGGTGGCGCAGGCAATAATATATATATTTTTTTGTTAATACTTAGTATACTCCAGAATGAAGATAACAATAAGTCCTCGTGGGACAAATGGTCCTCTACATGTTTCGCAGTGTATTACCACTTCATCAGGAGGATATCTAGAACAAAGATAGAAAATATGTATGACATGGATTATAGAAATGGTCTGTATGATAGTACTTCGTTGAGGCCCGGTGGAGTAGTGGCATTCAGCCTTTCAATCCACAGGGTCTCATGTTGCAAAATGACCTTATCCCAATCACTCCCTCTGGGGTTGGGTGGAATTACCTCTAGGACCATTAAATTTACCACCTGTGAATTGAATCCGTGGTATAGTCCAATGTGGCGTCCAATGGTAGTTATTTTTCTATTGGTGGATTAATAAAGATAGTCACCTATTCAGAGTTCCCGAATGGTTTTACCCACATAGAAGGCATTGCAGGTACATAACATTAAATAGATAACATATATATAACATAATATATTAAATATATAACCCCAGTCGTGCCGCAATTGGCTGCGGTGCGGGGTGAAAAGATTTCACCATTGGGTAATTGGAATATAGTGCCTTCTAATAACCAAGGGCAAAGTGGGCATTGTCCACATCGGGAAATACCATGAGAACGAGATAGGGGTTGTGTTGTAGTGTTGTAATGGCTACTGGTTAAACAGTCCCTGAGGGAAGAGGTCCTGCGGAAAACCAGTTCAGGAGTTGTCCTGACATGTTTGCCAAGAATGTGGTGGACAACTAACAGATGCCAGTGATCAGATAGAATATTTCAGAGTTTGTGATGGTGGGCTAAGTATTTGGTGATAATCCTAACCGTATTACTCTGTTTAGGTCTGGGAGGGTCAAATAGTAGTGAAGATCTTGTACGGGACAAAGCCCGATTGAATGCCTTCCTAAGGTTGGTCTGTGAGTAGCCCTTAAGTAGGAGTCGTTCGCATAAGAGGTCTGCCTGTACCTGAAAATCATCGTCCCTTGTGCAATTTCTGCACAAACGCAGGTATTGCGCATAGGGAATACTCTGGACAAGGGGTTTAGAAGCATGTAACAGTGTATTCCCTGCTGTGGGTTTACAATATAAATCTGTGCCAATAGTTCCATCTGATTGTTTGATAATCATCAAGTCAAGAAATTAAATTTGTTTGTCGTCGTGGCTGAAAGTGAAGTGCAGATTCAAATTATTAGTACAGTATTTAATTGCTGGATAAATGCTATTAGAAGGTGTTGAGGGCCTGTCCATACTACGAACAGGACATCAATGAATCCATATAAGAAGAACATGGGTAAGATATTTTTCAGAAGCATCATCTGAAAATACCATTTTCTCCCAGCCACCGAGGTAGAGATTCACGTATGAGGGTGCACAAGAGGTTCCCATTGCAACACCCTGAGTTTGCAAGTAATATTGCTCCATAAATGTGAAGTAGTTTCTTGTCAATATGAATACTAATAGTTTTAAGATGAAGTCATTAAGGGGCCATGTAGTTTGGTCCTGCTCCATCAGAAAGGATTCAGTCATCCGGACCCCCTGCACGAGCAAGGTGTCCGGAGGTGTCTGAATCCCCTTGATGTGTTTGAAAAGATCAGTAGTGTCACCTATGTAGGATGGCAGACCCCGAACATGGGGCATATTAAAGGCATTGACAAATTTATCTATGCGCATTCTTGTACACCCGTTGTACACCAGTGCACATTCCTGCGGACATACAAAGTACTGTCAAGAATGCCAGGTCTTTGGACACCTCTGTTGAGGACAGTGCCCTGACAGGAGAGTAGAAGGAAGTATTGAAGAAGCGAACATAAGTTTGGAAAGGGAATGAGAGGGAGAGGAAGGAAAGGACAGGAATAGAGAGGAGAGAATAAGGGAAGGAGAGTAGATGCTAGAAGACATGGGGGAAGAGGACAGATTTAGGAGAAAGTACATTCTTGGATGTGTACAGAGGAGAGCCTGATACATAAGTTTAAAGGTCTTTTTAAAACATTTCTTGGTTAAGAGCATCACACACAGCCAATGTGTTTCCAAAAAAAGGCCTCCCTCTTCTTTAGGGCTTGAGCAGTCAATGTTAAACATGACGGAGGAGAAGAGAGGAGTAATTGAACAGAGAGGTGGGGAAGAGAGAAGAATGGAGAGGAGAAGAGGGAAAGGTAATTTAATGGAGAGGTGGAGAGCAGAGAAGAAGAGTGTCAAAAAGAGGGGACGATAGTTGAATGGAGAGGTGGGGAGGAGAGAAGAATAGTGTCAGAAAGAGGAGAAGGTTATTGAATTGAAAGGTGAGGAGAAGTGTAGTACAGTAGGAAGAAGAGGAGAAGAAGTGAAAGGGAGAAGGCAGAGAAGGGGAAGGGAGTAGAAGAGAGGGGCTTGGATGGGAGCTGGGTGGAGAGGAGTAAAGAGTAATGTCAATAAGAGGGGACGATGGGAAGAAGTGTAGAACAGAGGGAAGAAGAAAGGAAGAAGGGAAAGGGAGAAGGCGGGGGGGGGGGGTAGAAGAGAGGGGCTTGGATGAGAGATGATGGCAGAGGAGGTAAGAAAAGAAGAAAGTAAATTAATGGAGGGATGGGGAGGAGAGTAGTACAGAGGGAAAAGAAGAGAAGAAGGGAAAGGGAGAAGGCAGGAGAGGGGAGGGATGTAGAAGAGAGGGGCTTGGATAAGAGATGATGGTAGAGGAGGTAAGAAGAAAGGGGGGGTAGGTCAACGAAGGGGTGAGGAGGTGAGTAGTACAGAGGGAAGAAGAGGAGAAGAAGGGAAAGGGAGGAGGCAAGAGAGAGAGGGAAAAAGAAGAGAGGGGCTTGGATAAGAGGTGATAGTGGAGGAGGTAAGAAGAAAGGGGGGTAGGTCAACGAAGGGGTGAGGAGGCGAGTAGTACAGAGGGAAGAAGAGGAGATGAAGGGAAAGGGAGGAGGCAAGAGAGAGAGGGAAAAAGAGGGGAGGGGCTTGGATGTGAGGCAATGGTAGAGGAGGTAGGAAGAGAAGAAGATAAGTCAATGGAGGAGTAGGGAAGAGAGTAATATAGAGGCAAGAACAGGAGAAGAAGGGAAAGGGAGAAGGCAGGGAAAGCATTGGAAGTAGAAGATAGGGGATCGGTTGAGAGGTGATGGTAGAGGAGGTAAGAAGAGAGGAAGGTAAGTGACTGGACGGGTGGGGAGGAGAGAAGAAGGCAGATGAGAGGTGGGTTAAGTAACAGAAGAGACACTTGTCAAAAAAAATGTTTTCAGATCTAAAGTACCTTTTTTAAATGATACATATTTCCAGCGATTGCTCTCTTCTAAATACCTTTAAGAAAGAATAGAGACATACAAAGAGAAAACTTCATAGTCGTGTATCAATAAGCCGTCTTTTCTTCAAGCTTTTACAGGAATGAGATTGATATTGTTATCATTGAAAGGGTCGTATTGATTTTCACCAAGCTGCTTTTTGTCAAAAATCAAATTGATGTGTAAATTCCTGAGCCCGGGCTGATGCGTACTCGATGGTCTTCACATTAACCCGCTCAAAATGAAGTGTACGTCTGTAACGCAAATTCACAAGGGCCTCCTCGTAACATCTTACTCTGCTGGATGTACATTGTCTATAGATGTCTCTCTTCATAAGCGGGTAATACTGAAACTCTAATGATTCTTTAGCGCATCAACTTTATTATTCGCTGGGCCTGTAAACAGCTTTTATAAAATATAAATTGGAGATGATCTTGTCCTCCATCTCACAGCCAGAACTGCGCTTCTAGGCACGAATGTATTTTCTCCTCCCGAGATGAAGGTCACTCGCTAAGTTTGGTATCCCATTATAAGTGACAAGCTGCGTTTCTTTTAACCTTTTCTGTACTTTTTCTGGATGCAATAATCTTTAAGTCCAAATTAACTTTCAGTTTAAAGGGGTACTCCATGGATAATGTGACATAGCTGATTTACAGAGGGCCAGCTTGGTTAAATCCAAACCTTCAAATGACATAACTGTATGGCCTACTGTAGGGTCTATTGATGCTGGCTGCTGGGAGATCTATTGTTGTGGAGGGTGTATTTTGCTGTGGGGGGGTGTTGTTGCTAGGTAGGGGGGAGGTATATTGTTCCTGGTTGCAGGGGATTTATGTTTCTTGTTATCAATAATAAATTCCATATAAATTACTTGGCACTACATAATGATATTTGGTGCTGTACTCTCTAAAAGGAGTGTGTGACAGACTGCCTGGGTGCCTCCACCAAGATACAGCCTCCTCTACTCTGGAACCAGGTATTATAGCTGAATATTGCACCCAAGAAGTAGACGGCACTTGACGGGACTTCCCTGTGGCATTCCCCGTGATGTCAGAGGGGGCGGGGTCACCCGTTACATAACCCTGCCCCTTCTGACGTCACAGGGAATGCCACAGGGAAATCCCCGTCAAGTCCCCGTGCATCAGAGGGGGGGGGGGTCACTGGGTGCCCCCCCCCCGTTATTTGAGAACCGTCAGAAGAGGAGAAGCGTCACACAGCGGGAGCCTCCCTCCATGCCATCATGGATGCGGAGCGGCCCTAAAAGAAGAAGAAAACAAAAAGATGAAGAGAAGAAGATGAAGAGAAGAAGATGAAGAGAAGAAGATGAAGAGAAGAGCGGGAGCCTCCCTTCATGCCATCATGGATGCGGAGCGGCCCGAGGAGAAGAAGGGAAGAAGACGCCAACGCTGCGGAGGAAGATGCCGGACGAGGAAGAACCAGAAGAACCAGAAGAACCAGAAGAAGAAGAAGATGGAGGAAGAAACCGAAGGAAGATAGAAGAAAGAAGAAAGAAGATAGAAGAAAGAAGAAGCATTTAAATAAAGGAATTGTCAAAAACTGTCTCTTGTCATTTTTAACATTTTTGACAGTTTTTTAGTGAAATGGTAGGGGTACTTTTGTACCCCCTTACCATTTCACACAGGGGGGAGGGCCGGGATCTGGGGTTCCCTTCTTAAAGGGGGCTTAAAAGTTCTGATAAGCCCCCTGCCCGCAGAACCCCACAACCACCGGCCAGGGTTGTGGGGATGAGGCCCTTGTCCTCATCAACATGGGGACAAGATGTTTTGGGGGCTACCCCAAAGCACCCTCCCAATGTTGAGGGCATGTGGCCTGGTACGGTTCAGGAGGGGGGCACTCTCTCGTCCCCCCCTCTTTTCCTGAGGCCTGCCAGGTTGCGTGCTCGGATAAGGGTCTGGTATGGATTTTTGGGGGAACCCCACGCCGTTTTCTTTTTTAATTTTGGCGCGGGGTTCCCCTTAAAATCCATACCAGACCTGAAGGGTCTGGTACAGATTTTGAGGGGGACCCCACGCCATTTTTTAAAAAATTTTGGCCGGGGTTCCCCTTAAAATCCATACCAGACCTGAAGGGTCTGGTATAGATTTTGAGGGGGACCCCCAAGTCATTTTTTGTTTTTAATTTTGGCCGGGGTTCCCCTTAATATCCATACCAGACCTGAAGGGTCTGGTATAGATTTTGAGGGGGACCCCCACGTCATTTTTTTATTTTTATTTTGGCCGGGGTTCCCCTTAATATCCATACCAGGTCTGAAGGGCCTGGTATGGAATTTAGGGGGACCCCCACGTCATTTTTTTTTTAAATTTTGGTTCGGGGTTCCCCTGTGGGAAATTCCCATGCCGTTTTTATCAATTAACTTTTATGTGTATTGTCGGACCGGCAATTCATTAATAGCCGCGAATAGTTTTAAATGACTTTTTTTCCTTTGAAATGTCATTTTGCTCTGGACTGTTCTAAACACAGGAAACATGCGCCCCTTTACAGGCATACTATAGACACCCCCCAGGTACGAAATTTAAAGGGATATTACACTTTTATTGTTTCACTTTAAGCATTATTAAAATCACTGCTCCTGAAAAAAACAGCAAATGGTTTTTGAAACTTTTGCATTGATCCATGTCCCCTGGGGCAGGTCCCAGGTCTCTAAACACTTTTTATGACAATAACTTGCATATAAGCCTTTAAAATTAGCACTTTTGATTTCTACCATAGACTTTTAAAGGGTGTTCCGCGGCATTCGAATTTGCCGCGAACACCCCAAATTGTTCGCTGTTCAGCAAACTGGCGAACAGCCAATGTTCGAGTCGAACATGAGTTCGACTCTAACTCGAAGCTCATCCCTAGCCCTAAACAATGCAAACTGCAAACAGTAATAGCAGTATATCAAATGAACAGTAAACATAAACAGTAAACTAAAAAACAGCTAGCATCTAACAGCGATCTAATTAAGAGTAACCTAATTAACAATTAGTCAACTAGACAGGCCCAGGTGACTCAGGTCAGTGCCCACCCAGACAGTTCAGCACCAGTTCCCCAGAAGGAAGACCCAGGGCTATCCAAATCTCAATAACCAACTTTCACTTGTGTAATCTGTCCTCTAGACAAGTCATCATAAGACCAAACTCATAAAACGTTCCAGCAGTCTGAAAAAGTGGAAATAATTTATCTTCATAGATTTCTTGATGGAGATTGCTGATAAATATTTCTGTTCCAAGTGGAGGAGCTCCTCCAACCCAGTCTGCAGGAGGGCCACCATATTTCCTCTGACCATTAACCACTTGCCCCGCCATCATTGTACGCCGGATGTTTGAAGTGGAATACCGTTGTTATGGCAGCTGCCATAACCTCAGTATCCTCTTCAACAACGGGCGGTCCACTCTCAGATAAAAGTGGTCTCTGCGACGGATTCGCCGCAAGATCACTTTTTATCGGAGGCGGGAAGGGACCCTCCCGCCTCGGTCCGGTCGCCACCACGACTCACTTACCAGTAGCGGCGGAGACGATCACATCCTTCCCCCTGACAGGCCTGGAGCCGAGTGAGGGAAAGATGGCCCCTAGTCGGCTCCATAACATTGGATGGTGGAAGTGACATCAAACATCACTTAAGCCCAATGGTCTTATGGGGGGGGGGGGGGGAATTGTGAAAAAAAAAAGACATTTTTTCTTTTATATTGCATTTTAGTGTAAATGTGAGATCTGAGGTCTTTTTGACCCCAGATCTCGCGGTTAAGAGGTCCTGTCATGCTTTCCTTCTAGCACTAGACCTCCTCTGTAACTCGAAACTGGTAACCTGTAGAAATATTTAAGCGTCACCTATGGAGCGTCAAAGTTTGACACCATTCCACGAGCGGGTGCAATTTTGACATATTGGGTATCAATTTACTCGGCATAACATTATTTTTCACAATCTAAAAAAAAAATTGGGTTAACTTTACTGTTGTCTTATTTTTTAATTTAAAAAAAAAGTGTATTTTTTCCCAAAAAATTGCACTTGTAAGACCGCTGCGCAAATACGGTGTGACATAAAGTATTGCAACGACCGCCATTTTATTCTCTAGGGTGTCTGAAAAAAAATATATATATATACATAATGTTTGGGGGTTCTAAGTAATTATCTAGCAAAAAAAAAAAATGATTTTGACTTGTAAACACCAAGTCTGAAAAATAGGCCAGTTCCTTAAGTAGTTAACCTGTATAAGATTAATATTACACCTTTCCATCCACTCCAGAATAGAATCTTTATTGTCCTTATTCAGAGAATGAATCCAAGCCTCGCTGGCAGCATTCATCACGCATACCTCCCAACTTTCTGAGATGGGAATGAGGGACACCTATCAGCAAAAGTATGCAGGCATAGGACACACCCCTTGCCACGCCCCCTTAAAGGAGAACTGTAAAAAAAAAAACAAGATGGGTTAAACCCTCAAGTGCTTTTTTTACCACTACGATTCCTTTATATTGGCTTTTGGAATTTACAAATGCAGCAATTTAGAAATCAGATGAAAGGTTTAGCACTGGAAAACACTTTTTGATAGATGAAAAGTGCATTTTATATACATCTATTTAGAGCAGACCAAAATGAGGGACAAATGAGGAGGAATGAGAGACAGAGGGACATTGCTTCAAATCAGGGACAGTCCCTCAAAATCTGGGACAGTTGGGAGCTATGCATCACATTGTTGTCCATCATTAGGGAATGATCTGCTCTCTCCATGGATCAGAGGCTGAACTGAGCTCTTTTCCAATGCTGTGACCGGGAGAAGCAGACAAAATTCCCAATCTCCTCCATGAGCCATAATCAGTGGGTAGAAGGCTAGCCCTTGAAAAGCCCCTGTTCTGGTTGGGTTTGTCACAGGGAGGTGGGTAGGGGATGAAGCCATGGGGCAATGCTTGGAGGTGGGTAGGGGATGGAGCCACGGGGCAATGCTTGGAGCAGGGTAGGGGATGGAGCCATGGGGCAATGCTTGGAGGTGGGTAGGGGGTGGAGCCATGGGGCAATGCTTGGAGGTGGGTAGGGGATGGAGACATGGGGCAATGCTCGGAGGTGGGTAGGGGATGGAGACATGGGGCAATGCTTGGAGGTGGGTAGGGAATGGAGCCACGGGGCAATGCTCAGAGGTGGGTAGGGGATGGAGCCATGGGGCAATGCTCGGAGGTGGGTAGGGGATGGAGCAATGCTTGGAAGTGGGTAGTGGATGGAGCCATGGGGCAATACTCGGAGGTGGGTAGGGGATGGAGCCCTATGGCTCCATCCCCTACCCACCTCCAAGCATTGCCCCATGGCTTCATCCCCTACCCACCTCCCTGTGACAAACCCAACCAGAACAGGGGCTTTTCAAGGGGACTATGGGCTAGCCTTCTACCCACTGATTAAAGCTCATGGAGGAGATTGGGAATTTTGTCTGCTTCTCCCGGTCACAGCATTGGAAAAGAGCTCAGTTCAGCCTCTGATCCATGGAGGTGGGTAGGGGATGGAGCCATGGGGCAATGCTTGGAGGTGGGTAGGGGATGGAGCCATGGGGCAATGCTTGGAGGTGGGTAGGGGATGGAGCCATGGGGCAATGCTTGGAGGTGGGTAGGGGATGGAGCCATGGGGCAATGCTCGGAGGTGGGTAGGGGATGGAGCCATGGAGCAATGCTCGGAGGTGGGTAGGGGATAGAGCCATGGGGCAATGCTTGGAGGTAGGTAGGGGATGGAGCCATGGGGCAATGCTTGGAGGTGGGTAGGGGATGGAGCCATGGGGCAATGCTTGGAGGTGGGTAGGGGGTTGAGCCAGGGGAGACTTGTAAGGGGGCTGTACCTAAACCCAGTCTCTGAGAAAATAAGTAGGACTACAACTGTCTTTTGCTCATAAGTAAACATTTGGTGTCTCCTTTATTTCTGGGGATGTTAGGATTGGAATGAAGCTTTCTGCTATAAATATATATATATATATATATATAGTTCATGGGCAATATTCTTGGGATAGGTGAATCTGGGAGCCAACAGGGAATTACAGTCATTAAAGTGGCAGCTACACACATTGCACAAATTCCTCCAGAATAAAGAAAACGCCTGTACTATCAAAGTTTTTTTTTCTTTTTTTCTTTCTTTTCCTTCTGGTTTGATGCCACGGGGTTAAAAATAATTCCCTAACACGGTATCACCCTCTAGTCCTGGTAAATAATTGAACAATGCGGCTCCGGCTGTTGTCTTTCAGAGAATGAATTGGCTTTTCTGTATCACCAGCTTGCTGGCTGGCAATTTGTTACTTTCCCTACAGCTAAGACCGGTTTTAAAGGACATTCATGCCTTGTTTTTTCACTGTAACTTTTTCGAGAGTACAGGATTTAATTGGAGAGATTTTTAATGCCTTCTGTCGTTCAAAGGTCAAGGTCGACGCTAAGCACACGTCATCCGCGCGCTGGAAAGCAGATGATGACAGCAAGGTCAAGAAATAATGAAATAATTCATCTCAAGACCTCTGCTCTTGGATGAGTTCTTTGCATATATATATATATATATATATATATATATATATATATATATATATATATATATATATGATTAAATACTTTGCATTGGATGACAACGATTGCAGAAAATATGGTGCTCTGATATTGTAACCGCACATGGATAATACATGTGATGGTAATATTCAGCTCATACATTATATGATGGGGGGGGGGGGGGTGTCAGGGGCTCAGGGGCTACTCCAAAAGATGCCCTATGACAGAAGAATACTCTCGGTACCCAGGGGTAAGACAGTTGAATATAAAAATCAAATTTTATTGTACAAAAACAACTATTAAACATTGATACAAATAGTATATTAAAAACATAACTGCATACAGAAGCAGGAGAATACAGAGAACCCCACAATGTAGTGGAGCCTCCAGAGATGTAGGTCCAAATTAAGGTCCTCTACATGTTTCGCAAATAAATTTGCTTCCTCGGGAGGAATTGACCTTATACTTCTAGGGTGAAATATAGCCATTTAATTAATTTGATCACAAGATATCAAGAGGAGGGGAAGGGGGGAAAAAAGGAGGAATATACATTCTTATACATTGAATACATTAATACTTGGAGTAAATTCGGTACTGACTCACCGATGAAAAGCCAGTCGGGGGTCACTGGCGGCAATGTGTGAGGCACCCAAAAAGTTGGGTAGTCCCCCCGCCGGCGAACAGGGGAGGCACTGCAAAGGTGCAAAAGCTGAAAAATATTTACATTGATGTTATATACCATAACTAAAGTGAGTCCAATGACACACAAGTGGATGGCGAGTGAAGGGAATTGGGTGGGGGGGGGGAGGGAAAGGAATAAGAAGGGATGAGGAGAGTGAAGGAAATAGGGAATGCAGGGAAGAAAAAGGAAGGAAAAGAAAAAGGAGGGGGGAAGAGAGGGGACAGCATTGGGAAAGGAGTGAGGAAGGGGAAAAGAAGGAGGGGGGTTTGGTAAGGGAAGAACAAAGAAGCGGGGCATCTCCCCAATGAGAACACAGGCAGCAGTAAGGCCTGGTCGAGAACACAGGCAGGTCGAGAAGGCCTGGCTCGCAGTCTCCCCTCTAATAAATCCCAAAGTTGTTTTTTCATCGGGTTGAGGTCAGGACTCTGTGCAGGCCAGTAAAGTTCCTCCACCCCAAACTCACTCATTCATGTCTTTATGGACCTTGCTTTGTGCACTGGTCCAAATCATTTTATGGAGAGGGGATTATGGTGAGGGGTTGTTTTTCAAGGGTTTGGCTTGGCCCCTTAGTCCCAGTGAAGGGAACTCTTAAGGCGTCAGCATACCAAGACATTTTGGACTATTTCATGCTCCCAACTTTGTGGGAACAGTTTCGGGAAGTCCCCTTCCTGTTTCAACACCAGTGCACAAAGCAAGGTCCATAAAGACATAGATGAGCGAGTTTGGGGTGGAGGAACTTGACCATCCTGCACAGATTCCTGACCTCAACCCGACAGAACACCTTTGGGATGAATTAGAGCAGAGACCGCGAGCCAGGCCTTCTCTTCCAACAACAGTGCCTGACCTCACAAATGCTCTTCTGGAAGAATGGTCAAACATTCCTGTAGACACACTCCTAAACCTTGTGGATGGCCTTCCCAGAAGAGTTGAAGCTGTTATAGCTGCTAAGGACAGGCCAACTCAATATTGAACCCTACGGACTAAGACTGGGATGCTATTAATGTTCATGAGCGTGTAAAGGCAGGCGTCCCAATACTTTTTTCACAATATAGTTGTATATCAGTCAACAATAGAAAGTCAACGCATTTCAGGTGCTAGAAGAGTCCCTTCATCAGGGCTGGGAAGAGGTCATTCTAAAGTCTTGACTGCTTTGAGTTCTTTTTAGTTTATAAAAGTCAACAGTTCTGTTGCCCAATTCCAACACCTCTCTTTCTGCTCCAGTTCAATACGCCGGTTCTTCAAGTTTGGACCAAAACTTATTCTTGAGTGTAGCATTTTTTTTTACGGTCAGAGCTAAGCTTCCTTTCTTTATAGTCCATCCCCATTACCCAGATAATAGAATAATAAGTGCACACTTCTAGAACCGCAACACATTTCACCGAATTGCACGTTTAGATATTAATGATGCGCAATGTGGGGAAATATCTTCTTATCTGAAATTAAGTCTACAAAAACATCTTTGTTACCTTTATTCGTCGATATCAAGGTTTTTACTGCCACTGTAAGCGGACGCCGGGCCTATTACTTTTTACTTTTTTTTAATTAAGCCAGGTACAAGTTTCCCCCGTCTCTCCTGTAAGTAATGTTAACATGAAGCATGTTCCTTTTTAATTGTCTGAACTCTGCGGGGCATAATTGTGAAGAAACAACCGCAGATGCTCATTACATTCCAGCTCTAGGTATTGATCGTCTTCTCCTTCTTTACTATTATACACTTTTCTGCATTGATTAAGAGATTATTATGCATATGGCGAAGGGAGATAGTGGATTATTAAGGCTTGTAATGAACCCAAGGGCTAATCGAGCTTTATTTTTCTTTGTCCCACTGGAGTTTTACTTTACAAACCAACCGGTCCAAACCGAATTTCAAAACACGCTCAAATATATTCATTACAATGTAAAACACAAACAGAAGTCGGAATCTATAAACTGCTGCTGCTGCTTCTGCTGTTGGAATATTCTATTTAGTTTTCCTATTAAAAAATAGGAGAAACAAAAGTAGAAATAGTTACCAGTAGAAGTCCAGTTTTAGGAACTGATAGAACATATTCAGTGAGCAGTTTTGAAATACAGTAGAGAATGACAAGAAAGGGGGCGCCAGTTAAGTAGTAGTTAGTAGCAATTTTATAAAAAAAAAAAAAAAAGACAAGTAGAAACTAACTGTGGAAGTAAAACAAATCTCATATAACTATTCGCCATGTTCCCACTGCAGTGTGTGAAGACAGATTCCTGGGCTGGAGCCGTTCCTACAGCCACCGACTGGTGGAGGAACGCTGAGGGCAGAAACTTGATGTCCTGGATCCACAGGCAAGGTGATGATGTCAAAGAAAGGCCGAAACCCTACGCGAGTGGGTGGGTGGGGCGGGGTGACTACATGTTTTGGAGCGTCAAGCTCCCATCTTAAATTATCAGATGGCTAGATGCTCCAAAACGCATACCCACGCCCCTCGCTGTAGATTGTTCCTGCTGTGATGTCATCTTCGTGGGGGCATTCCAAAGTGGCTCCTGGACATCCGGTTTCGGTCCTCAGCATTCCTCCGCCTGCCAGCGGCTGTAGGAGTAGCCCCAGCCCAGGAATCTGTCTTTCTTTTCTTTCTCAAAATTCACAGATGTGACTTCAAACTGAAGTGTGGAGATGACACTATAGTTGTACTACGAGCTCTCATTGGACTTTTATCCTATACAATTATAAGGACTTTCATTGTTTTATTATTTGTTGTTGAATTGGTACCTGCCCTCTCTGAACCTACCCTACACCATTATCCCAACTCCCACTGAAATACAGTGTAACCTCTCCCATCCATCCCTCCAACACCATACCCATCCACACTTTATCTAAGACCATTTTTACTTACCAAAGTCCACCATCATGTGACCTTCTGCGGTGCTTCTTCTGGAAGTGAAGACTGGTGACCCAGTGTGGCAGCCAACTTGTCTTGTTTCCCCCTCTCATGTTATGATGTCATGATGCCCCCTCAGAAGGCTTCAGGGTCCAGTGAGGACCCCCTTCTGACAGCCAATGGACAGGCAGGATTGAAGACTGGTGGCCCACTGCAGCAGCTAACTGATGCTGTCTTGAAGAAATTCTGTGCCAACCCGCATGTGCAATGACAGATACTGGTGCCCACTGGCCTATTTAAACCTGCTGCTGTAAACATGATGTTGCTTGATTATCGTCAGCTCCCCTGTGTTCCCTGTGCCTCTGTATTCCTGATTCTTTGACTTCCCGTTACTGACCCGGCTTGCCTTGACCCTGCTTCCAGATAGTTTGACCTCTGGCTTGTACTCCTGTGTATAACCCTGGCTTGTTCCAGTTCTGCTGCCTGACTGATCCTCCCATGTATGGCCTTTGGCCTGGCTATCAGTTTCCTCGCTACCAAGCACCTCAGAATACCTGCTCCTCAAGTGCTTCCAGTCTGCTACAGCCATCCCCTGGTGACCAGCTCTTTGGACTCCAATCAGCATCTGGAAAACCGTGCTTCTTTGGGCACTGCACTCCCTGTACCATCTTCAGGGGTATGTTGCACTTAGCCGCAAGGGGAGCCCTCTCAGCACCTCGGCCTCCAATTGGAAGTCTTCTGGGAAACCAACAATTTTATCCCTGGGTTCCAATCCAGCTCTCACTGGTTCCTGCTAAATTAGCCTTCTAATCCTCAAATATATTGTTCATCCTACCATGGATATTATAATATATTCCAAACTAAGGTACCTATCCTATTGTCTGCCCTGATCTATGTGTCCACGGGTGCCCAGCACATGTCTCTATTTTTTAATTGTGTTTGCCTATGCACCAGCTGTTTTTTAATTCCTTTGTATCTCATTTCAGATAGAGAAGTATTTTTCTCTTATCTGTTGCGTCTTTGAACCTTGATCGTGTCCTAAAGAAGCCTGACGGCGAAACGCGTAGACGCACAAGGGCTCACTGCACATTACTATACAGATGCACAGTATATGATGTTTTTATTCTTTTGTAATTATCCTATGTGAAAGTTAATACAATTAATTGTTTCATTAGATTTTCTCTCTATTGTTTCTTAGCCTAAAAAGTCCGCTATATTGGTAATACTTAGTACTACTAATTTTCTCACTGTGTACAAAGGCTAGAGAGATTCCACTGCTAAATGTGCCAGCTTCCTACTAAGGGCTCCTGTTTGTCAGGGGACGGGCACCCTCTGGTGTCCTAACAAATGCTCACTCATTCCTGCCCAACACATTCAACTGTCTTTGAGGGATTAACATTGTTGGACCCCTGCAGACCTCCACAACCACCAGGCCAGGGTTGTGGTGAAGAGGACCTTGTGTGCTCATCAACACAAGGGGTCAAGGTGCTTTAAGGAGGGGGTGCCTTCTGGTAAAGTACCCCATCAGGTTGAGGGCATGTGGCCTGATATGTTTCGGGGACGACAACACTATTGGGTACCATCTCCCTAATAAACAGGAGCCCTGAGTAGAAAGCTGTCCATTTTGCCATGGTAGTAATTCCACGGCTAAATGTTTCAATTCCCATTGTAGCCGGAGGTCATCTCCAGCATAGAAGTATTCATACACTCTGTACAATGTGCAATATGATTTACCCTTCTGGTTGAATGTTCTTAACCCTAAAGCCCCGTACACAGGATCGGACTTTCCGACGGGAAATGTTGGATGTGAGCTTGTTGGCAGAAAGTCCGACCGTGTGTACGCTCCATCGAACAATTGTTGTCGGACTTTCCGCCAACAAATGTTGGCTAGCATGTTCTCAAATTTTCCGCCAACAAATATTTGTTGTCGGATTTTCCGAGCGTGTGTACACAAGTCCGTCGGACAAAAGTCCAAAGTACAAACACGCATGCTGGGAAGCAGAAGCGGTCGGTCTTGTAAACTAGAGTTCGTAATGGAGAATTAACATTTGTGATGCGCCGAATTATGAAATCTCCAAATGCAGTGCACAATTCTCTTCTTCTTTAATGGGATAATAATGAAGCTGCTTTGCTGGTGATACTGATGGAGTTATTGCAAACTAATTTTCAAAGGCTTTTTATTTTCTAGTGATATCAAAGAATAATATTATTAATGCTTTTTTTAATTTTTTTGGGGGGCAAGTTACCACAACACCATTATCCCGTAGTTTTTTGGATCAAAGATACAACTATGTTAGTGTCCCTTGTTAATTTTACATTGTATTTTATAAAATGTAACTGCCGACTCCCAAACTGTCATTTGAAGTAAAACACATAGCCAAGTATTATTCTACACAATTCTTTTATTGTGCATTAAAAAAAGAAAACAAATAAAATTAGACATGATATCTGCCAATAGAACTTAACCAAAAAGTGCATTCTATGCATCCAAAAATATAGAAAATATACCAAATCAAATCATTATTATTCAACCAAAAAAATAATGTCAAAGCAATAACTCCAAGGCCAATAATAAATAACACGTTATCTCCTCCGATTCCGCAACATGGCCGGTTGACGAACGGCCGTTCAGAAACTAACTGAAAAGCACAAAGTGAAAAGTGCGAAATGAAAAATGAGAAAAGAAAAGTGCGAATCAACACTCACTAAATTTCTGCTAACACGAAATTAGCAGGAGGAGCCCAAAGGGTGGCGCTAAAGAGCTGGAAAAACAACGTAGCACGTCACTACGTTCGTAATTATTGGCCAACATTTGTGTGACCGTGTGTATGCAAGACAAGTTTGAGCCAACACCCAAAACACCCAAAACACAGACAAAATTCCACGGTTTTGTTATTGGAAAGTCCGATCGTGTGTACGGGGCATAAGTGTTATGCTGTGTACACACGACCGGACTCTCTGTCAAAATAGACTCCGACGGGGTCCCTCTGAAACGGACTTGCCTACAAGTCAATAGCCAGTAGCCAATAGCTGCCCTTGCGTCGTTTTTTGGTCGGTCGGAATACCATACAGACGGTTTTCCCGATAGAAACTGACACCGTCTGAAAGATTTGAAACACGTTCTATTTCTAAGGTCCGTCAGAATTTTAGAAAGAAAAAGTCCGATGAAGCCCACACACCATCGGATTGTCCGACGGAATGATTCCGTCGGACCTTTTCTGCCGGAAAGTCCAGTCGCGTGTACGCGGCATTAGGCTATTTTCTTTATTGGTCCAATGTTCTTAAACTCTTCAAGATGAATGTTCTTAAGGCTATTTTCTCTTCGAATCAAATGTTACATTTGCACTGTTAAAGGCAGAAAGAAAAAAAAAAAAAAATCGGACATTTCACACATATTACAAACATTATTATTATTATTATTATTATACAGTATTTATATAGCGCCAACAGTTTACGTAGTGCTTTACAACTTGAGGGTAGACAGTACAAATACAATACAATTTGATACAGTAGGAATCAGAGGGCCCTCAAACATTATGGGTTATTATTTGTGACTTTTGCGAGAAATTCGCAAAGCAAATTTTTTTTCTACATGGACCCCATTGTGTCTACTAGACTTTACCTATTCCGGTGACAGGGTGCTATTTATATCAATTCATAGACAAGCACATGATAAAAGCTACGGGATACAATAACCAACAAAGTGGAGAAATAAAACCATTTGCTTCTCGTAAGCTCCTCAGACGTCTGCCCTGGGCAAGAATTGATTGTGGAGCAACGTGTCCATAGGGGTCGTTACTGCAGTCAATGCAAGTCACCGGCTAATACAAGAAAAACAGCTCATTTGGGTTTTAATGATTACCCCAAGGGCCGAAATTCATCAAACAGGCAGCTGTCATATCACCGGCTCACATTGACTGGTGCAGATACTGTAACAGGGAGGTAATTCCAAAGAGTCGAGACCCTTTCTGTGAAATGAGATTGAAGTGCAAATCGAAGCTTTAGCATTTTTTTTCAGTCCTATTATAAGCATTTTACTTCTACCCAGTTTATGAATTGCAGCGTGTTCATATACTTTCATGCTATTGTGCCGAATAAATATATATATATATATGTATACACACACCGGTATATATATATATATATATATATATATATATATACACACACACACACACACACACACATACATATATATATATATATATATATATATATACACTTACTGGCCACTTTATTAGGTACACCTGTTCAGTTACTTGGTAACACAAATTGCTAATCAGCTAATCACCTGGCAGCAACCCAATGCATTTAGGCATCTAGACGTGGGGAAGACGACTTGCTGAAGTTCAAACCGAGCATCAGAATGGGAAAGAAACAGGATTTAGGTAAACTTTGAACGTGGCGTGGTTGTTGGTGCCAGACGGGCCGGTCTGAGTATTTCTGAGATTTTCACACACAACCATCTTTCAGGGGTTTAGAGAGAATGTTGGGAAAAAGAGAAACTATCCAGTGAGCGGCGGTTGCGTGGAGGAAAATGCCTTGTTGGAGGTCAGAGGAGAATGGGAAGACTGGTTCCAGATGATAGAAAGGCAACAGTAACTCAAATAACCTCTCGTTACATCCAAGGTATGCAGAATACCATCTCTGAATGCACAACACATCCAACCTTGCAGCAGATGGGCTACAGCAGCAGAAGACCACACAGGGTCCTTTCACACACTCCTTTCAGCTAAGAACAGGAAACTGAGGCTACAATTCGCACAGGATCACCAAAATTGGACAATAGAAGATTGGAAAAACGTTGCCTGGTCTGATGAGTCTGGATTTCAGCTCCAACATTCAGATGGTGGGGTCAGAATTTGGCGCATGGATCCATCCTGCCTTGTATCACCGGTTCAGGCTGGTGGTGGTGGTGTAATGGTGTGGGGGATATTTTCTTGGCACACTTTGGGCCCCTGAGTACCAATTGAGCATCGATTAATCGCCACGGCCTCCCTGAGTATTGTTGCTGACCATGTCCATCCCTTTATGACTACAGTGTCCCCATCTTCTGATGGCTCCTTCCAGCAGGATAATGCACCATGTCACAAAGCTCCAATCATCTCACCACTGGACAATGAGGTCCCTGTACTCCAATGGCCTCCACACTCACCACATCTCATCCAATAGAGCACCTTTGGGATGTGGTGGAATGGGAGATTGGCATCATGGATGTGCAACCGACAAATCTGCAGCAACTGTGTGATGTTATCATGTCACTATGAAGCAAAATCTCTGTGGCATGTTTCCAACACCTTGGTGAATCTATGCCATGAAGAATGAAGGCAGATTCAGTGGTGAGATGATTGGAGCTTTGTGACATGGTGCATTATCCTGCTGGAAGGAGCCATCAGAAGATGGGGACACTGTAGTCATAAAGGGATGGACATGGTTGTTCTGTCTCTGGGACAGTTAGCTAAACCTTCTTATCCCAATAACTTTAGATACCATATTTCTTTGATCTCAGTTTTATTAGAACAAGCCAGGTGAAACTACAAAATAACAGAAATAGACCTCAATAAGTATAATATTGCATACAATACAGCATACATTGCATAAACAATGATATACAGTACAAGATGAGATAATAAAAACGTACTTTTTAAGTTCTCTAAGGGGTGATGGCGATAGATTGCGAAAGACATGACTTGCTTCCTGCAATCTGTTGAAAAGAATGGTGGATGGTTCACTTCCTGCTAAGATTCTACCCAGAATTCCCTGCTTGCTGACAACTTCCCTAGTTACACATACAATAAACAATTAGACAGAACTGTAGCAATACCAAAAAGGAACACTAGATGGAGCCTGCACACCACATATGATTGTCTTAAGTAAATTACACATTTTGCATGTGAATTTAACAACACAGGAACAAATAAGGTACAAATAATCAGCAAGACATCTGGTGGACAGAAAAATGGTCAGCAACAATATTCAGGTAGGCCGCGGTGATGAAACCATGCTCAATTGGTACTAAGGGGCCCAAGAAAATACCCCCCACACCATTACACCCCCACCACCAGCCTGAACCGGTGATACAAGGCAGGATGGATCCATGCGCCAAATTCTGACCCCACCATCTGAATGTCGCAGCTGAAATCCAGACTCATCAGACCAGGCAACATTTTTCCAATCTTCTACTGTCCAATTTTGGTGATCTGTGCGAATTGTAGCCTCAGTTTCCTGTTCTTAGCTGACAGGAGTGGCACCCGGTGGCCTATCTGCTTCAACGGATGAATTAGAGTGGAGACTGCAAGCCAGGCCTTCTCATCCAACATCAGTGCCTGAACTCAGAAATGTTCTTCTGGAAGAATGGTCAAACATTCACATAGACACCCTCCTAAACCTTGTGGACAACCTTCCCAGAAGAGTTGAAGCTGTTATAGCTGCAAAGGGTGGGCCAACTCAATACTGAACCCTACGGACTAAGACTGGGATGCCATTAACTGCTTGCTGCCCCCCCACCATAAAATGACGGCGGTGCAGGTCTCGTTCTGGGACGCCGTCATATGACAGCATCCCAAAATGGCCGCTCTCACGCGCCTGTGAGGGCGTGCAGCGTGGCGATCGTGGCCGTATTGCTAGGACACGACGCGACCCCAATCTCTGTAAAGAGCCGCTTAGGCTTAGGCGGCTCTTTAACCATGTGATCGGCTGTGTCCAATCACAGCCACATGTCAACAAGGAAGTGCCTATAATTGGCTCTCCTCGCCTCACACTGATGGCATCTCCACGCAGGGGGACATATAGGAATGAAATCAGGGCACTGATCATCAGTGCCCTGATTACAATATAGCAATATAGTGTCACAAATCAGTGCCCACCATTGCCCACCAATGCCAGCTAATCAGTGCTGCCCATCAATGCCCATCACTGCTCTCAATCAATGCCCATCAGTAATGTCCATCAGTGTTGCCCATCAGTGCCCATCAGTACTGCCTATCCGTGCCGCTTATCAGTGTCCATCAGTGCCGCCTATAATTGCCCACCAGTTCCCGCCTAATAATGCCCATCAGTGCCACCTAACAGTGCCTATCAGTGCCGCCTATCAGTGCCCATAAGTGCGGCATATTAGTGCCTCCTCATCAGTGCCACCTAATCAGTGCCCATAAGTGCCACCTCATCAATGCCCCCCAGTTCAGCCTATCAGTGCCCATCAGTGCCGCCTCATCAGTGCCCATCAATGAAGGAGAAAAATTACTTATTTACAGACAGAAAAAAAAGTAAAAAACATTTTTTTTCAAAATTTTTGGTCTTTTTTTTTGTAAAAAATAAAAATCCCAGCAGTGATTAATTACCACCAAAAGAAAGCTCTATCTGTGTGAAGAAAATTATAAAAAACTTGTTTGGGTACAGTGTAGCACGACTGCGCAATTGTCAATCAAAGTGCGACAGCGCTGAAAGCTGAAAATTGGCCTGGGCAAGGAAGGGGGTGTAAGTGCCCAGTAGCAAGTGGTCAAAGTTCATGTGCGTGTAAAGTCAGGTGTCCCAATACTTTTGAGAATACAGTGAGTATTAATTAGTTTGATTAATTTTGATTTGTTTCCTTTCATTTCAATAGAAAACACATCAGGCAAAAAAAAAATACAAAGACGCGGATCCAGCTTGAAAGTTTGGGTTTCCCGTTTAATTTTTGTCCCTGGTTACCAAGATAACGAGAGACGGCGAATCTCTGCAGCGGCAATAAAAAGTAACAAAAAAGTTTTGGTTATAAAAAATCTACTTTTTTTCTTTTTTTTTTTATTGAGCACAAGGAGGGTTTTGATTGACCGAGGAAGATAAACTTGTCCGGAGTTCGGTGGAAGTTGGTTGTCAGCCCATCACGGCTCCCTTCAAAGCTGCGGGATAACATCTCAACATAGGAAAGCACAACACACAGAGAGAGAGGAATCCATTCATCTTACATGAATCTCCTGGAAAAAAAAAAAAAGACTCCACACAATGATAAGCAACGGCTCCCTGGAACGCTAAATCAAAGAGAATTTATGGATAACGGGGGCGGGAATGTCGGTGTAAACTTGTTTTCTTATTATCTTTAATCAGAAGCCTGTCACTCACTATGACCAAATAAAAGGCCCGTTTGATTTATGAGGCTTTTGTTGCGGGGAGATTGACAGGTGACGGCCCCTCGTCGGAAGCCCCCCTTTCCTTGACACATTAGAGGTTGTCATCGGCCTGCTGGGAAGACACAACGTCAAAACGGGGCTTCGAATGGTTCACCGCATTCACCAGCTGCGCCTAATTTACAGGGAGCTGCTTCAAATCTGACCTCCCACCTACACGCAGCGGCGCATAAAACCCGAGGAGCGCCTGAACACAGACGATGCATTAAAAGGACCTCCACAAAAAAAAAAAAGTAATTGTTTTTGCAGCATTCTTACAATGTATTTAAATCAAATTTTTAAAAAATGAATCTGGTTAGTTTATTTATTTTTTTTAAAATCGCTGGACGAATGTCACAAGCATTCGCCCAGGCTTGACAAATTCACGCCGTATTTTGCTCAAGTACCCCTATGATCGCTAGCCCCATCTAGTGGCCACAATATGCTATATTCCCTGATTGAGGTATTTCAGGAAAAAAAAAAAAATACTGCATGGTGGCCACTAGATGGAGCTGATGATCATTGGAAATCAATGTATTGACCGCTTCAGCCCCCTTTACCCCCTTCCTGACCAGAGCACTTTTTGCGATTCGGCACTGCGCCGCTTTAACTGACAAATTAAAGCGCGGTCGTGCGACGTTATGCCAAAACAAAATTGACGTCCTTTTTTTCTCCCACAAATAGAGCTTTTCTTTTGGTGGTATTTGATCACCTCTGCGGTTGTTATTTTTTTTTTTGCGCTATAAACAAAAAAAGCGTCAATTTTCGCACCAGGACTCTTGAACATCGCAAAAATTCGGGTCCAAACCGCATTGTAGTCTTGAAAAATCAAAAGTGCCTGTTTTGAAGGCTTACATGCAAGTTATTGGCCATAAAAAAGGGTATGGGGGCCCGGGTAATGCATCAATTTCCAAAAAAAATGTTTTAACCACTTCAGCCCCCGGAAGATTTGGCTGCTCAATGACCAGGCCATTTTTTGCGTTTCGGCACTGCGCCGCTTTAACTGACAATTGCGCGGTCGTGTGATGCTGTACCCAAACAAAATTAACGTCCTTTTTCTCCCACAAATAGAGCTTTCATTTGGTGGTATTTGATCACCTCGACGGTTATTATTTTTTGCGCTATAAACAAAAAAAGCGACAACTTTAAAAATAAAGCAATATTTTTTACTTTTTGCTATAATAAATATCCCCCAAAAAATGTATAAAAAAACATTTTTTTTTCTCAGTTTAGGCCGATATCTATTCTTCTACATATTTTTGGTAAAAAAAAAAACCTGCAATAAGCGTATATTGATTGGTTTGCGCAAAAGTTATAGCGTCTACAAAATAGGGGATATATTTATAGCATTTTTATTATTAATGGCGGCGATCTGCGTTTTTTTTTTTTCATGACCGCGACATTGCGACAGACACATCAGACACTTTTGACACTATTTTGGGACCATTGTCATTTACATAGCGATCAGTGGTATAAAAATGCACTGATTACTGTGTAAATGGCAATGGCAGGGAAGGGGTTAAACACTAGGGGGCGATGAAGGGGTTAAGTGTGTCCTAGGGAGTGCTTCTAACTGTGGGGGGGGGGGGGCTTCAACTCACATGACAGCGATCACTGCTCCCGATGACAGGGAGCAGTAGATCTCTGTCATGTCACTAGGCAGAACGGGGAAATGCCTTGTTTACATAAGCATCTCCCCGTTCTGCCTCTCCGTGACACGATCGTGGGACACCGGCGGACTTCGAGTTCACGGAACTTGCGGGCACGGTCACGCTGTACGCAGCGGGCACGCCCACTAGCCCCGCCCATTAAAGGGTAGCAGGTACGTCGAATTGTCCCACCGCTGCCATTGTGCCGACGTATATCGGCGTGCAGAGGTCGGCAAGTGGTTAAAGTAGAATTCCAGGAAAAAAATGCTTATTTTTGCCAGTAGGTGTACTCGGACTTACAAGGTAAATGATGGCCAGTAGAGTTGGGCGAACAGTTTTGGGCCGAGCAAAAGTTTGTCCCAAATATCGCCTGTTCACCCGTTCGGTAAACATCTGATTTTGCAGGGCGTTCGGCGGGTGTTCGGGAAGTCGGCCGTGGCGTCCTTAACAACCAATGACTCATCAGCTGTCAATGGGCTTCCCCCGCTGACAGCTGGAAAAAACAAAGCGAAAACATTGCCGGCAATTAAAAAGTGAAAAAAAAACAGCGTGGGGTCCCCCACAAAATCCATACTAGACCCTTATCCAAGCATGCTGCCTGGCAGGCCAGGAAAGGGGGGAATGAGCGAGCACCCCCCCTCCTGAACCATACTAGGCCGCATGCCCTCAACATGGGGGGTGGGTGCAGAGTCCCCCACCCCAAAGCACCTTGTCCCATGTTGATGGGAACAAGGGCCCTATCCCCACAACCCTGGGCTGTGGTTGTGGGGGTCTGTGGCCAGGGGACTTATCGGAATCTGTAAGCCCCCTTTAACAAAGGTCCCGGGTCCTGCCCCCCCATGTGTCAAAAAAGTGTCAAAATGTAATAAAAACAGAGAGACATTTTTTGACAATTCCTTTATTAAAAAATAAAGAAACAATGTCCCCCAATGTAAATCTATCATCAATCACGATGGCACCGCCACTGCCAGACCCGAAAAAGAAAAGAAAAAAAAACGCTCCGCTGTCAACTAAGGCAAAACACCGAACTCCTGGCTTGCCATTTGACAGTTCTTATATAGGTGAGGGGTGGAGCCACCTGGCGATGTCACCTGGTGTCACCGCCCCCCTTGTGACATCACCAACCGGTGCAAAGTGCCTGGTATGGACTAAGGGGGGGGGGGCCACGCCGTTTTTTTTAAACATTTTTCTATTGCCAGCAATGGTATTGTATTTGCGGAAATTTATTTCATGCATTTTTTTTTCTTTAGAAATGTCAGTTTTGCTGCAGCAGGTTCTATTCATGCTACAGATGCGCCACAATGAAATTTATTGCCATAAGCAATGATAATGTGTAAAAAAAATTATATATATATATATATATATATATATATATATATATATATATATATATATATATACTGATTACTTTGATAGAGAAGTACAATGTTACTATGGTAACATCATATTGATCTAGTCACAGTGTTTAAAAAAAAAATGTAAAAAAAGAAAAATAAATGTAATAAATGTAATAAAAAAGAAAAAAAATAGAAAAAAAAATATTATTATAATTTTTTTTAATACTGTCACCAGTCAGTGTCCCTGATCACCACCCCACCACGTATATGATGACGCTGTACTGCACTGTTAACAGTATGCAAAAAAAAAATCAAAAAATAGATTTTTTTTTTTTTTTTTAATTTCTTCATTTTCCAACAAAAAATTACAACTTTAAAAACTCGCCATGCCCCATACTAAATATCTTGGACTGTCTACTTTCCAAAAAAGCGTCATTCGGGGGATATCTGTACTGTCCTGGCATTTTTGGGCCTCAAGAAACAAGACAGGCCTTCGATACATCAGGATTGATACGTTTTCAGGTAAATCTACCATAGTTTGTGGGCTCTATAACTTTCACACAGACCAAATAATATATACTGATTTGGGTTATTTTCGCCAAAAGAAATGTAGCAAAATAAATTTTGGCCTAAATTTAAGAAGAATAAATATTTGCAAAATTTAGCAAAACAGAAATGAAGAAAAACGTGATATTTTCCAAAAAACTTTTCGTTTATTTAGCAAAAAAAAAAAAACCCAGTGGTGTTTAAAGTGGGGTTCCACCCAAAAAACAAAAATACCTGGAAAAATTCTAAAAAAATAACAAAAAAACATTTGGATATTTTTTTTTTTCACTTACCTCTAAATGCCTGTTGCTAGGGGGTCCCTCGTAGTCTGCCTGTTCCTTTGCCTGGGCTGGTGACATCACTTCCCCCTCAGCACAGAAAGGGCTCCACTCTGCTCCCTCCCTCCTGTCAATCATCTGGGACCCATTACAGGTCCCAGGTGATTGAGCGGCCAAAAACGGCGCGCGGCGCCGCTCGCGCATGCGCAGTGGGTGCCAGGCTGTGAAGCCACAGCCCGACGCCCACAGTTAAAATGCCGGCGCCGACTAGCGGAGGGGGGGACGAGCGGGGCTTCGATCCCCCGCATTGCTGGACCCCGGGACAGGTAAGTGTCCAATTAAAAGTCAGCAGCTGCAGTATTTGTAGCTGCTGACTTTTATTTTTTTTGACGGCCCCCCTGGGTGGAACTCCTCTTTTAATACCACCAAAAAAAGAAAAACTCTATTTGTGTGGTAAAAATGTCATCTGGGTACAGTGAGTGTTGCATGACCGCGCAATTGTCGTTCAAAGTGTCACGGCGCTGAAAGCTGAAAGTTGGCCTGGGCAGGAAGGGGGTGAAAGTGCCCGGTATTGAAGGGGTTAAAATGTGCCTGTATGTGCTTGCGTTGGTTTCATCTATGGAGTGGTAGGTAAGTGATTGGACGGATTTTCCGGGTGTCTTATTGTACAAATGAGTGACAGGGTGACATTTGCATGAATTCAATCTTGTTCTTCAATCCTTCTACAAACAGGATTACACGGTGCATGATTCAGAGTCTGCTCTGAGATAATTCTCCCGTCTTATCCTCGGCTCCTTCTACCAAGCTCCGGTGAGCACATTTTGGTGACAGTTATTTCAATGCAATCCTACAAAGATCCACAAACCGAGAAGAATCACTGAAACCAAAATCTTAGTCCATAAACACAGGTTATCTTTCTGAAAAAAAGCTAAAAAAAGATGCTTTTGTTTCGAATGCTGCTTTATACATTGACTTTCCACCATCCACAGGCAGCTTTACTCTTCAGTAGTGATGGGCCAAACACCCCCCCTCCCCCCCGGTTCGCACCAGAACTCTTGAACATTGCAAAAATTCGAAAGATCCGAACCCCATTGAAGTCTTGAAAAATCAAAATTGCCCATTTTGAAGGCTTACATGCAAGTTGTTGGCCATAAAAAGGATATGGGGGTCTGGGGTAATGCCCTTGGGAGCATGCATCAATTTACAAAAAAATGTTTTAAACCCCTTCAGCCCCGAAAGATTTGGCTGCTCAATGACCAGGCCATTTTTTGCGATTCGGCACTGCGCCGCTTTAACTGACAATTGCGCGGTCGTGCGACACTGTACCCAAACAAAATTGACGTCCTTTTTTTCCCACAGATAGAGCTTTCTTTTGGTAGTATTTCATCACCTCTGTGTTTTTTATTTTTTGCGCTATAAACAAAAGAATAGCGACAATTTTGAAAAAAACACAATATTTTTTTCGGACCATTGACAATTATAAAGCGATCAGTGCTATAAAAAAGAAAGTGATTACTGTGTAAACGTCACTGGCGGGGAAAGGGTTAACACTAGGGGGCGATCAAGGGGTTAACTGTGTTCCCTCACTGTGTTCTAACTAAAGGGGGGATGGGACTTACTAGGGGAGATGATATTGTATGAACACACAATCTGTCGCTTCTCCCCTGAAAGAACCGGGATCTGTGTGTTTACGAGAGTTCTCATACTGGCCCCGGGGGTGAGCCATGGGTGCGCGCCCCTAGTGGCCACAATGGGAAGCGATGTAAGGTAACGTCGATTTGCCCTGCCGAGCCAACCTACAGTAGTAAAACTGCGGCGGGTGGTCGGCAAGTGGTTAAAAAAGATCGGTTTTACAGGAGCAGTGATTTTAATGATGCTTAAAGTGAAACATTAAAAATAAAAAATTCCTTTATAGTGTCTGGGGGTCCCCTTAGTCTACCTGTAAAGTGGCGCATCTGTAGCATGTATGGAACCTGCTGCAGCAAAAATGACATTTCCAAAGAAAAAAAAAAATGGCAATTACATTTCCGACACAATACCATTGCCGGCAATACAAAAATGTTTAAAAAAAACAGCATGGGGGTCCCCCCTAATCCATGCTAGGCCCTACTCATTCACATGGGGGGGCGCAGGATATTGTTAAAGGGGGCCTCCAGATTCCAATAAGCCCCCTGCCCGCGGACCCCCATAATCACCGCTCAGGATTGTCGGGATGAGCCCGTTTTCCTCATCAACATGAGAACAAGGTGCTTTGGGGTGCCCCAAAGCACCCCCCCATGTTGAAGGCATGTGGCCTGTTATAGTTCAGAAAGGGGGGAGGGCTCGCTCGCCCCCCCACTTCTCATTCCTGCATGCTTGGATAAGGGTCTGGTATGGATTTTGGTAAGGACCCCATGCTGTTTGTTCTTTTAATTTTGGCATGGGATTCCCCTTAAAATCCATACCAGACTCGAAGGGCCTAGTATGGATTGGGAGGGGGCCCACACCATTTTTTTTTTTTATTCAGCTGTTAGCAGGGAAGTCTATCATCTATTGTTAAGGACACAGCAGCAGGCTTCCTGGCCCTATTCTTTAACAACCAGCTATTTACTGTGCCCTGGTTGGGCAAAGCTTTGCCCAATCAGGGCTTAGAATGCACTGTGCAGAGCGCAGTGCATTGTGGGGCGCTCGGCGGGCGAACATCCAGCTGAGCCCCAGCAAATACTAGAACTGGAGTACCCAGAATCTGGTGCAGCTGTGCATGGCAACCAATTATCTTCTAACTTCAGCTTATTTAGTTAAAGTGGTTGTAAACCTCAAACATGAAATATGAACAAAGCATATCCCTCTATAGCGTGTACTTGTCTACATCCAGAGCACTAAGTGTCATTACTGTCTGCTGCCTCCTTCCTCTGCTATCAGCAGGAGTCCCTTCTGACAAGTTTTCTTCACACCAAGAGACCAAGAGAAAAATGGGGATGGGGGGGGCTCCAGCTGATTGACAGCCTCAGCTCTGTTCCTGTAAGCTGTGTGCAGGGGGGCGGGGATGTCCTTTTCCTCCAATCAGCTCTCAGAGCTCTGCTCGCTGAGCTCTGCAGAGTGTAACTTCAGCTCTCCGCCCCCTGTTTTCTGAAAACTCAGACAAGCTGTATAAATTATGCACTTTGAATGGATGTAACGAAGACAAGACAGCAGATAATCTGGTACAACATATGTAGGAGGTTTCATCTCCTGTGGTTTCATCTCTGTGTGTCACCTAAGGCCAGTCACTGTGTCCCTTCCCTCCAATCAGTTCTCAGAGCTCTGCTTACTGAGCTCTGCAGAGTGTACCATTAGCTCTCCGCCCCCTGTTTTCTGAAATATCAGACAAGCTGTATACATTCTGTACTTTGAACGGATGTAGAGAAGAGAACACTATAGATAAATAGGTACAACTTATGTAGGAGGATTTGTTTCACCTCTGTGCGTCACCTAAGGTTAGTTACTTCACTGGGTACATGTATACCTCCCAACTTTCTAAGATGGGAACGAGGGACATCTATTAGAATAAAGTTTGTAGGCATAGGACACACCCCCTGCCACGCCCCTTAAAGGAGAATTATGCTGGCCATACACTATACGAAAAATCGGCCGAAAAATCGTTCGTATGGACACTTCGTTCGTTTTTCGGCAAGTTAGTGGGTACAAATCGATAATCGTTTGTGACGTTTTTGTGGAAAAAAGACGAACGGCATGTTTGGAAAATTTCTGCCGAACGTACGATAAATTGCAAGGTTAATGTGTTTCCCGTCCGAACTGCCTGCACTAGGTATATGTAAAAAAACGAACACAAAATTATTTATTCATGTCCACTGAACAGATTATCGGTCATTATATGATGGCACGATCGTTTGCGGTCACGGTCGAACGTTCGTTTTTCGAAAAGGGGTTCGGCCGATTTTCTGTATAGTGTATGGCCAGCATTATACAAAAAAAAAAGATTAGTCAATCCCACAAGTGCTTCTCTTTACCACTATTCCTTTATATTGGCTTTTGAAATTTACAAATGCAGACATTTAGTATTTGGATGAAAGTTTTGGCTCCGGGAAACACTTTTTGAAAGAAAAAAAGTGCATTTTATATACAATTATATAGATCAGACCAAAATGAGGGACAAATGAGGAGGAAAGAAGGACAGAGGGACATTGCTCCAAATCAGGGACAGTCTCTCGAAATCAGGGACAGTTGGGACCTATGGGTATATGTAGGGGTTTACTTTATGCTTTGACAATAAAACCTGAAAGCTGATTGGTTTCTGTGCACAGATTTAGCATGCTCCAGTTTTAGTAAATCCCCCCCCCCCCATTACCTTTCCTGAGCCCCCCCAATTAGCTTTCCTCCAAATAACTAACACTGATTGAGGGATTATGGAAGAAAACAGGGAGATTCTAGCTGAGGACTGAACTAACTAGTACTAAACAGAAAGGGGAGATACAAAATCACATGGTAAATAAGTTGTAGTGACCCTAAACCACCAACAGATGTCAGTGTACATCAGAAGAATATTATTATGCTACAGTTCAATGCAACAATAGAAAAAGTGCACATAAGTGGGAAAAAATAACCTGCGTCATTCTTTATATAAACACTGCTTCTGAAAAATGTGCTGCACCAAATCGCATGCTACCACAGTGTCTGGCCTCTAAAAACACACTGCGTTTGCAATCTGCATTTAGCCACTCGACCTCCGGAAAGATTTTTACCCCCTTCATGGCATGACCGGGACGGTTTTTGAAATTTGGCACTGTGCTAATTTTAGCGCTTTTGCCGACCAGTCACCGTCATTATACGCCAGAGCCGATGTCCGCCGGCCGCCCACGGTCGCTCCACAGGGAGCCAGAACGGGGATCTGTCAATGTACAACAAACAGATCCCCATTCTGACAGGGGAGGAGAGACAGATCTGCTGTTCCTAGTGATCAGGAACAGCGATCTCTCTCCTCCTCCAGTCACTACACTCCCCCCACAGTTAGAACACATTAAGGGTACACTTAACCCCTTGATCGCCCCCCTAGTGTTAACCCCTTCCCTGCCAGTGACATTTATGCAGTAATCAGTGGCTATTTTTAGCTCTGATCGCTGTATAAATGTCAATGGTCCCAAAAACGTGTCAAAAAATAAAGTAATAACAAAATAAAAAAAAAAAAAAAATACATCTATCCCCTATTTTGTAGACGTTATAACTTTTGCACAAACCAATCAATAAACGCTTATTGCGATTTTTTTTTTTTACCAAAAACATGTAGAAGAATACATATCGGCCTAAACTGATGAAGAAACTTGATTTTTGTTTTTTTTTAAATTGGGGATATTTATTATAGCAAAAAGTTAAAAATATTGTGTTTTTTTTTTTTTTTTTTTTCAAAATAGTCGCTCTTCTGTTTTTTGTTTTTAGCACAAAAAATAAAAACCACCGAGGTGATCAAATACCACCAAAAGAAAGCTCTATTTGTGGGGGAAAAAAAGGACCTCAATTGTATGTGGGTACAGCGTCGCACGACCGCGCAATTGTCAGTTAAAGTGACGCAGTGCCGTATCGTGAAAAATGATCTGGTCATTAACCACTTCCGGACCGCCGCGCGCCGATGTACGTCCAAAGTTTGTCGGCGGATATCGTTGTTATGGCAGCAGCTAGCTGCCATAACCCCGGTATCCCCATTTTCGTGCGGCGGTCGGCTTTCTGATAAAAGTGGTCCCTGCGGCAGATTCGCCGCAAGATCACTTTTATCGGTGGTGGGAGAGGGCCCCCCCTCCCGCCGCGATCCGGTGCCCTCCGCCGCTTACTGGAGCCGTCGGTAGCGGCGGAGGCGATCGCGTCCGTCTCCCTTCTGTGCCTGGAGACGAGTGAGGCTAAGATGGTGCCCTCTCGTCTCCATGACACTGCTGGGCGGAAGCGACGTCAAAACGTCACTTCCGCCCACGCCTCTTAAAGGCATATTTTTTTCAATGTCATTTTTTTCAATGACTTTTTTTTTATTTTTTTATTGCATTTTAGTGTAAATATGAGATGTGAGGACTTTTTGACCCTAGATCTCATATTTAAGAGGTCCTGTCATGCTTTTTTCTATTACAGGGGATGTTACATTCCTTGTAATAGGAATAAAAATTACACGTTTTTTTTTTTAAACAGTGTAAAAATAAATAAAATAATGTAAGATAAATAATAAAAATTAAAAAAAAAAATTTTAAACCCCCCCGTCCCGACGAGCTAGCGCGCAGAAGCGAACACACACGTGAGCAGCGCCCGCATATGAAAACGGTGCTCAAGCCACACATGTGAGGTATCGCCGCGATCGGTAGAGCGAGAGCAATAATTCTAACCCTAGACCTCCTCTGTAACGCAAAACATGCAACCTGTAGAATTTTTTAAATGTCACCTATGGAGATTTTTGAGGGTAAAAGTTTGACGCCATTCCATGCGCGGGCGCAATTTTGAAGCGTGACATGTTGGGTATCAATTTACTTGGCATAACATTACATTTCACAATATAAAAAAAATTGGGCTAACTTTACTGTTGTCTTATTTTTTTATTCAAAAAAGTGAATTTTTTCCAAAAAAAAGTGCGCTTATAAGACCGCTGCGCAAATACGGTGCAAAAAAAAGTATTGCAACGACCGCCATTTTATTCTCTAGTGTGTTAGAAAAAAAAAACATGTATAATGTTTGGGGGTTCTAAGTAATTTCCTAGCAAAAAAACCTGTAAATACCTAAAATCCAAAACGAGGCTGGTCCTTACGTGGTTAAGGAGGTAAAACCTTCCGGGGCTGAAGTGGGTAACTGCCAATTTCACGGTCAAACATAAAACTTATGTCATTTTTTTCTCACAAATAAAACTTTCTTCTTTTGGTAGTATTTGATCACAAATGTATTTTTTATTTTTTATTATATAAATGAAAAAAGACAATATTTTTTACTTTTTGCTATAAAACACATCCAATAAATAAAAAAATAAAAAAATCTAATTTCTTCATACATTTTGGCCAATATGTATTCAGCTACATGTCTTTGGTAAAAAAAAAAAAAAAAAAAAATCCCAATAAGTGTATATTGATTGGTTTGCGTGAAAGTTATAGCATCCACAAACTATGGCATATATACTGGAATTTTCAATTCTTTTTTTTTATACTACAGTGGAACCTTGGATTACGAGCATAATCCCTTCCAGGAGAATGCTTGTAATCCAAAGCACTCGCATATCAAAGCGAGTTTCCCCATAGGAGTCAATGGAAACAAAGATAATTTGTACAACATTGACTTCTATTGCATGCAATACCGCATGTGGCCAGAGGTGGAGGGGGGGCACCGGAGAGCCTCGGAAATACTCGGGGACAGCTCGGCTGAACTCGGAAACCCTCGGAAAGGCTTGGAAACTGAGTATTTCTAAGTGTTTTCGAGTATTTCCGAGTGTTTCCGAGTATTTCCGAATGGCTCTGAACGGCTCCGAACCATTCCGAGTGTCACCAGCGCCCCCTGCACCTCTGGCCAAATGCGGTACTGCACACCCCATTAGCTTGAATTCTGCTCGTTTTGTGAGGCAACACTCGCAAACCGAGTCAAATTTTTTTTTAAAAAAGTTGCTCGTCTTTCAAAAAGCGCGTTAACCGCATTACTCGTTAACCAAGGTTCCACTGTACTAATGGCAGTGATCAGCAACTTATAATAGGACTGTGATAGTGCGACGGGTAATCTGACACTAACTGACACTGGGGGGGAATTGACTAAGGCTCCATTCACACTTGTATGACTCCAAAGTTGTGCCGACCTTGGAGTGAGACCTTGACGCAACTTTAGATAATGTGCAACTTGGACGCGACTTTGGCTTTGACCAGAGATAATGGACAGCTGTTGCGTTGTATAACATTCAGGTACGACTTCTGCAACTTCTGAGGGTTAAAGGATTTGTAAAGGCAGAAGGTGCATTCTGTGCATTAAGCCCCCTCTAATACTTACCTGAGCCCCCTCTCTATACAGCGATGTCCACGAGTCCCTCGGCCGTCCGGGACTCTCCCTCCTGATTGGCTGAGACACAGCAGAGGCGCCATTGGATCCTGCAGCTGACAATCAAAGTCAGTTAGCCAATCAGGAGAGAGAGGAGGCTTTGGCTGAAGGACAGCTTCATGTCTGAATGGACACAGGGAGCTGCAGCTCGGCTCTGGTGTCCCCATAGAAAGCTGCTTGCTATGGGGGGCACTCGGCAGGAGGGAGGGGCCAGGAGCACCGAGAAGGGACCCAAGAAGAGGATCGAGGCTGCTCTGTGCAAAACCACTACACAGAGGAGGTAAGTATAACATGTTTGTTATTAAAAAAAAAAAAAAAAACGAGACTTTACAATCACTTGAAGTCTATGGCCCTCAAGTTGCATGAAAGTCTGACCAATGTACTGCATGAACTACTTTGACGTTGCTTCAACTTTAAGCCGCGCTTATATGAATGGGTATCATTGGAAAACATGGGGAACGACTTGTTATGCAACTTTGATGTCCAAGTTACACGAGTGTGAATGGAGCCTACAGTAACTGACACTGACATCACCAGTGATTCTAATACAGTGATCAGTGCTAATACTATACACTGTCACTGTATGAATGACACTGGCTGGGAAGGGGTTAACATCTAGGGATGACCAGGGGGATAACCATGTGCCTAATTATGTGTAATATGTGTTGCTTTTTACTCTTTGTTTCTTTGTATTTTTCCCCCTGCTTTGCAGGGAGAAGAAGCAGAGAGATCATTCTCTTAGTATAGAGCCCTGTGTTGATCGTCAACACAGATCTGTGAGCTGTGATTGGACACAGCCGCTCAGCAGGTCCCAGCTGTAAAACATTATACAGTAATACCTTGGATTGTGAGTAATGCGGTTTATGAGTGTTTCGCAATACCAGCTATTTTTTTTTTTAAATCCTGACTCAGTTTGCGATCGTTGTCTCGCAAGGGGAGCAGGATTCAAGCCTCCAGGGTGTACAGTACCGCATCTAGCCAGGGGTGCGGGGGTGCCGGTGACACTCGGAGCCACTCGGAAACACTGGTTCCTGAGTGTCTCCGAGCCTCTTCAAGTGTCTTTGAGCGTCTCCGGGTGCATCTGAGCGGTCTCCGAGTGTTTCCGAGTGTCTCCGGCGCCCCCCCCCCCACCTCTGGCCACATGAGGTACTGCATACAATAGCAGTGACACTGGAACAAATTATCTGAGTTTCCATTGACTTCTATGGGGAAACTCGCATTGATATACGAGTGCTTTGGATTACAAGCCATTTTTCTGGAACGAATTATGATCGTAATCCAAGGTACCACTTTATATATATATAATCACAGCAGGTGGTGGTGCGAGGGGAGGGAAGCAGGCAGCTATGTCCGGGTACCTCGCTCTGCTTGTGCAGGTCACCCGTCTGCAGTACATTGCGGGCGGGCAAGTGGTTAAGGTGGTGTTAACAACGTATTGGCACATGCAGCAGATCGCAAAGGCAGTGCAAAAAAACACAACAAATCCGCCTCCCCCCAGAAATAAAGATACATTTTTACTTTTTGCAATAAGAGTGTATTTATTTATCTATTTGCAAAAGGTGGAATTCTCCTTTAAGAGTATATAGAATATTGATAAACCTTCCTTAGGGAACTCTCACAGAACGCTCGGCGGTTCCTAATCTTCAGGACTGATGACAAGCCCAGTCTATATATTCTAATCTGTAAGGAAGATTATCTGACATGACATTTCTGCAGAATATTCCGTGATTTGTTTGTTAGAGCCGATTTGATGCTTGCGTGCCATTTCCTAATCCCGAGATGATATAAACAGCGGATTAATAAATGGCAGAATCTCCGAAAACAATTCTATCGTTCGTCCGGAAAGATGAGAAAATATCTTCTTTTATATCCACTATTCCAGGTGAGCGAGAGGAGCAGAACAAAGAAAAGTGGTAGAACCCCCATCAACCAATCACATTTCAGGATCTACTGTATATATTTATATATATATATATCACTATATATATATATATATATATATATATATATATATATATGTATACACACATTTACATCTTTCTTTCTTTCTTTCTTTCTTTCTTTCTTTCTTTCTTTCTTTCTTTCTTTCTTTCTTTCTTTCTTTCTTTCTTTCTTTCTCTCCCTCCCTTTCCTCTCTCTTCGTTCCTTTCTTTCCTTCCTTTCTTCCCCTCTCCCATTGTACCTTCCACCCTCCTTTATTTCCTTTATTCCACCCTCCCTTCTTCTCTTTCTTTCCTTCCATTCTTCCATCATTCCTGTTATCCTTTTGTCTTCCCTCACTTCTTTCCTTTTTTCCATCCTTCAATCCTCTCTTTTGTCCTTTCTCTTCCTTCCTTCCATATCCCCTTTCTTTCTTTCTTTCTTTCTTTCTTTCTTTCTTTCTTTCTTTCTTTCTTTCTTTCTTTCTTTCTTTCTTTCTTTCTTTCTTTCTTTCTCTCTCTTCTTTCTTTCTTTCTTTCTTTCTTTCTTTCTTTCTTTCTTTCTTTCTTTCTTTCTTTCTTTCTTTCTTTCTTTCTTTCTTTCTTTCTTTCCTCTCTTGTTCCCTCTTATCTTTTGTTTTCTTCCTTCCTTTCTTTCATTCCACCCTCCTTCACTTCTTTCCTTCCTTCTCCCATCTCTTCCGTCTTTCCTTCCTTCCTTTCTTCCTCCCCTCAATCCATTCCTCCCTTTTTTCCTTTCTCTCTTCCTTCATTCTCTCTATCCTTTGGCCTTCCCTCACTGCCTTCCTTTTTTCCTTCCTTCAAACCTCTCTTTTGCCCTTTGTCTTTCTTTCTTCTGTATCCCCTCCCTTTTCGTTCTTACTTTTATTCTCCATCTTTTTTTCTTTCTTTCTTTCTTTCTTTCTTTCTTTCTTTCTTTCTTTCTTTCTTTCTTTCTTTCTTTCTTTCTTTCTTTCTTTCTTTCTTTCTTTCTTTCTTTCTTTTTTCTCTCTCATCATTCGTTTCTTTGCTTCCTTCCTCCCATCGTTCCTTCTACCCTCTCTCACTTCCTTTATTCCACCCTCCCTATCCCTCTCTTCCTTTTCTTTCTTTCTTTCTTTCTTTCTTTCTTTCTTTCTTTCTTTCTTTCTTTCTTTCTTTCTTTCTTTCTTTCCTTTTTTTTCTTTTCTTTTCTTTTTTTTTTTCATATTGCTGAATTTCCATCTCTGATCTCACTTTATAAAATCTCTTTGCCCGGTGCTTAGTAACAGAAAACAACCCAAACTCTCTGACACAGTCCTGGCAATCGGCAGCCTGGTGTATCTGGATCTGTTCTAAAGCCTGGTGCCACTCAATGATTCCATTCTGGGTGTCTCACACCTCAACAATGGGGAGGTCTGGTAGCACTTTTGGGACAAATCCAGTGGTCCCTAGTCTGGCGCCCCCTAGTTTTAATGCGCGGGCGCCAGACTATTGCCTTTCTATTAGGTCTTTTTTTTTCAAGGACATGATTAGAGCCTGAGGCTCTAATTGGCTTGAAAAAGGTTGGGCACTGCTCCCCAAACCCTCCCGAATCAATATACACTACCGGTTTCCGAGGAGAAGCGGGGGAAGTTGTGGCGCCGTGATCCCTGCAAAAAAAATAAAACAAAAATGTTCTAGAAGGGAATTAGTTAACAATGTTTCAGTCATTTTACTGCAGGGAAATTTGCATTGCCACCCTGTTGAAGAAAGGGAAAATCACCGGGTATTTTTATATGTATAGAAAAGGCAAATTGCATTTCATATTATGGAGCCTCATGAGAATATGATGTTGCACTGTAACAATTTAAATAGTTTAATAGTATATATCTACATATGGGAGTGAAGGGTAAAGCTGCTTGGCTGTGTGCACTCAGCATCAGTGGATTGAGATGAGAACTCACTGCATTCTAGATAGATAGATAGATAGATAGATAGATAGATAGATAGATAGATAGATAGATAGATAGATAGATAGATAGATAGATAGTGTAAATTTGCTGTCCCCTCAAAATAACTCAACACACAGCCATTAATGTCTAAACCGCTGGCAACAAAAGTGAGTACACCCCTAAGTGAAAATGTCCAAATTGGGCCCAAAGTGTCAATATTTTGTGTGGCCACCATTATTTTCCAGCACTGCCTTAACCCTCTTGGCATCGAGTTCACCAGAGCTTCACAGGTTGTCACTGGAGTCCTCTTCCCCTCCTCCATGATGAAATCACAGAGCTGGTGGATGTTAGAGACCTTGTGCTCCTCCACCTTCCGTTTTAGGATGTCCCACAGACGCCATGACACTCCCACCACCATGCTTGACTGTAGGCAAGACACACTTGTCTTTTCCTCACCTGGTTGCCCCCACACACGCTTGTCACCATCTGAACCAAATAAGTTTATCTTGGTCTCATCAGACCACAGGACATGGTTCCAGTAATCCATGTCCTTAGTCTGCTTGTCTTCAGCGTACTGTTTGCAGTCTTTCTTGTGCATCATCTTTAGAAGAGGCTTCCTTCTGGGATGACAGCCATGCAGACCAATTTGATGCAGTGTGCTGTGTATGGTCTGAGCACTGACAGGCTGATCCCCCACCCCTTCAACCTCTGTAGCAATGCTGGCAGCACTCATACGTCTATTTCCCAAAGACAACCTCTGGATATGAAGAAGCCTCCCGCCCGCAGACCCCCACAACCACCGGGCAAGGATTGTGGGGATGAGGCCCTTGTCCCCATCAACATGGAGACAAGGTGCTTTGGGGGGCTACAGGTTGTGTGCTCGAATAAGGGTCTGATATTGATTTTGGGGGGACCCCTACGCCATTCTTTTTTAAATTTGGCGTAGGTTTCCCCTTAATCTCCATATCAGACCCAAAGGGCCTGGTATGGATTTTAGGGGGACCCCCATGCAATTTTTCTTTTTAAATTTTGGTTCGGGGTTCCCCTTAATATTCATACCAGACCCAAAGAGCCTGGTAATGGGCTGGGGGGGGGGGGGGGGATCCCATGCTCTTTTTTTTCAATGAGTTTTATCTATATTGACGAGACCCGACAATTCATTACATCCGCGATCAGTTTTAAATGACAATTTTTCCTTTAGAAATGTCATTTTGCTGTGGTACTGTTCTAAACACGGGAAACATGCGCCCCTTTACAGGCATACTATAGACACCCCCCCAGGTATGAAATTTAAAGGAATATCTCACTTTTATTGTTTCACTTTAAGCATTAAAAAAAATCACTGCTCCTGAAAAAACGACTGTTTAAAAAAAAAAAATTTGCATTGATCCATGTCCCCTGGGGCAGGACCCGGGTCCCCAAACACTTTTTATGTCAATAACTTGCTTATAAGCCTTTAAAATTAGCACTTTTGATTATTCATGTTCGTGCCCCATAGACTTTAACGGTGTTCGCGTGTTCGAACAAATTTTTGGCCTGTTCGCATGTTCTGCTGCGAACCGAACCGGGGGGGTGTTCAGCTCATCCCTAGTTGTCGGGCATATTGTTTTTTTTTGTTTTTTGTTTTTCAATTTCTTTATTAATTTTCATTATAACATACACATATATATAGATCTCTCTATATATGACGTCGCTTCCGTTTTTACAACAAGGAGGCTGGAACAAAGCCGCTCACAGCTTCGTTCCAGCCCGCCCCCAACCGCCGAAAGTACCCGATTGGATACCGAGCTTCCCGATTGCACGGGAGGCCCGGTAACGGCGGCGGGAGGCGGCGGGAGGGGGGGGATGTCCCCTCCCGCTCCCCCGGTATAACAACCGAGCGGCTTTTAGCCGCATCGGTTGTTATACACGGGTAGCCGATCGCCCGCTGTAAACAACGGTACCGGGATGATGCCTGCAGCTGCGGGCATCATCCCGGTATAACCCCGGAAAGCCGAGTACGCATATGTGCGTACGGTCGGCGGGAAGGGGTTATTATGAATGGCAGTATTTCCGGACCCCTTTAATCTCGTAAGCACTTTATAGATCCTTGAGATCCCTCTCTTTGTTCCTGCTGTCATACAGAGACACTCAAACGGCCGTAAATCCTCCTCAGATCTTACTGGTTGTGGCAGTGATGTAACAAAGTGTTTCAGCTGGGAGTACCGCCATTCATCAATTACCATAAGGCTCGATCCACACAGGGGCAACCCGACTTACAGCACGACTTTGCAAGGCAGTTTGGAGGTGACTTCAGCGCAACTTTAAGCGACTTAAAGTTGCCTCCAGGACAGGCGACTTTGGCTGTGGCCAATAACAGAATAATCAGCTCTCCGGGAGGGAGGGGTTTGCCTGGGTAAACGAATTTCTTTTCCTGTAAAGTCGCTTCAGTACAGATGGAGATCCGACTTGGAGGCAACTTCTATTGAAATCTATGGGTACAAGTTGCCTTGAAGTAGTACAGGAACCTTTTCTGAAGCCGGAGCAACTTCAGTAGTGTACATTAAGACGGCTCTCATTCACTTCAATGGAATTTCTTATGTTGGGGCAACAGGTCTGACAAGTCGGATCCCAAGTTGCTGTAGTGTGAACTGGCACCTAGGTCTTTTTTATATTTTAGATCCTGTAACGTGTGAATATTACTTTTCACCATGATGTTTTTTAATTGTGCATCTTCTTTTTTTAATCCAATCCCCAAACAGTCTCCCCTTCCCCGGTGGAAAAAAAAATGTGTTTCTTTTAATGGTATCAGTGGCAAATTAAATTCCCATTTTTCCTTTTTGTGAATCAAGTCCAAAATTGCCAATATTTTCTTTGTGATTACTGTACATGTGTATTTTCACTCATTTCTCTATACTCGGGTGATATCCATATTATTTTCCCCAGTGCTACATTACTAATCGTGTTTTTCAATTTAACCCATCTTTTTTCCTTCATTAATTTTTACCCATTCGAACACCCGTGATAATAACATTGCGTTGTAGTCATTTTTTTTAATCCGGCACCCCCAGCCCCCCTTGCTTTTTCTTTTTGTTCAATACCGAGAGGCTTATTCTCGGCTTCTTTTTCTGCCATGTAAACCTGGGTAGTAACGTTTTTAATGTACTAAAATATGCTTGTAGGAGGGGGATTGGAGGCATTTGCATTTTCTATGTGATCTTTGGCAAAATTGTCATCTCAAAGATATTTATCCTTCCAAATGATTCAGAGAAGGATTGGGAGAAGGTGCTGTGGTCAGATGAGACCAAAATTTAGCTCTTTGGCATTAACTCGACTCGCCGTGTTTGAAGGAAGAAAAATGCTGACTATGACCCTAAGAACACCATCCCTATAGTCAGGTACGGAGGTAGAAACATGATGCTTTGGGGCCAATGGACGGGGCCGTGTATTGTAAAATCTTAGATAAGAATCTTCTTCCCTCAGACCAGAACACTGAAGATGGGTCATGGATGGGTCTTCCAGCATGACAATGACCCAAAACATACCGCCAAGGCAACAAAGGAGTGACTCAAGAAGAAGCACATTAAGGTCATTGAGTGACCTAGCCAGTCACCAGACCTTAATCCTATAGAAAATGTATGGAGGGAGCTGAAACTTCGAGTTGTCAAGCGACAGCCAAGAAACCTTAAGGATTTAGAGAAGATCTGTAAAGTAGAGTGGACCAAAATCAGTGGCGGTGCGTCCATAAGGGCGCACGGGCACCGCCCCCTCTCTCCTGCCACCCTCTCTATCACCAATAGCTAGATTCATGCATTGCATGAATCTATCTATGGCCGCCGCTGCCACACCCTATTCAGGCGCCCGGCCCCTTTTCGGGCACCTGAATTACAGCGGCGGGGGGGTGTTTTTGAAGCACCTGATTAGAGCCATAGGCTCTAATAGACATAAAAAAAAATGACCTGCGAGTGTCATGCTGGGCGCTCTCAGGTCACTCAGCTGTGTTAGAAAAGCAAACAAATATTCACTTTCCTAACACTAAGCTGCCTCTCCGCCAATCAGGTGTTCAGATCTGTTACCTGTCACCTGATTGGCTGAAACGACAGGCGCCACTATTGGACACCTATCAGGAGGAGAGGACGGGAGATGAGGATGGCAGGAGACGCACGAAGGACCCCGCTCGTCGCTGTCACCTGTTGCCCCACCAAGACAGGGTAAGTGCCGTGCAGAAGACGAGCGGGCGGGGGGGGGTCACATTGGGGGCATTCAAGGGCAAACTGGCAGCATTTAATGGGCACACTGGCAGCATATGATGGGCACACTGACAGCGTTTGATGGCACCACAGTGGGAGCGTTTGGCACAGTGGCTGCGTTTGATGGGCACAGTGTCAGAATTTGATGGCACAGTGGAAGCGTTTAATGGGCACAGCTGCAGATTCTTCGTACATTTTTCATATTCCAACTCTTATTTCTAACTTATATCTATGTACATTCAATGTTTCACCACCAATACTTTATACATTAATATGAAAAGAGAAAAAAAAAATGAATTCCTCCCCTTCTCCTCCCCTCCCCCTCCCTCCCCTCCTCCTCCCCCATATTTAAATACTAAACCCACCCCATCCCCCCTCACAGTGGCAGCGTTTAATGGGCACAGTGGCAGCATTTGATGGGCACAGTGGCAGCGTCTGATGGGCACAGTGGCAGCGTTTGATGGGCAAAGTGGCTGCAATTGATGGCACAGTGGCTGCAATTGATGGCACAGTGACAGCATTTGATGGGCACAGTGGCGGCGTCTGATGGGCACAGTGGCTGCAATTGATGGCACAGTGGCTGCAATTGATGGCACAGTGGCGGCGTCTGATGGGCACAGTGGCAGCATTTGATGGGCACAGTGGCTGCAATTGATGATTTTTTTTCAACCAAAATCCATCCTGAGATGTGTGCAAACCTGGTCACCAACTACAAGAAATGTCTGACCTCTGTGCTCGCCAACAAGGGTTTCTCCACCAAGTACTAAGTCATGTTTTTTACTCATTGAACTGCAACTCAATTTATAACATTTGTATCATGTGTTTTTTTCTGGATTTTTGATTGATATTCTGTCTCTATGATTTAAAATACACCTATGATAAAAATAGACCCTTCATTTCTTTATAAGTGGACAAACTTACAAAATCTGCAGGGGATCAAAACATTATTTTCCCCACATTATATACAGTGCCTTGAAAAAGTATTCATACCCCTTGAAATGTTCCACATTTTGTCATGTTACAACCAAAAACATAAATGTATTTTATTGAGATTTTATGTGATAGATCAACACAAAATGGCGCATAATTGTGAAGTGGAAAGAAATTGATAAATGGTAGGCATGTGCAATTCGTTTAGGTCCGAATTTGTTTTTTAAAGAATTTCGACAAATTTGTTAATTCGGGAATATCCGAATTAACGAAATCCCGTTTAACGATTTTTTTCCGAATATTCGTAAATTCGATAAAATTGGACATTCGTACATTAGTAAATTAGTGAATTCGTAAATTTGTAAATTCGAAAATTCGGAAATCTGAAATATTAGTTAACTAATAATAACTTAACTATTAGTAATTACTAGTAACTTTTAAATTATAGGTATTGTAATTTCCTTTCAAATTTGGCTGTTAGTGAACGTAACAAATACGAATTTATCCGAAGTTATGAATGATCCGAAAAAACGGAATGGAACGTAATGATTTAATAATAATAAATAACAATAATAATAATAACAACGTTTTATTATTATTATTATTTATTATTAATTTGTTCCGTTCCATTTGTTTAGATGCAGCATTCGTTTTGGATAATTCGTAACTTCAGATAAATTCGTATTTGTTACGTTCACTGACAGCCAAATTTGAGAGGTAATTACAATACCTATAATTTAATAGTAAGTTACTATTTCAGATTTTTGAATTTTTGGGTTTTTGAATTTTTAAACTTCGAATTTACAAATTTCTGAATTTTCTAATTTACAAATGTACGAATTTACGAATTTACAAATGTACAAATGTAAAAATGTACGAATTAACGAATGTACGAATGAACGAATGTTCGAATTTACGAATGTACGAATGAACGCATTTACGAATTTACGAATGAACGAATTTACAAATCGCGATCATAACGAATGACCCGAAAAACTAAAAAAATAATAAACGAATGAAACGAAAACGAAAATGAACAAATTTTTTGGCTGTGCACATGTCTATGGTTTTCAAAATGTTTTACCACAGATTCTCAATTGGATTTAGGTCTGGACTTTGACTGGGCCATTCTAATAGAAAAATATGCTTTGATCTAAACCATTCCATTGTAGCTCTGGCTGTATGTTTCGGGTCGTTGTCCTGCTGGAAGGTGAACCTCCGCCCCAGTCTCGAGTCTTTTGCAGACTCTAATGCCCCGTACACACGATCGGATTTTCTGCCAACAAAACCGTGGATTTTCGTTCGAAGTTTGTTGGCTCAAACTTGTCTTGCATACACACGGTCACACAAATGTTGGCCAACAATTTCAAACGTGAGAACACGGTGACGTACAAGACGTACGATGAGCTGAGAAAAAGTAAGTTCAATAGCCAGTGTGGCTCCTTCTGCTTGATTCCGAGCATGCTTGAACTTTTGTACACGCGATCGGACTTTCCGACAACAAATTTTTGTTGGCGGAAAATTTGAGAGCCTGCTAGAATACATTTGTTGTCGGAAAGTCAGACAGCAAATGTTCGATGGAGCATACACACAGTCGAAATTTCCAACAACAAGCTCACATCCAACATATCCTGTCAGAAAATCTGACAGTGTGTACGCGGCATAACAGGTTTTCTTCTAAGATTGCCCTGTATTTGGCTCCATCCATCTTCCCATCAACTCTGACCAGCTTCCCTGTCACTGCTGAAGAAAAACGTCCCCAAAACATGATGCTGCCACCACCATGTTTCACGGTGGGGATGGTGTGTTCAGGGTGATGTGCAGTGTTAGTTTTCCCCCACACATAGCGTTTTACTTTTAGGCCAAAAAGTTGAATTTTGCTCTCATCTGACCAGAGCACCTTCTTCCATGTTTGCTGTGTCCCCCACATGGCTTCTCACAAACTGCAAACAGGACTTCTTATGACTTTCTTTCACCAATGTCTTTCTTCTTGTCACTCTTCCATAAAGGGCAGATTTGTGGAGAACACGACTAATAGTTGTCCTGTGGACAGATTCTCCCACCTGAGCTGTGGATCTCTGCAGCTCCCCCAGAGTTACCATGGACCTCTTGGCTGCTTCTCTGATGAATGCTCTCCTTGCCCGGCCGGTCAGTTTAGGTGGACGGCCATGTCTTGGTAGGTTTGCAGTTGTGCCATACTCTTTCCATTTTCAGATGATGGATTGAACAGAGCTCCGTGAGATGTTCAAAGCTTGGGATATTTTTTTTATAACCTAATCCTGCTTTATACTTCTCCACAACTTTATCCCTGACCTGTCTGGTGTGTTCCTTGGCCTTTGTAATGCTGTTTTTTCACTAAGATTCTCTAACAAACTTCTGAGGGCTTCACAGAACAGCCGTATATATACTGAGATTAAATTACACTCAAGTGGACTCTATTTACTAATTAGGTGACTTCTGAAGGCAATTGGTTCCCCTAGATTTTAGTTAGGGGTATCAGAGTAAAGGGGGCCTGAATACAAATGCACAACACACTTTACAGATTTGTAAAAAAAAATGAAAATCATTTATCATTTTCCTTCCACTTCACAATTATGTGCCACTTTGTGTTGGTCTATCACATAAAATCCCAATAAAATACATTTGCATTGTTGGTTGTTACATGACAAAATATGGAAAATTTCAAGGGGTGTGAATACTTTTTCAAGGCATTGTGTATATATATATACAGTATATATTTTTTTAAGAACAGTAGTTTTTTTTCTCTTAAATCACTGTTGAATATTTGCAGTAAAAAAAAAAAAAAATCTATTTTCTGCATGATGTGAACTTGGGGTAGGGAGGGACCTCGGCTGTATTCCCACAACGCTTGTGCACTTGTCAGAGTCTGGAATAACGAGTTTGATTGACAGCATGATTGCAATGTTCCATATAAAAATGAAGAGAGATGGGACTTGTCACATGTAACATGTATTTGCTATATTTGTCTCTAGAGCTAGACAAAAAAATATACCGTATCTCAGAGCAGATGATTTAATAAATTGGCTTTAAAAGTCTGCGGAGAAGTCGCAGTGCCATTCGCTGCCAGTAAAAAAAAATGTTGTTGTTAACTCTACAGAAACATTGTGAGAAATAGTCTTATTTACAGCCCAGCTGGTGATCTATTTTTTGATGGTAGCACTAGTGTTATGAGACTCACCATAGACCAGAGAGAATGGTTACATCGGTAGAACAATCCTATTGTGGCACCAACACAAATGTTCATTTTCCCATAGAATGCATCCTGTTTAACATGGAACAGCTGGCACTGAAGCAATCCAAATACCTAACATAATATATAGAGTATATATACAGCGGGTAAAATAAGTATTGAACACGTCACCATTTTTCTAGGTAAATATATTTGTAAAGGTGCTATTGACATGAAATTTCCCCCCACATGTCGGTAACAACCCATGCAATTCATACATACAAAGACACCAAAACTAATAAGTTAAGAAATAAAGTTCTGTGTAATAAAATGGAAGGACACAGGGGAAAGGCATTGAACACGCCAACTGAAATTTATTTAATACTTGGTCTTTCCATAGATTTTCTATTGGATTCAAGTCAGTTGATTGGCTGAGCCATACTACCCTGTTTCCCCGAAAATAAGACCTAGCGTGATTGTCGGTGATGACTGCAATATAAGCCCTACCCCCCCAAATAAACCCTAGTTAAAGTCCTTGTAGGTCTTATTTTCAGGGCAGGGCTTATTTTCGGGGGAAACAGGGTAGGGCTTATTTGGGGGGTAGGGCTTATATTGCAGCCATCACCGACAATCACGCTAGGTCTTATTTTGGGGGAAACAGGGTAGTAGCTTTATTTTCTTTCTTTGAAACCAATTGAGAGTTTCCTTGGCTTTGTGTGTTGGGATCATTGTCTTGCTGAGATGTCCGCCCTCGTTTTCATCTTCATCAGCCTGGTGGATGGCAGAAGATGCTTATCAAGAATGTCTTGGTACGTTTTTCCATTCATCCTTCCTTCCATGATATGAAGATTGCCAGTACCATAAGCTGAAAAACAACCCCGCCCAACACCGTGATGTTCCCACCTCCAAACCTCACTGTTGGTATGGGGGGTGGTTTTTAGGGTGATGTGCAGTGTCCTTTGACCTCCAAACATGGCGTGTTTTATGGCATCCAGAGAGTTCAATTTTGGTCTCATCTGACCAGACGATATTCTCCCCGTATTTCACAGGCTTGTCTAAATATTGTGCAGCAAACTTTAAATGAGCTTCAACATGCATTTTCTTCAGCAATGGGGTCTTGCGTGGTGAGAGTGCATACAGGCCATGGCGGGTGAGTGCATTAATTATCGTGTACCTGCTAATTCCAGGTCTTTCTGAAGCTCTCCACGAGTGGTCCTTGGCTCTTGGACAACACTTCTGATAATTCTTTTTAATCTTCTGTCAGAAATCTTTCGAGGAGCACCTGGCCATGGCTAGTTTATGGTAAAATGATGTTCTGTCCACTTTCAGATTATGGCCCCAACAGTGCTCACTGAAATATTCAGAAGTTTGGAAATCCTTGTTCTATACCTATTTTACTATATATATATATATATATATATATATATATATATATATATATATATATATATATATATATATATTTTATTATTATTTACTTTAATTTTTTTTTTATAATTTGAAATTCATTATTAATATTGCAAAGCACTTTACAAAATAGAGGGAGATGGTGCTGTTAAAATATTATTCATAATGAGGGTCAGCAGAACCCTGCTCATGACAGCTTACAATCTAAAAGGGAATTAATAAACTTAATACAAAAGGTAATAACTGTTTGGGGATGAGCAGATGGTGAAAGGAAAATTTCAGTTGTTAAGTAGGGGTAGAGTTTTTTAGGGACCAGATAATGGCATACAGAGTAGGAGATAGCCAGACAGATTAAGGTACAGTAGTTAGTTCCAGAGGATGGGAACGGCTCTGGAGAAGTCCTGGAAGCCAGCATGGAAAGGGGTGTTGAGGGAGCTGAAGAGCAGGAGGCTTTGGGATGAGTAAAGAGGATGGTTTGATAGAGTTTTTAAGAAGAGGTTGGTGATGTGACTTGAGGCAGAGTTATAGAGGGCTTTGCATGTTGTTAATATTTTGAACGTTATTGGTTGGGCAAGCAGAAGTCAGTGGAGGGATTGGCAGAGAGGGATGGTGGTCAGTTGGTAAGGTGGATGAGTCTGGCAGCAGTAATCATGATATACTGAAGTGGGGACATCCTGTGTAGAGGTAATCCAATGAGGGTGGAGTTGCAGTAGTCAAGGCGAGAGGACCACCCTTTGTGGCTATACCAGCCTCCATTCTTCTTGGAAATATTTCCACAAGACTTTGGAGAGTGTCTTTGTGTGGGTATTTGTGAGGTCAGGCACTGATGCTGGATGGGAAGACCTGGCTCATGATTGGTGATTTCAATTCATCCCAAAGGTGTTCAATAGGGATGAGGTCAAGGCTCAGTGCAGGCCACATGAGTTCCTCCACACCAAACTAGTCATACAGTGTGTTTCAGATATCTCTTTTGATTGCTTGTAATAGTTTTTTTCTTGTGTGACTGGAGTTCTGCTTTAAAGAAGAACCGCTTACCTGGTTTCTTGGGTTATCCTCACAACACATCCAGCAAATCCAGCATTGTCCTGCTGTAATCTGTCTAAGACTGCCAGTTGGACCACCATCTTCAATGCTTAGGTCATCGGGAGCAATGCTTTGGTCATCGGCCCTCTGAAGATGCCTGACGCCAAGAGTGCAGTGTCTCTTGATTGTCCAGAAGCCTCCTGAGATGCATGACATGAGTATCCCAGGAGGCTTTGGGCAGCCACAGATGTCATTTTTAGGTCAGAAGCATGGGTGGTACTTCCCCAAAAAAATGATTGCCTTCCCACAAAAAAATGTGGACGTTCAATTTCTTAAAAGGAGGAGGGAGGGAGCAATATTCATTAGAGAGTAAAAAAAAGAGTGAAGGTCCACTTTAAGTGTTATTCTTCATTTCCTAATGTGAAATGAAATACATTTTAAGGGGGTTAAAAACTGTGGCATTAGTAACATATGTTATTATGTTATCCCGCTTATCTTCTCTGCTGTATTTATATATGTAATCTTGTTCCACCAGTTATAAACACACGTCAGAGTGATTTTCTTCCATCTATTACAATGCAATAAGAGCCCACTTAAATATTCCTATTGCATATATCATGTATTTTAATAAACATCCCTTTCTAAGGCGGCATATTTCCCAGTGATGCCTTTTTTCATATATTGTTCCTCAGAGCAGCCTTGTTTAAGAACATACTGTAATGTATCCCTTTGGGAGCCATACCGATAATTGAACCTTATCACTATCCATCTTGACGTCTTTAACCTGAGCAAGTGAGAGCAAAGCTTGCAGAAAACGAATTATGTTTCTTGTTTCTGACTGCAAATTGGGCCGCTTGCTACGAATGCCTATATTCTCGTGTTGAAGATTCGGGACCAACCCGCCAATTACCATTTCCTTTGTGTGCTATAGGTAAAGAGGAAATTCAGTCCCAGTTCTTCTGGTCCCCGACTCACTGGCAGTGTGCAGATGTGTTGAAGGGCTTTGCTCAGCTTTTGGACCTGTGCATGTGATGGTAACTGAGGGCAAAGATTTAGAACCTCCATGACTGCGGCGTGTTTGTGCTGCGGGTTCCACTCTGTAGAACTGGTCATCTAAAATTATTGTTTTTTTTGTTTTCTTTTTTGAATAACAAACATGTCATACTTACCTGACTCCGAAACTTGGCTAACAACCAACGGGACATGACGTGAGTTACGAGGGTCATTTATTTGTTTATCCATTACCGTATCAAAGGCTTGGAGTGCATTCAAGTTTTTTTACATCGAGGCTTTGTTAAAATTATGAATGGAATAATTGCCTATTCAATTGGAGCACATCCCTGCTGGATTGATATAAATACAGCGTGGCTGCACTGGCACGAAACATGTAGGGCGGAGCCTATGTATGTGCCGTTGACACGCTGATCCTGTTGTGTACACCAACGTATTTACTTCAATTCATGGTTTGATTTTCTTGGATTGATTTTACATGCTTGTTTCATCCCTTTGAGATGTGAGTACATTTAATCCTGTTTTTGCATTATTAAAAGAGTGTCTACGGTATTACCCTATGTGGATGTTTCCTTCATTTTATATCCACGATGCACACCCTTTTCTCTACGTCCACTGAGACATACTGGAAGCAATGAACACTGTTTGTTTCTGAAGGCTATGTGATGTCTGATCGATGATGTGTCAGAAACCATGAAATCCAACCGAGACAGAAGTACAGTTAAATCACACTTGTTTAATAATAAAAGTAAATAGAACAAACGTAGTCAAAACATAGCCAGAGTTCAGGAATCAGAATGGATAGTCAGACAAGCCAAACGTCAGGGAGCCGGAGATGAGCTTATTAAAACAGCAAGCAGGATCTGTAAACAGAAGGGATGTCAGCCAAGCAAGTCTTTTAACAGGAATGCAGGAGAGCGTCTCTGTGATGTTGACTAAGGCGAAGGCAGAGATTATCTGGGCTGGACGGTTTAAGTAGGCAGGACTGACGAGCAGGATATCATCAACAGCTGAGTAACTGTGGAGAGATAGGAGCTGGCAATTAGCCGACAGCTGAGCGGCCAGCTCAGAGAAGGGAGGGCTGAGCCGAGCCCTGACATGATGATACACCATATTGAGCGCATCTGACTCCGTAATAGAGTCCTGCAGCTCTGGTAAGAGTCCATCTTACACTGGGTGGTGGATCATGTTGGTGATATTTGATCACACACATCTTCAGACTATTTATTTCTGCACAATTTCATAAACTTTATTTTTTGGATATTTGCTTTCTGGATTTCGTTGACACATTTTTGGATATTGTCTGCTCACTAATTTATGCAGTGTTAATATCAGTTAATTAACACTGCATTACTTTTGTTTTATTTTATTTCACAGTTTATTGGACCTCTTTTATGCTAGCGGCTCTTTTCACCATTTATATGTCTATTTTTTTGTCAGCACGTTTTCTCCCAACTTGTCATACTTACCTGCTCTGTGCAATGGCTTATACCGAGGAGCCCAGTTCCTCCTCTTCTGGCTCCTGGCTCCTCTCCCCTTTTGAGTGCCCCAAGAGCAAGCCACTCAGGTGGGTTCGATCCCGAGATGGGCTCTGTGTGTCCATTCACACACACAGCACGGCTCGGCCCTGGCTTAGGATTTCTATTGACAGCAGCAAGAGCGGATGGCTCACACTACTTCCTCCATGTCCCGTGAGGAGGGAGAGACAGCAGTTGCTATTGGGCACAGAGCTGGATCAAGATCAGGCTCATGTATGTAAGTATTTACCAGGGGCAGGGGAGGAGCTGAACATAGGTTCTTTACGTGAATGCAGAGAATGCATCAAGCAAAGTGCCTTCTGCCCTTCCAACCACTTTAACCTTAAAAAGTCCCTTCTATTGCTCTCTGCCTCCTCTCTTGCTCACATCCAAGATGGACTATGGGATTTGTAGTATGCATAGAGCAGTGTGCATGACAGCAACTAAGGTGCACTTACAATTGCAGCTTACCTTTTCTGAAGGTCGAGCACTTTCTAGTGAACTATTCCATAAAAACGGGTATTCTTAGTTTGTATATGTACATATTTAAGCAGGATACTACATCAAAGTGATCCCTCCCTGGCCAACTGCATCAATGTAATCATTCTATGGCCAACTGTATTAAAGTGAACCCTCTCTGGCCAACTGTGTTAAAGTGATCCCTCACTGGCCAACTGTGTGCAAGTGATCCCTCATTGGTTAACTGTGTGAAAGTGATCCCTAATTGGTTAACTGCGTGAAAGTGATCCCTCACTGGCCAACTGTGTGCAAGTGACCCCTCATCAGCCAACTGTGTGCAAGCGATCCCTAATTGGTTAACTGCGTGAAAGTGATCCCTCACTGGCATGGGCGTTTGCAGGTAGGGGCAAGGGGGGTCAAGTGCCCCCCCTGGAATCAGTGATTGGACCGCAACATTCAGCACAGTGGCGTTGCTATGGGGGTGCGGGCAGCCAGCAGGGTGACACCATCAAGAAGCTGTCAAGCCTCCCCATCAATGTAGTGTGACTGCAGGCTCTTTTCCCTGCTCAGTTCAGCAGAAAACTCGGCAGCGCTGTGTCAGAAGAAAGGCGAGCTGCGTGCTGTCAGAGGGTTCCCCCCGCTCGCCCCCCCCCTTCTCCTGTCAGGGAGAAGAGACGGCGGCTCTCATCAGGTTCCTCAATCAGCTTCCTGCCCGCTCTGTTCCTTCCCCATTGGCCATAACTGAGGGCCATTTAAAGGAGTAGAGGAGAGCATTATGGGACATGTAGTCCCAAAGATTGGCGGCCCCAATTTCCACAAGAAGGAGGCTACAGCTCGATCAAGAGAGAGATTGGAAGACTGCAGCTTGGAAAAAAGCTGAGGGAGTGAGTGCTACAGGACAAAGAAAGAGGCATGTGCTGGGCGGAAGCCAGAGAGAGCCACGCTGCCCAGCCTGGCTCTTTCGATGACCATAAAATGATGCCCCCCCTGAAAAAAGTTCTGCGGATGCCCATGCTCACTGGTCATCTGTGTGAAAGTAATCCTTCCCTGTCCAACTGTGTGAAAGTGATCCCTCACTGGCCAACTGTGTGCAAGTGATCCCTCACTGGCCAACTGTGTGCAAGTGATCCCTCACTGGCCAACTGTGTGCAAGTAATCCCTCACTGGCCAACTGTGTGCAAGTGATCCCTTACTGGTCAACTGTGTGCAAGTGATTCCTCACTGGCTGTAATGATCAGAGGGTAAGACCACCAGGAACTGTAACTCAAGATCTCTTGGACCAATTGACAACTAACCAGGTGTACCTGGGAACGGATCCTCACAGCTGCGGGAGCATTGTGGAGGTGTGCCATAGTTGCCAGGTCTAAGGAGCCATCCAGTCTTCACCAGAACCACTGGAGTTGTGGATGCTGCGATGCGAGGCAGCAACCAGGTTGTGGCTCCCTAGCACACCTGTGCGGGCACAGTGCAACCAAATAGCCTGCTTGAAGGACATGGGGTACGCACAGACTATACTGAGACAGACACACACAGCAATAGGAAAGGAAAGAATCCACGGACAGAAACCAAAGGGAATATAACTGCACAGCCAGAGGAAACACTGACAACAAAGACACAAAAAACCAATACACAGAATAAGGGAATACTCATAAACAGCAAATGCCAGAGGAACAGGAGGGTCCAGCTTAAGTGTAGGGACACGCTGCACGAACACTAAGCCACAGGTGCAAAGTTTTAATAATACCTACAGTAGGCTTAGTGTGGATTGGCAGCAACCCGAGCAGCTTGAACAGAAGGTAAAACCCAGTGCCAGATCAATGTACATGGAACCGTGACACTGGCCAACTGTGTCAAAGTGATCCCTCACTGGCCAACTATGTGAAAATGATCCCTCACTGGCCAACTCTATGAAAGTAATTTCTCCCTGGTCAACTATTTCAAAGTGATCCCTCTCTTGTCAACTGTGGTAGAGTGATCCCTACCTGGCCAACTGTGTGAAAGTGATCCCTCATTCACTGGCCAACTGTATAAAAGTGATTCCTCCTTGGTCAACTATACGAAAGTGATCCCTCACTGGCCAACTATGTGAAAATGATCCCTCATTGGCCAACTGTGTGAAAGTAATTTCTCCCTGGTCAACTATGTCAAAGTGACCCCTCTCTTGCCAGCTGTGTCAGAATGATCCCTCTCTTGCCAACTGTGTCATAATGATCCCCCCCCCCCCTGGCCAATTGTGTGCGAGTAAACCCCCACTGGACAACTGTGTGAAAGTGATCTTTCACTGGCCAACTTTATGAAAGTGATTCCTCCCTGGTCAATTATGTCAAAGTGATCTCTCTCTTGCCAACTGTGTCAGAATGATCCCTCCCTGGCCAACTGTGTGAAAGTATTCTCTCCCTGGACAACTGTGTGAAAGTGATCTTTAACTGGCCAACTGTGTCAGAGTGATCCATCTCTTGCCAACTGTTTGAAAGTGATCCCTCACTGGGCAACTATGTCAAAGTGATCCCTCTCTTGCCAACTGTGTCAGAATGATCCCTCCCTGGCCAACTGTGTGAAAGTGATCTTTCACTGGCCAACTTTATGAAAGCGATTCCTCCCTGGTCAACTATGTCAAAGTGATCCATCTCTTGCCAATTGTGTCAGAGTGATCCATCTCTTGCCAACTGTGTGAAAGTGATCCCTCACTGGCCATCTATGTCAAAGTGATTCCTCTCTTGCCAACTGTGTCAGAGTGATCCTTCCCTGTCCAATTGTGTGAAAGTGATCCCTTACTTGCCAACTGTATGAAAGTGATCCTTCTTTGACTAAATGCATCAAATTGATTCCTCCCTTGTCAACTCTGTCACAGTGATTCCTCTCTTGTCAACTGTGTCAGAGTAATCTCTCCCTGGCCAACTGTGTGAAAGTGATTCCTCTTTGGCCAATTGTGTCAAAGAGATCACTCTCTGGCCAGTCCCTACCATAGTCCACAAAATGTCAGATATTTTCTTATAACATACTTTATTGGGCATATAGTGCCAATATGGAGCAGACAGACATAGTCTGTTCTTCACCAATATTGCATGCCCCCGGACAGGAAACTGTCACTAGCCCTGTGTACTATATGAAGTAACCACGATGATGCCTCAGGGAGACCAATGTTCCTGTACAAGAGAAGAATTTTGTCAGAGATCAATGCTGCATCCAAAATTCTATTTACAACCAGAAGAAAGCGACAAACTAGCTGTGAAATTGTTTCAGCAGATGCATAGCCCTTAGCACATTCCAATGAGCTGAGCTGTGACTCTGACAAAGTTATAATAAGCCTTAAATCAAAACTGCAACTGAATCAACTAGTAAGTGAATGGGAGCTGGAATGAGAAAGGCAGAGAAATGATGGACAAAAGAGCAATAAAGCAGTAACTAAAGGAAGTCATAGTTCCCCTATTTGTCTTCTTACAATGGTATCTCTGGTTTATTGTTCAAAATAACCAACTGGAACATGCAAAGTTCTCGGTCATCAACGCTACAAAATATACACTCCATACCTGAGGGAGTCGGGTACTTTCTCCTCAGCATCAGAGGTGACACCAATACACCAACACACAACATTTTAAACTTAATCCATAAAGAATAGCAAATGTATGTGAACAAACTGGCACCTAACATTTTGAATCCTCCTATACCTAGATCGGGTTTCTTCTCAGAACTAACAGGGTATTATCAATGTAGGAGATGTCAGGTCTGTTCAATAAATGGATGTAGAATTAGAAGAACTGTCAGTTTTGTCTCTACTTGTACCTCCAAATCATTTACCATAGAGCCCTTTATCACTTGCGCTACATCTGGGGTCGTGTACATGCTGCAGTGCCCCTGTGGCCTGCAGTATGTGGGCCGGACCAAGCGACCCTTGCAAGTAAGGCTAAACGAGCATATTAATAACATACGTAGAGGGTTTACTAAACACTCCGTCTCTAAACATTACCTGACCACCCATAAGAGAGACCCTTCTGGTGCTATCTTTTTGGAGATTGATACATTTAGACCCCACTGGAGGGGTAGTGGGTTGGTTAGAAGTATCTCTAGGCTGGAAATGGCCTGGGTCCATAAGATTAAATGTTATACCCCTTTCGGTCTTAACATCGAAGTTGATGTCAACTCTTTCATTGACAACTCATAGATTTGAATCAGTGGGATATTCGCTTACACATTGGGACATCAGTTGGCGCTTTTGGCAGGCAATTTTTGATGCCAGGATATCATTTGTTTATTTTTTGTTTAATTAATTTTTTTTATTTTTTTTATTTTTTTCATCCATGTATACACACATATTTTTATGATTTAATTTTTATTTATGGTGTATATGTATATATAATATTGTGAGTGGTCTATGGAGAATGGCGGGGTGCTTTCCCAGCAATAGGGATGTTCTTATGTAATTATAAATTCTCGTTATTTTTACTGTTTAACTTATTTAACAGATTTTGCGAGCCTCCGGGTACACTCTTTGCTTTGAATTGCCACTTGTTTATGTGTGGCATGTTTGGGCTCGCTCTGGTGGCTGTAACCTTTAACCTATTGGTTGAGGTATGTTGCCACTAGGTAATTTTAACCTTAATTATTGGATCAATATTCATATTACGCATTGTCCCCATTTGCATTAGATGTTTTGCTCATCTTATATTTTTTTGTTATTTTGTTTTTTTAATACATCCTATAGTTTTATCTATTCCCGCTGGGGATTTATTGTTCATGGTTTTCAGATAGTTTGCTGGGTTTTGCCCATAGTTTTTTCCCTTCAGTGGGATGGCGCCCTGCGATTCATACCCCGTGACTCAGAGTGGGGCGGGGTTGCTAGGTTGCTAGGTTGTTATGGTTGCTAGATTGTTATTTAAGCGGTGCGTCAGGACGCCGCCCGTATCCCGTGACCACGTCCGCGAGTGACGAAACGACGTAGGGAGGAGGAGCTACGCCCTGACGTCACTGCTGAGTCCCGGAAGCATGCGGGCTTTGCGCAAGCCGGCCGGCTCGTCATCTTTTATTATGCGCATTTTTATTCTTCTTGATGTAAGTTGCCACTTGTCTCTTTATCCGAATAAATGTAATAGGATTTACACTATGTGGAGTTTTCTTGTCTTTTTGGTTTAATACTGGCACATATCGATCCTGTCTGCTGACACTTTGGAGACCAGGGCTTGCCAGTGAGATCCCAGGCTGGGGTTGCAGCCATTCTCCTTGTGTGGTCCCCTGTAATAAGGGACCAACACTTTCTGGTAAGCGGCAGTATTTCTCAGTGGTGGAGGAGATTCTCATATTGCACTCGTCACTTCGGTGTGAACCTTCACTACTCATCACTGTGGACTTACCTTCACTATCGGATTTTCTGATGCTTACTCATATAGACTGTGTTCATTTATGGATTGATTTTCACGGATTTTTGTTATTTTGATTTTTATCATGCCACAAATTTTTGCTCCATTTTTATTTTTACTTGCACATCTGGTGCACAACCACGATATGTGTTGTTAGATGCACCTCATTTCAATCTTTGGATATTTACATGCATTATTATCAATTTATGATATGGGTTGTTTGATATTCACGTTTAATTTTTGCTTTTCATTTTGCATTATTCATTGATTAGCGCGACTTTTTGCTCTATTTATACATTTGTTTGGTGTAGTATAACACTTTTTGGTCGCAGCTCTTTTTTGTTTATGTTTTTATTTATAGCGCAGTATTTTTTATATCCATTTCCTGACTAAATTGGCTCTAATATGTTTGTGTTCATGCAATTATATGAGATAGGGACTTTTGACTGTAAGCTCCTTAGGGGAAGGGACTGATGGGAATGTACAGTATGTATAGCAAAGAATTGTCAGTGCTGTATACAGTGCCTTGAAAAAAGTATTCATACCCCTTCAGATTTTCCACATATTGTCACGTTACAACCAAAAACTGTATTTTATTGAGATTTTATATAATAGACCAACACAAAGTGGCACATAATTGTGAAGTGTGAGGAAAATGATAAATGGTTTTCTAAATTTTTTACAAATAAATATCTGAAAAGTGTGGGGTACATTTGTATGGCGCCCCCCGGAGTCAATACTTTGTAGAACAGCCTTTCACTGCAACTACAGCTGCAAGTCTTTTTGTTGATGTCTCTACCAGCTTTGCACATCTAGAGAGGGACATTTTTGCCCATTTTTCTTTGCAAAATAGCTCAATCTCTGTCAGATTGGATGGAGAGCGTCTGTGAACAGCAATTTTCAATTCTTGCCACAGATTCTCAATTGGATTTAGGTCTGGACTTTGACTGGGCCATTCTAACACATGAATATGCTTTGATCTAAACCATTCCATTGTAGCTCTGGCTGTATGTTTAGGGTCGTTGTCCTGCTGGAAGGTGAACCTCCACCCCAGTCTCAAGTCTTTTGCAGACTCTAACAGGTTTTCTTCTAAGATTGTCCTGTATTTGGCTCCATCCATCTTCCCATCAACTCTGACCATCTTCCCTGTCCCTGCTGAAGAAAAGCATCCCCACAACATGATGCTGCCACCACCATGTTTCACGGTGGGGATGGTGTGTTCAGGGTGATGTGCAGTGTTAGTTTTCCTCCACACATAGCGTTTTGCTTTTAGGCCAAAAAGTTGAATTTTGGTCTCCTCTGACCAGATCACCTTCTTCCACATGTTTGCTGTGTCCCCCACATGGCTCCTCGCAAACTGTAAACGGGACTTCTTATGACTTTCTTTCACCAATGCCTTTCTTCTTGTCACTCTTCCATAAAGGGCAGATTTGTGGAGAACACGACTAATCGTTGTCCTGTGGACAGATTCTCCCACCTGAGCTGTGGATCTCTGCAGCTTCTCCAGAGTTACCATGGGCCTCTTGGCTCTTCTCTGATGAATGCTCTCCTTGCCCAGCCGGTCAGTGTAGGTGGACGGCCATGTCTTGGTAGGTTTGCAGTTGTGCCATACTCTTTCCATTTTATGATGATGGATTGAACAGTGCTACGTGAGATGTTCAAAGTTGGGATATTTTTTTATAACCTAACCCTGCCTTAAACTTCTCCACAACTTTATCCCTGACCTGTCTGGTGTGTTCCTTGGCCTTTGTGATGCTGTTTGTTCACTAAGGTTCTCTAACAAACCTCTGAGGGCTTCACAGAACAGCTTTATTTACTGTATACTGAGATTAAATTACACATCGTGGACACTATTTACTAATTAGGTGACTTCTGAAGGCAATTGGTTCCACTAGATTTTAGTTAGGGATATCAGAATAAAGGGGGCTGAATACAAATGCCCCCCACACTTTTCACATATTTATTTGTAAAAAATGTTGAAAACCATTTATCATTTTCCTTCCACTTCACAATTATGTACCACTTTGTGTTGGTCTATCACATAAAATCCCAATAAAATACATTTACGTATTTGGTTGTAAGATGACAACATGTGAAAAATGTCAAGGGGTAGGAATACTTTTTTTTTTGTAAGTACCTCTAATGAATAAATTTATTTTTCACCTTATATAGTTATTGTGACTTTTAGCAGCAACTTGTTAACATGTTAATGGTAGTTTTTATACGACTGGTCAAAGTCTTAGAACCGGGCAGCTTCAGTGTGCGCTACTATTTCTGCTTGTTGTCTAGATTTTATTATCGTTTCATTTTGCTACTTTTATCTCACTGATTCATAAGATTATTTGTTAAGTGACAAAAAATGTAGGGCATCACAGAAGATTAAGGATAAAAGATTAAACCTTCAGAACAATAGATGGGAATATCTGAACCATGAATAGCAATTGCAGGACCACGGAGAACAATTTCAGGACCACAGATAGCAATTTCAAGACAATGGATAGCAGCATAGGGTGAGACAATAGTGAGAAGTAAAATACTACTTTTTTCAGGAGAAATTTTCCTTTTCAAATAAAAATATGCATGAACGATCATTTTATTATTGTTTCTATTCTTTTTTTCACTTAAATTTTATTGGAAATCTTAAAAAAAAAGAGTATACATAATAGAGGTGGAGCTAAATATTCTGTAGGACAAAATAATAACATTACACATCAGCAGAACAACGATATGTTTTGACAGAAAAAGAGAAACATAGAACATGGGCACTATTTTTTATTATTATTTCATTTCAGTATGTGTACAGTAAGTATGCAATTTTCAGATCGCTGGTTCATCTAGTAGTTTGTTAAATATCTAAAAATCACATGTAGGACAATGACAGAAGATTTAGGATAAGGGATTCAATATTTGGAACAAGAGATGGGAATTTTGGGACTGTGGATAGCAATTTCAGGACCATGGAAGCAGTTCCAAGTTCATATGTGGCAATTATAGGACCGTGGATAGCAATTTCAGGACCGTGGATAGCGATTTCAGGACCACGGATAGCAATTTCAGGACCAGGAATAGCAATTTCAGGACCATGGATAGCAATTTCAGGACCATGGATAGCAATTTCAGGACCGTGGATAGCAATTTCAGGACCACGGATAGCAATTTCAGGACCATGGATAGCAATTTCAGGACTATGGATAGCAATTTCAGGACCATGGATAGCAATTTCAGGACTGTGAATAGCAATTTCAGGACAGTGGATAGCAATTTCAGGACCGCGGATAGCAATTTCAGGTCCGCGGATAGCGATTTCAGGATCGCGGATATCGATTTCAGGACCGTGGATAGCAATTTCAGGACCATGGATAGCAATTTCAGGACCATGGATAGCAATTTCCAGACTGAATAGCAGTATGGAGTGAGACAACAGTGAATGAAGGAGGAAGGAGGAAAGGAAGCATCGGGTATCACAAGGCTGCTCACATGCAAAAGACATCATGGCCCTTGCTTATTGCAAATAGCAAATATGGTACAGCAAAAAGTGAGTGCTCAGGTCCAGCTGTGCACTGATAGGCGGCACTGATGGCCACTGATAAGAAACACTGATAAGAAGAATTGATGAGCACTGATAGGTGCACTGATAGGCACTAATAGGCAGCAATGATGGGCATTGATGAGCACTGGTAGGCGGCACTGATGGATAGTGAGTTCAGGACCATGATTGGCAATTTCAGGACCGTGGATAGCAATTTCCAGACCATGAATAGCAGTATGGAGGGAGACAACAGTGAATGAAGTAAAACTTCACTTTTATTAAGGGTGAATCCTATCCTGTTCAATCATAAAAAAATAAGAATTACAATAAACTCCATTGAAGTCTCTTACTAGTTTCTGTCTAGTGGATAATGACTCGTATGTTGCAATTACTTCCTCCTTCCTGAGCACAATTGTCACAGTCTTGCAATAAATAAACACTGGATGGAGGAAAGGAAGCATTGTGTATCACAAGGCTGCTCACATACACAAGACATCATGGCCCTTGCTTATTGCAAATAGCAAATATGGTACAGCAAAAAGTGAGTGCTCCAGTCCAGCTGCGGCATTGATGAGCACTGATAGGTGGCACTGATAGGCAGCACTGATGGCCACTGATAAGAAGCATTGATGAGCACTAATAGGTGCACTGATAGGCGGCACTGATGGGCATTGATAAGCACTGATAGGTGGCACTGATGGGCAGCACTGATGGGCACCGATAGGTGGTACATGTAGGACAAGGCAGGAGATTCAGGATAAGGGATTAAATATTTGGAACAATAGATGGGAATTTTCGGACTGTGGATAGCAATTTCAGGACCATGGATAGGAATTTCCAGACCATGAATAGCAGTATGGAGTGAGACAACAGTGAAGGAAGCAAAACTTCACTTTTATTAAGGGTGAATCCTCTCCTGTTCAGTCATAAAAAGTAAGAATTACAATAAACTCCATTTTAGTTTCTGTCCAGTGGATAATCACTCGTATGTTGCAATTACTTCCTCCTTTCTGAGCGCAATTGTCACAGTGTTGCAATAAATAAAAACTGGATGGAGGAAAGGAAGCATTGTGTATCACAAGACTTAGACTGCTCAAATACACAAGACATCATGTCCCTTGCGTATTGCAAATAGCAAATAAGGTACAGCAAAAAGTGAGTGCTCCACTCCAACTGCGGCATTGATGAGCACTGATAGGCCGGTACTGTTTGCCACTGATAAGAAGCATTGATGAGCACTGATAGGTGGCACTGATAAGCAGCACTGATGGCCACTGATAAGAAGCATTGATGAGCACTGATAGGTGCACTGATAGGCAGCACTGATAGGCAGCACTGATAGGCAGCACTGATAGGCACTGATAGGCAGCACTGACGGGCATTGATGAGCACTGATAGGAGGCACTGATGGGCAGCGCTGATAGGCTGAACTGATGGGCAGCTATAGGTGGCATTGATGAGCACTGATAGGTAACACTAACAGGCAGCACTGATGGGCACCGATAGGTGGTACTGATGGGGCTGCACTAATGATCAGTACCCTGATTATCAGTGTAAACAATGTACTGACAGTCTTGCTAGTAAACGGCTCTCCTTTCCTCACACAGACACAGCGTGGGAGGAAAGGACTGCAAGTCTGTTTAGGTGTGATCAGCTGATCACACGGTAAAGGGCCGCTGTGATTGGCTCTTTACCGTGATCTGTGATCAGCTGTGTCCAAAGGATACAACAGCCACAAAGCATGCTGGATGTGCGCCCCAGGGGGGCATGCGGAAGGCAGGGTTCTGGGAGGATGTACATGGATGTCCTCCCAGAACTGGAAGCCCAGGGCTCGGATGGAAGGGGGTAAGTCAGGGGGGCCCCTTCACGGTTTCTTGCACCAGGGCCCTAAAGGTTCTAGTTACACCTCTGCTGCAAAGCCTTGTACAGAAACAGATTGACTAATGATTCTTAATAGTTTTTATAGTCTTAAAAGTTAGGGGGCAACTTTACAAAAGTTTGAGCTGGGCTTTAATCAGTAACTGTGGGTGGGTAGTGGCTTTTAATGTGTAAGTACTGTAAAATCTAACAATTAATCTTTCTAATTGTCTCACCTTTTTTTTCTTAGGGTTTCACCACATCGAAGGGCCAGGCAAGCTACAATACTGCAAAATTTTTGTTCAATTACTGTATTCTTGAAAATAATTACACTGCAGCCACTCAAAATACAATTAAAAAAATAAAGGCGTTGCCTTCAAATCCCAAACCACCAAAATGAAATCAAATATTAAGAAAGTGCTTCATATAAAATGAATTAAAAAATCATGTATATTGATAGTATATAATATAAATCAATTAATTAATCCACCATGTGGATCAAACTAATGTGCCTTCCTCAATATATAAGTATAAAAAAGTATGCAATACGAAAGAAGTGTTGAACCACCACCCACGGTAAATGAAACAATACTACCAAACATGCCACCACCTATAGGAAAGCATCTCACCCTTTTTTTTGACCCCTATATCAGGAAGGCCAAACAGCATAAATAAATAAAAACATACACTCACATATTCCCAGTTAATATTACAGTAGCACCAACACCAATGATATACCAACAGGCAAAGATGAGGTGGGACCTTCAATGTCCATAGACGTGGTCACGTCACTAAAACTTCCTCCATGTTTTGCCGGCTGTATGGTCGCCGGCCCTCCCGCTATAGGTATATTAGCTTATACAGCGTGCCATGCTAGTGTCCCTAAAAAAAAAAAAAAAAAAAAAAAATTAAAAAAAATGTAAAGTTGAAAGGAAAAACAAACTAATTGGTGAATCTAAAGCCAAAGAGAACTCTTGTAAGAGCAGATGAGGGAACTGTGGCCATTCGCTATTGAGCACTTGCCAGTGTTTGTTCGCTTCTATCGATAGATTTTCAAAATGAAAAATGTCTCTCCTTAAATCCTTCCTTGTGATTAGAAGGAACGGAATTCATCATTTGCTGTGAATGTTTTAGTTGAATCCTCGTAACGCTTTGGTCTCCAATGGCCCAATGTTTCCCCAGTCTGGCATTGTGCCTGGCATTCCGCTTCAGTTATACATCAAATTAAGCCTTGTTCTCGGAGAAATAGAAGCAGACAATTATGTATTTAGCAGAATGATTAGGCACTATATTACAATTAAAATATTACGCAGCTATCCTCTTACAGATCCATAAAAAAGTGTTTATCGTTCCCCATTTGTCTTGTCTAACATGACACTGTTACATTGTAGTGATAGATAGATTCTTGGAAAGGAAAAGACACATTACGGCAGAAAAGGGACAGCCAAGTGTAGAGAGCTTGAGGACAATCTAAAAATTGTCAATTCTGTGGCATGAACTTTTCGTGCTATACGAATGTTTAATTATATAAAGTGAAACTCTAGTTTGGGTGACAAAGTTTAAAAAGAAATTGGAAGTTTAAATGTGGATTATTTTTTTCCTTTTTGTTCTGTATGTAGTCATTATGGTGCACACTGAGCTCACCTGGATGGTCATGGCTAGCTTGAAGTAGGCAGAATGGTGCCGGGCTTCATTCAGCCAGGAAGAGGAGCAGCACCTTACGCTGGATTGGCAAATCTATGGGGGGACAACACCAGACCCTGAGTGAGAATAGGCAGAAAGAGCTTCTTTTTTTTTTTTTCAGGAGCTACCAGGGAAGCCAAATTTACTTAACATGCCTACACAATAATTTGGTTTTAAGTATGGTGAGATAAACCATTCTAGGTCAAGAAAACTCACATTTACATTCACTTTATGTAAAGCAATATGAATTAGAGGGCTTAAAGCCCAACTCCAGGAAAACCACCCTTACATTGGGCCCCTCTGCACTGCTCCCCCCCCCTCCCCCACAGGGGCCCTTATCTTAAAGGGCCTGCCAGATGGGTAGATGTGCTGAAGGGCTCTGCCCAGTTAATGCCCCTGTATTGTATACAATGACACAGAAGCTCCACCTATAGACCAGCGTAGGAAGGTAATGAGCATTTAAACTTGCAGTGTGGGGAAGGCCCCACTGCAAGGTTTTTTTATTTTCCTGGAGTTGGGTTTTAAAGTGAAACTTCCATGGCAAACAGAAAGGTTTGCCGAAAAAAATAAAAGCATGGGGATCCAAACTATGTAATAAAACATTGGAAGACTCTGGATGGGGCTGGGAGTAATTGTGAGATGGGGGTTCTGAATGGGGGTTAGGGGACTCTGTAGACTTGGTGACCCTGCTGAGGATGAGGTTTCTGGAGGAAACCGTGGGGGGTGGAGTCCCTAGGGGAGACTGGGGGGCCTCTCCTGGAGACCGGGGATTTAGCAGGGGCACTTTAGGAGACTGGAGGGTGATGCAGGGGATCTCAGCACTGTGGGAGATTGGAGGGCAGTATAGGACACTGTTGGAGGTTGGGGTACAATGGGGGGGTAGAGGCTCTGCAGTACATTGGGGGGGCTGGTATGCAATGTAGGAGCACTGTGGTCCATTATGGAAGGTTGGGGGGCACTTAAAGAGATGGGAGGCACTGTGGGAGGTTAGGTAATCTGCAGGTGCCTGGAGGCCCAGTAGGAGGTTGGCCACGGCGTGGCTCTTGGCAGTTTCAATCACTCAACTCTTGAATAAAAGGCAGTATAGTTCCTTGATGTATTTTCTGTACCTTAGTTGGAGAACTTTGGGAAGTGGGTGGAATGCCCAAAGCCATAGTACACAATTCTCTGGTTAAAAGCGAAGTTATATCCAAAAGTGTTCGAATTTTCACATGAATGGGATATATATAGAGAAAAATCTGTGTTCAAACAAGACTTAAAATAGCAAAAAATAAACATTTTGGTTGTGGATTGATTGAGAATGCTTGCAACATAAAAACATTGATTAGTGTTAGATTTTGCATGGAACCCTGGAAGCAAAGGGTTTACAATCACATTTATCTCAGATGCTTTGGTAAAAAAAAAGAAAAACCGTCACGGCTTCAATGTTCTGCGGGAGCTTATCTTCACAAGATTCCAACATTAATAACAATGAAGCCAATTATCATTAGAGTACTGTGAGGGCAGTCCCCTTCAGAAGAACCATCCAGACCTCTGACGTGAGCCGGCTGTGACATCTGAGTACAACCATCTCCCCGGGAGACCTTTTTCTTCCTTCTTCCCATCAAACGCTCTGACTAATGAAAACACATTTTGTCTATTTATGTGGCATCATGCTACTCTTAAACCATTTAGAGTCCTTCATTTTGAAATCAGCTCTTCTAAATTGTTTTTCCAGAGGAATGATTGCTTTGCTCCCTCTCTGGAATCCCTGTTTCAGCAGATTTAGAGGCTGAAGCTGATTGCTCCTCAATTTAGTTTTGCCGCTTGGCTCCGTCAGCCACCATCGGAGAAGTGGCTGACACTTCACTACCCTAAATGGTGCTCATCAGCCAGAACAATCATTTATTCTCCAATTCAGGATTTATGTCCGGTCTTAGTCTAACCTTTCCGATACAGCCAAAAAAATAAATGAATAAATATTTTCAAGCCGGGGTGATGGCTACTGCCTACCTCCAAAATCTTTTTAATTTTTCTCTGTAGTCATTGGCTTTATCAACATTGCCCGGGATATACAGCACTACTTTGTGAGATTGCAATTCTTAGAAAAACTCAAAACATAAGCCGATAATATGGATGAGGTTTTGGATTCACTGCTACCATGGGTCTGTGGCGAATTCCTGTGTAGCACCCTCTTAGTTCCAGCCCACTGTGTTCAAAGGAGCTGCATTTCGTAATATGGCAAATTTTATTCTGGCTCACTGTAATTAGTGTTGGCTGGGTTTGATTCTTCTGGTCTGTTCTGTGTTTCAGTGTCTGCAGGATTGACTGCTTCCCCCTGTTTGTCCAAAAAATGTTCTGGAAGTTAGTGGGCAGGTAGAATCTAATCAGCAGCTGAATACTTATATAGCCCTGACTAATCCCTGGGGAGAGGTGCCCAGAAGGTGGCTGGAAGTGTGTATAAATACCATGAGACTGGAAGCAGAGGGGTCTTTTTCATTGACTGGTAAATGAAGAACAAGGCGCCACTCTAAGTGCGGTAAGTTATTTAATTTTAATAAGCAAAGGTGCATATTTACTCACAAGAGTAGGTTAAAAGCCAGCATGTCAGTAATAAGGGAACAGCCGTCCAGGAGGGAATCCATCCATGGCAGAACGCTGGCGAAGTGGAGCGGGCTGCACCGGTGGTGGCCGACGTTTCCTGGACCTCGAGCACACAGGATGCCAGGGGGGGTGACCTCACTTCCGGTAGGACGGTGGGTCAGTAGGCAGGCGACGCGTTTGTGGAGCATGTGCTCTTTCTTCAGGCCTGTAGAAGCCTCCTGTGTGCATCCTGTGCATCCTGTGTGCTCGAGGTCCAGGAAACGTCGGCCACCACCGGCGCAACCCGCTCCACTTCACCAGCGTTCTGCCATGGATGGACTCCCTCCCGGACAGCTGTTCTATTATTACTGACATGCTTGCTTTTAACCTACTCTTGTGAGTACATTTACACCTTTTGCTTAACTTAATTGAATAACTTACCGCACTTAGAGTGGCGCCTTGTGCTTTCTTTCACAGCCTTTTCCAGAGTTTTCTTCTCATCTCCACTGGCTGCCTTCAAATGTCATTCTAAAGACTTTTATGGACTTCATACAGTCATTTATTTACAATTTTATTTATTTTGGAAATTCAAAATTTTAGAAATTCGGAAATTCGAAATTTTGGAAATTCGAATATTTGAAATTTCATACATTTAAAAATTTGGAGATTTGGAAATTTGAAAATCCAAGCTTAAGAATGAGAATCTGAAAATTCAAAAGATTGAAAATCTGAAGATTTGAAAACCCGAAAATCTAACTAATATTAAATATTAAATTATAGGTATTGGAATTTCCTTTCAAATTTGGCTGTTTGTGAATGTAACGAGTATGAATTTATCCGAAGTTACGAATTATCTGAAATAACGAATGCCGCATCTAAACGAATGGAATGTAAGGATCTAATAATAATAAATAACAATAATAATAGTAAAACCTTTTTATTACTATTATTTATTATTAATTTGTTCCATGCTATTTGTTTAGATGCGGGATTCATTATTTCGGATAATTCGTAACTTCAGATAAATTTGTATTCGTTACGTTCACAAACAGCCAAATTTGAAAGGAAATTCCAATACCTATATATTAATAGTTAGTTATTATTTCGACTTTTACTGATTTTCTTTCTTTTTTTTCAGATTTTCAAATTTTCGGATTTTCGAATTTTGAATTTCCGAATTTTCTAATTCCAAAAATCCGAAAATTCGGAAATTCAAAAATTCGGAAATTTGAAATGCGGATATTTGAAAATTCGGAAATTCAAAAATTCGGAAATTCGAAATTAGGAAATTTAAAAATTTGGAAATTCAGAAATTCGGAAATTTGGAAATTCGGCAATTCGGAAATCCGAAAATTCAGAAATGTTAAAATCTTTTTCGGTTTTACGAATTTCTGAACTCTGCATTTTTGAATTTCCAAGTTTTCGAATTTCTGAAAAAAAGCAAAAGAACGAATTAAACAAAAATGAAAACGAACAAATTTTTGGTCAGTGCACATATCTACTATTTACTTTGACCTACAGAAAAGCCCCTCCTATTCCAAAACGCCCTTTTAACCCAGTCATGTTGGCCCCCGTGTCCATGCTTCTCATTCCTTACTCCAGGTCTTACTATATCTCTGGGGCATAAAGAGGTAAGGATCTGCATTAAAGCTAGCTAAAAAAAAAAATCTTGCATTTCTCTTTGAAAGAATCTGGAGAGTAAATTTGTGCTTTGCCCATCTAGGTATGGGAGATAATGCATCTCACTACTTTTCCTCCCAGGTGACGGCGATTCTGCTTTGTGATTGGCTGCCGTGGCAATGAAAGGCAAGCTTGGGAACCAGCAATGAAATGGACCCTGCTCTGAAGTTGCTTTGACCTGTAAGACAAAGTCTTAAATGCTCTATTTGGAATTTGCATTCATATAATTTTCTTGGATGCTCCCTAACGTCCTCCTTCTTCTATTGTGAATGGCTTCCTTCCTGGCTGCATTTAATTATGGTTTTTTTTACTTCTTTTTCACAGTTTTTTATTCACCTGCAATCCATTAGCATTGAAGCACACCCGCTGATGGGATAACATTGGTAAAGAGCTCTGTGAGTGAATCCGGCTCTGAATATCGGAGGCCCGCAGCAAAGAAACCTGCTATTTAACATCTGGCAAATGGGGTGATTAAACAATTCAGTTCTGAGCGATGGAGCTTTTTAAGCTATTTAAAAATCCAACTTGGATAAACAGAAAGGAATTTCTGGTCTTCATTAAAACAAACACACACGCTGATACACAAAACACACACACACACACACACTACATTACCAAAAGTATTGGGACGCCTGCCTTTACACGCACATGAACTTTAATGGCATCCCAGTCTTAGTCCGTAGGGTTCAATATTGAGTTGGTCCACCCTTTGCAGATATAACAGCTTCATCTCTTCTTGGAAGGCCATCCACAAGGTTTAGGAGTGTGTCTATGGGAATGTTTGATTGTTCTTCCAGAAGCGCATTTGTGAGGTCAGGCACTGATGTTGGAAGAGAAGGCCTGGCTCGCAGTCTCCGCTCTAATTCATCCCAAAGGTGTTCTATCAGGTTGAGGTCAGGACTCAAGTTCCTCCACCCCAAACTCGCTCATCCATGTCTTTATGGACCTTGCTTTGTGCACTGGTCCAAATCATTCGGTGGAGGGGGGATTATGGTGTGGGGTTGTTTCTCAGGGATTGGCCCCTTAGTTCCAGTGAAAGGAACTCTTAAGGCGTCAGCATACCAAGACATTTTGGATAATTTCATGCTTGGGGATGGCCCCTTCCTGTTCCAACATGACTGAGCACCAGTGCACAAAGGAAGGTCCATAGAGACATGGATGACCGAGTTTGGGGTGGTTGAGTCCTGACCTCAACCAATAGAACACCGTTTTAATGTAACCACGCCTCTTTAAGCCCCTCCCACTTGAAGCGAGATTCGGCCACACCAACACGGTTTGTCCTAGCTTTGGGTTTTGAGCTGAGGGTTGCACACCCTAATGCAATAGGCTGCAAAACATATTAGAACATATATCAACATTTGTGTATGCAAAGCATCACCCCGGAACAAGAGTGGATTCATCCACAGTACTTACAGTGTCTCAGATGCATCCACTCTTGTTCCGAGATGATGCTTTGTATACACAAATGCTGATATATGCTCTAATAGGTTTTTAATTTTGTAGACCATACTTACAACAATTGCTAAACTATCCGAGGAAGGAGTTTAATGACTCTGAAACGCGTTGGCTTGGTTGATGCATATAATTATATTTATATGATAATACAAGTTATTCTTGTTAGTACTGTGTGGTAATTTGTACTTTCCATTTTTATAATACGTCTTTGACATGTATGTAAAGTTTTAATTGCACAATTTTTTGATACATTAACAACTTAAGGACCAGCCGCCATCGTTATACGTGGCTACTTTGACGTTATATATTGTTGTTATGGCAGCAGCTAGCTGCCATAACCCCAGTATTTTTAAAAAACGGTGGACTGTCCTCTTTACCATAAAAGGGGTCTCAGCAGCGGATTTACAGCGAGATCACTATTATTGGGGGCGGGAAAGGGCTCCTCCCGCCGCGTTTCGCCCATCTCCGGTAAGAGACGGGGAGAACCAGAGTGCGGCGGCAGGGGAGGACCCTTTCCCCACACTGCTGGGATGCCGAGTGAGGCGAAGATGGCCCCCGCTCGTCTCCATAGCATTGGAGGGCGGAAGCGACATCAAACGTCACTTCTGCCCAGTACTCTTAAAGGGGACATTCATTTATTTTTTTTAAATGACATTTAATTTTTATTTATTTTTTCCCTATTGCACTGTAGTGTAAATATGAGATCTGAGTTCTTTTTGACCCCAGATCTCACATTTAAGAAGTCCTGTCATGCTTTTTTTCTATTACAAGGGATGTTTACATTCCTTGTAACAGGAATAAAAGTGACCCCAAATTTTATTTTAAAAGGGCAGTGTCAAAATAAAAAATAAAAAGTAAAATAAATTTTAAAAAAAATTAAAGCGCACCGTCCTGCTGAGTTCGCACACAGAAGCGAACGTATACGTAAGTCCACCCTCATATGAAAACGGTGTTCAAGCCACACATGTGAGGTATCGCTGCGATCGGTAGAGCGAGAGCAATAATTCTAGCCCTAGACCTCCTCTGTAACTCAAAACTGGTAACCTGTAAAAAAAAAAAATGATTTTTAAAGGTAAAAGTTTGTCGCCGTTCCGCGAGCGGGTGCAATTTTGAAGCATGACATGATGGGTATCAATTTACTCGGCGTAACATTATCTTTCACAATATGAAAAAAATTAGGATAACTTTACTGTTGTCTTAATTATTAATTTAAAAAAAATGTATTCTTTCCAAAAAAGTGCGCTTGTAAGACCGCTGTGCAAATACGGTGTGACGTAAAGTATTGCAACGACCGCCATTTTATTCTCTAGGGTGTCTGAAAAAATATATATACATATAACGTTTGTGGGTTCTAAGTAATTTTCTAGCAAAAAAAAATATATTTTATCTTGTAAACACAGAGCCTGAAGAAAATAGGCCCGGTCCTTAAGTGGTTAATAAACATTTGATATCTTTTAATAAAAATATAAATGTAAACTTTTCGAGCCTAAAAAGCCCCATTTCTACCGGGGGGGGGGGGGGGACTTGGTCTTCTATTACTTTAAGGGATGTGGCCATATTAAGCAGATCAATCAACCTCTATTTTTCTGTGCAATGTACAGTGCCTTGCAAAAGTATTCACCCCCTTGGCTTTTTACCTATTTTGTTACATTACAGCCTTTAGTTCAATGTTTTTTTAATCTGAATTATATGTGATGGATCAGAACACAATAGTCTAAGTTGGTGAAGTAAAATTAGAAAAATATATATATAAAACTATTTTACAGAAATAAAAAACTGCTAATTGGCATAAAAAGCCCATAAAAAAGCCCATAAAAAGCTCTGGTGCAACCAATTACCTTCAGAAGTCACATAATTAGTGAAATGATGTCCACCTGTGTGCAATCTAAGTGTCACATGATCTTTTATTACATATACACACCTTTTTGAAAGGCCCCAGAGGCGGCAACACCTAAGCAAGAGGCACCACTAACCAAACATTGCCATGAAGACCAAGGAACTCTCCAAACAAGTAAGGGACAATGTTGTTGAGAAGTACAAGTCAGGGTTAGGTTATAAAAAAATATCCAAATCTTTGATGATCCCTAGGAGCACCATCAAATCTATCATAACCAAATGGAAAGAACATGGCACAACAGCAAACCTGCCAAGAGACGGCCGCACACCAAAACTCATGGACCGGGCAAGGAGGACATTAATCATAGAGGAGCACAGAGATCTAAGGCAGTGGTTCTCAACTCCGGTCCTCAGGACCCACTAACGGGCCAGAATTTAAGTATTACCTTGGGGAAATGCAGACTAGAATACTGCAATCACTGAGCAGCAAATTGTATCACCTGGGATGTATTTCAGTTATCTTGCAAACCTGGCCTGTTGGTGGGTCCCGAGGATAGGAGTTGAGAACCACTGATCTAAGGTAACCCTGGAGGAGCTGCAGAGTTCCACAGCAGAGACTGGAGTATCTGTACATAGGACGACAATAAGCCGTACGCTCCATAGAGTTGGGCTTTATGTCAGAGTGGCCAGAAGAAAGACATTACTTTCAGCAAAAAACAAAATGTCACGTTTTGAGTTTGTGAAAAGGCATGTGGGAGACTCCCAAAATGTATGGAGGAAGGTGCTCTGGTCTGATGAGACTAAAATTGAACTTTTTGGCCATCAAAGAAAATGCTATGTCTGGCGCAAACCCAACACAACCCATCACCCAAAGAACACCATCCCCACTGTGAAACATGGTGGCAGCATCATGCTGTGGGGAAGTTTTTCAGCAGTCAGGACTGGGACACTGGTCAGAGTTGAGGGAAAGATGGATGGTGCTAAATACAGGGATATTCTTGAGAAGAACCTGTACTACTCTGTGTGTGATTTGAGGCTAGGACGGAGGTTCACCTTCCAGCAGGACAATGACCCCAAACACATTGCTAAAGCAACACTTGAGTGATTAAGGGGAAACATGTAAATGTGTTGGAATGGCCTAGTCAAAGCCCAGACCTCAATCCAATAGAAAATCTGTGGTCAGACTTAAAGATCGCTGTTCACAAGCGCAAACCATCCAACTTGATGGAGCTGGAGCAGTTTTTGCCAGGAGGAATGGGCAAACACCCCAGTGGTAAGATGTGGCAAGATCATAGAGACTTATCCAAAGCAACTTGGAGCTGTGATAGCCGCAAAAGGTGGCTCTACAAAGTATTGACTTTAGGGGGGTGAATAGTTATGCACATTGACTTTTTATGCTATTTCGTCCTATTTGTTGTTTGCTTCACAATGAAAAAAAAAAAACATCTTCAATGTTGTGGGCGTGTTCTGTAAATTAAATGATGCAAATCCTCAAACAATCCATGTTAATTCCAGGTTGCGAGGCAACAAAACACGAAAAATGCCAAGGGGGGGGGGGGTGAATACTTTTGCAAGGCACTGTAAAAACACTTTCTCTTGTAATCAGTAAAACTTTTTCTTTAGCTGACTGTCCTAGGCAAGTTTGCTTTTTACAGCTTATTCTGACCGTCTCCCAGGATCACATACATTGGGATAGGAATCAGCAAAAAAAAAAATCACAAAAATACTTGGAAGCGCTTCGATGCATTATAATCCTGTGACAGCCATAATGCCACTGGGCTTCAATCCAGTCCATTCTGCTGGAAAATACCTTCACAGTTCAACAGCGAACATCTTCTCATCAATAAGACGCCTTGACTCTATCTTCGTTTTTATAGCAAACATCACTCACAAAATCATTTAGAAGTAAATTCCACTTTTCTTCCCAGGCATTGAAATGGCCGAGCTCATCTAACCCTAACAGTTTACTGAATAAATAACAACGCTGACAATGTCGCTTAAAAAAAAAAAACAAAAAAAAAACAAGCACATTGGCGTAGAGAAGAAGTTAAATAACAGAAAAAATGGAATATCAAATGACATAGCTAGAGTGCTTTTAAATTGGATTGTGTCGGTGTCAGGGAAGCCTAGATAAGACTTAGGTGACAGCTTCTACTGGAGTGAAAGCACTGGCTGAAAGGAACATTTTTTTTTTTTTGAAGGCATTCAAATACAATTTGTCACCATTAAAAATAGATATATAAATCCTTTGGTTTTAGGAAAAAAAAAAAAAAAAAAGCTAGGAATAATTCTTGCCAAAACTTTTGTTAAAGTTTCTTTTAAGTCTTCCTCCTTTCATATACACCAGGTTTATGCAATTAGCGGACCTCCAGCTGTTGCAAAACTACAAGTCCCACCATGCCTCTGCCCCTGGGTGTCATGCTTGTGCCCTGTCAGAGTCTTGGAATGCCTCATGATACTTGTAGTTCTGCAACAGCTGGAGGTCCGCTAGTTGCATATCCCTGATATACACTATATTACCAAAAGTATTGGGACGCCTGCCTTTACACACACACATTAACTTTAATGGCATCCCAGTCTTATGTTCTGTACACACAGTCGGACATTGATCGGACATTCCGACAACAAAATCCATGGATTTTTTCCGACGGATGTTGGCTCAAACTTGTCCTGCATACACACGGTCACACAAAGTTGTCGGAGAAAATCCGATCGTTCTGAACGCGGTGACGTAAAACACGTACGTTGGGACTATAAACGGGGCAGTAGCCAATAGCTTTTGTCTCTTAATTTATTCTGAGCATGCGTGGCACTTTGTGCCTCGGATTTGTGTACACACGATCGGAATTTCCGACAACGGATTTTGTTGTCGGAAAGTTTTATAGCAAGGTCTCAAACTTTGTGTGTCGGAAATTCCGATGGAAAATGTGTGATGGAGCCCACACACGGTCGGAATTTCCGACAACAAGGTCCTATCACACAGTTTCCGTCAGAAAATCTGACCGTGTGTACGGGGCATTGATGTTTACTGTCCATTAGATGTATATGCTATTACTGTTTGCAGTTTGCATTATTTAGGACAATGTGATCAAGCTCTTATCTGATTTTGTGAGTTAAAAATTCTGGGTGAATTTACAATAAAATTTGTTCCAGTTTGCACCTAAGCTAGTGCCGTCTAGTTCTTGGGTGCAACATTCAGCTATAATACCTAGTTCCAGAGTGGAGGAAGCTGTACCTTGGCGGAGGCACCCAGGCTGGGTGCCAGGCAGTCTGTCACACACTCCTTTTAGAGAGTACAGCATCAAGTATCATTTTGTAGTGCCAAGTATGTCCTATCACACATTTCCGTTGGAAAATCTGACCGTGTGTACAGTGCATTAGTCTGTAGGGTTCAATATTGAGTTGGCCCACCCTTTGCAGCTATAACAGCTTCACCTCTTCTAGGAAGGCTGTCCACAAGGTTTAGGAGTGTGTCTATGGGAATGTTTGACCATTCTTCCAGAAGCGCATTTGTGAGGTCAGCCACTGATGCTGGACAAGAAGGCCTGGCTCACTGTCTCCGCTCCACCAGTGCACAAAGCAGGGTCCATAAAGACATGAATGAGTTTGGGGAGGAGGAACTTGACTGGCCTGCACAGAGTCCTGACCTCAATCCGATAGAACACATTTGGCATGAATTCGAGCAGAGACTGCGAGCCAGGCCTTCTCGTCCACCTGCCTAAACCTATGTCTGGACCTAACTATTTTCTTGTTTGCCGCCTGCCATGACCTCTGCCTGGACCTGACTACTCTCTTGTCTACAGTCTCTGCACCATAAAACTCTTGTGTCAGCAACTCTTGGTTGGGGACCCTCAGGACCATGACATGGTGCCAGTTTGCAGAAAACTCAACTGGGAATCACTGGGGTCTTTGGCTTACCTCCACCATCAGGAGCTTTGGTGAAGACCAACTGGTACTTAGACTCTGCACCTTGGGTGATCCCCCGTAGCCTGCCAGGGGTGACCATAACAGCCTGTGTGATGATGTGCCCCCTAGGACATTCAAATGGTACACTGTTCTACGAATAAATGGGTAGAACATGTCATGTCATGCCCTGAAGAGGACCACTAGCGACAGAATAAGTGCGAGGTGGCTTGCGTTTGAACAGTTACTAATACTGACAGGCCATCCACAACCCTAGTTAGTCATATTGCATCCCAAAGAGGGACATTGTCTGCTCCATTAGATTTCCTAATCCCAAAGCAGGTGATATAAACCTGTGTAATGAGACCTGTTTCGAGAGCAGCTTATCCTTCACTAATTGGTTCTTTGGCTGAGTGGAAGTTTGATGAAAGTGTTAGCTGGACGCAGCAAGTAAAACCGACATAGCAATTAACTTCCATTTCGGAGCCTTAGTAACAAATTATTCTGCGGGAACAATATGTACATAAAATGACTGGCTGCACAAGATTTAACCACTTCCTGTGCCGCCAGTCTCAGAAATAAGCAAAACTGCAGGTAAGCTTGGCTATGAAAGTGAGAGTTGAACAGTCCATAAACCACACATAGCAAATTCTTAAAGTGACCTTGCTCTAAAAGTCAGGAGCTGCTCATTACATCAAGACCTTCTTCCCTATACTAAATCACTACATTAAAGTGTAAAACAAAGCACCTGTGGGGAAAAAAAGTTAGTAAATATACTTACCTCACCCCTGGTCTGGCACTAAAGTGGGTGATGTCACCATCCTTCCAACAAGAACTGGGGAAACCCGTGGCTTACAAAATTTAGGATCCTCTGTGTTCCCTGGATCTTGCTCAAAATGATTGGGACGATACCCTCACCCAGGTGCTAGTTGTAAAAGCCAGGGGCATAGTAAGTTTTCTCCTAAGCAAGAAACTGTACAGAAAAGCCAAATTTGCTCTCCTCTTTCTTCCAATAGCAGCCTGCTGTGTGCACCAGAGAGCAGGCACCATGGTTGCCAATCTCCCAAAGTAAAATTTACTGACAGGACACAAAAAAAAATTCTGACAGAGCCAAATGTTTACTGGCAGTTCAAAACATTAGCCTAAATGGCAGTTTTTAGTGCAAATATCAGTATTTAAGCTCGGGTGCAGGGCAGTAGGGGCAGTGGAGGTCAGGGTCAGTCAGACCATGGTCCTCCTCTGCTTCTTGGTATTCCATCTGGACTCTGAGTCCTCAACCATCCTGGAGCTCCCACTTTTGCCACTGAGGGCAGGCTCAGTCAGACTATGGTTCAGGTCCTCCTCCATTTCATGATCCTCCATTCTTAACTCCAGTCCTTCCCCGTCCCGGTGTTCCAGCTCTTGCTCCTGACTCCCCCTCTTACAATTCTTAAAATGCACCAAGTGAAGCCATAACTTCAACGCAGGCTCGTCCGCCCAAGCCCTATTTGAACTCCCCTGCCAGAGCCCACCCTAGCCCAGTTGGCTTCGGAACTGTACATGCGCAATTCCAAAGCTGGTCTGTGGCCATATTTTTCACAGCGAGCCACCGCCCGTAACGGACCTTTACAGGCAGGGTAAAAATCATTTGATTTTTAGAAACTGTCCGAAAATTTATGGACATTTGGCATCCCTGGCAGGCACCGAGACTGAAGATTAAGGCAGACTGCCCTTCTTCCTGTCTCCCCTAGGTCATGTAATATATCACATGACCAGAGATGTAAAGAAGGAGAATGCATATGGGGACACCTGATGTAGGCGGTGAATCTGATCGGGACAATAGATATAAGGGGGTAAAGGTTCTGTTTATTCATCCTAATCTAATTGCAGCCTAATACATACAGTACTAGTGTTCCCTGTTCGCTCCTGCACCACCTCTGCACTACCTGTCAGATGTTACTTCTGGGTTGTGACTTGTGGTACAGAAGCATGCCGAGTGAACAGGAAATACTGGTTTGCAGCATCTCTTCCACATTGTTGACATTATACTCCCTGTTTTTTTGTTTTTTTTACTACACTCCCAGGTCAGATAGCCTAGATCCAGCCATGATTGCCTCCCCGTGATGCCAGCTTTATGAATAGAGAGATAGATAGATATGACAAATCGGAATACCTCTTGTGGCTCTCTCATTTACAGTATAATTTGGATCCTTCTAATGTCATTAGGAGGAAGCAGGACATTTTTAATATCAATATACCTCTGGTATAAAGCTCCAAATTAATTCCATTTTTATGCATATTCTTCCAGCGTCCTTCTACCAGAGAAGTGCTGGAGATTGGTACGGTGCTGAAAATTAGTAAAATTCACACAATTTAATTCATTTGAAAATGAATTGCTATAAATAGATTATTTCTGGGGGTTGAGAGTGATGGGTATCTATCAGAACGCAAGACGTTTGAATTAATTTCGGATGACATGGAAAGTTAAAAAGTCGCTTTAAATATCTCCCTGAAGAGAAATGTAATTGGATTTATTATTTATTATTTTATTATGATCTAACAGTTGAAAGTGAACATTTTAATATTCGTGGAACTAATCTGTACAAACAAAATGAGAATGTTAAAGTAGATCTAAACACTAATTGGACGACATTTAGTTGGGTCATACATGCAACCTGAAAATTGGTTTTAAGTCTTTATTGGTTAAGATGATGAGGTACCGCCAACATATTTCAAAGGACAGAGCTCACCCTTCTTCAGGGTTTGTGAGATTTTATGTTGCTTGAAGAGACAGTATCTTATGTCTTGTGATGGGTGGGCTTTGAGTTTGTGTTGATATCACCAGTCCAGAGAATCCCGTGTGTTCCTGTGATCTCTCAATACTTGGTTGGGGCTCCTTTTGCATGAATTACGGCATCAATGCGGCGTGGCATGGAGGTGATCAGCCTGTGGCACTGCTGAAGTGTTATGGAAGCCCAGGTTTCTTTGATAGCGGCTTTCAGCTCATCTGCATTGTTAGGTCTGGTGTCTCTCATCTTGCTCTTGACTATACCCCACAGATTCTCTATGGGGTTTAGGTCAGACGAGCTTGCTGGCCAATCAAGCACAGTGATCCCATGATCATTAAACCAGGTATTGATATGTTTAGCAGTGTGGGACAGGTGCACAGTCCTGCTGTAAAATGAAACCAGCATCTCCATAAAGCTGGTCAGTAGAGAATTTCCTGGTAGAGGGCTGCGCTGACTTTGGACTTGATATAGCACAGTGGACCAACACCAGCAGATGACATGGCTCCCCAAATCATCACTGACTGTGGAAACTTCACACTGGACCTCATGTAACTTGGATTCTGTGCCTCTCTACTCTTCCTCCAGACTATGGGACCTTGATTTCCAAATGAAATGCAAAATTTGCTTTCATCCAAAAAGAGGACCACTGAGCAACAGTCCAGTCCTTTTTCTTTTTAGCCCAGGTAAGGCGCTTCTGACGTTGTCTCTGGTTCAGGAGTGGCTCGACACACAAGGAATGCGACAGTTTGAGCCCATGTCCTGGATACATCTGTGTGCGGTGGCTCTTGAAGCACTGACACCAGCCATAGTCCACTACTTGTGAATCTGCCCAAATTCTGAAATGGCCTTTGCTTCACAATCCTCTCAAGGCTGTTGCTTTTACACCTTTTTCTACCACGCTTTTTCCTTCCACTCAACTTTCCATTATTATGCTTGGAAACAGCACTCTGTGAACAGCCAGCTTCTATAGCAATGTCTTTTTGTCACTTACCCTCCTTGTGGATGGTGTCAATGTCTGTCTTCTGGTCAACTCAACAGTCTTCCCCTTGATTGTGTAACCTACTGAACCAGATTGAGAGACCAATTTAAGGCTCGGGAAACCTTCCCAGGTGTTTTGCATTAATTAGCTGATTAGAGTGTGACATCATGAGTCTACAATATTCAACTTTTTCACAATAATCTAATTTTCTGAGAAATAGAATTTTGGGTTTTCACTAGCTGTAAGCCATAACCATCAAAATTAAAAGAAAATGCTTGAAATATATCACTCTGTGTGTAATGGATCTATACAGTATAATATACTACTTTCACTTTTTGAATTGAATTACTAAAATAAATTAACTTTTTGATGATATTCAAATTTTTTTGAGATGTACCTGTATTTTTTTGGTGGCTCCCCGGGTTTCCTTAGGCCTTTATATCCTACTCCGTCAGCTACACCCCACTCAAACCCCGAGGACCAACACCACACAACCATTATCCTGCAGAAAAGCCCCTCTCCTTCTGCAGGTTGCTTTGGTCAAAACCAGGTGGTTCCTTAGACTCCTTGCCTTGGCCCTTCTTAGGGCTGTCATCTCCGTTGAGCAGACACTTATGCCGCGTACACACGGGCGGACTTTTCAGCATCAAAGGTCAGACGGAACGAATTCGTCGGACAATTCAATCGTGTGTGGGCTTCATCGGACCTTCATCAGACCTTTTCTGTCGAAAATTCAGACGGACCTAGAAGTAGAACATGTTTTAAATCTTTCCGACGGACTCGATTCCTATTAAAAAACTGTTCGTTTGTATGCTAGTCCGACGGACCGAAAACAACGCAAGGGCAACTATTGGCTACTGGCTATCAACTTCTGTATTCTAGTCCGGTCGTACGTCATCACGTTCCAAACAATCGGACTTTGGTGGGATCATGTGTAAGCAAGTCCGTTTTGTTGGAACTCCGTCAGAACTCCGTCGGAACTCCGTCGAAAAGTCCTTCGGAGTTCAGGCGGACGAGAAGTCCGCTCATGTGTACACAGCATTAGAGGTTGATTTATTAAAACTGCAGAGTTCAATATCTGGTGCAGCTGTGCATGATATCCAATCAGCTTCTAACTTCAGCTTGTTCAATTAAGTTTTGACAAAAAAAAACCTGGAAACTTATTGGTTTCTATGCAAAGCTGCACCAGATTTTGCATTCTCCAGTTTTAGTAAATTAACCCCTTAGAGTCTGGTGCCTCTTGAGTCATTTGAGTTTTCTGTTTTCCCAGTATCCGTTCTCACTCTGTGTCATGTCAACTTTTGTGGTCACTCCGTGTCTTCACTGTCTTTTGCCACTCCATGACCCTAGCTTCCAGTGTCTCTTTAGGCACCCTCAGGGAATTGATACTACTTCAGGATGCCTCCTTGGGGCAGTCCAGTTATATTCCCCAGATTTTTAGCTATCCGGTTCCTAGTGGACATGGACACCCATCCATGAAACAAATCATCAGATAATAAAACTTAAAGCGGAACTAAACTCAATCCAACAACCTTTTTTATTTCTATTTTATTGTCTACCTTTTTATTTCTTTTTTGTGGCGAAACAGCTCTTCTGGGTTTCTGGCCTAGGCCAGGCCCCAATGCCTCCTGGAACAGTTACATCACAGCTCTCCTAGGTGGCAATAGAGTTTATTTACTAAAACTGGAGAGTGGAAGATCTGGTGCAGCTGTGCATGGTAGCCAATCAGCTTCTAACTTCCTCTTGTTCAATTAAGCTTTGACAAAAAAAAAAAAAAAACTTAGAAGCTGATTGGTTTCTATGCAGGCCTGCACCAGATTTTGCACTCTCCAGTTTTAGTAAATCAACACCAATGCATTACTAAAGAGCAACTGTATGGTGTATGTGTGCATGCAGGAGAGATTTGTTTATATGCTCACTAGGGATGAGCTTCGAGTTCGAGTCGAACTCATGTTCTACTCGAACATTGGCTGTTCGCAAGTTCGCCGAACAGCGAACAATTTGGGGTGTTCGCGGCAAATTCGAATGCCGCGGAACACCCTTTAAAAGTCTATGGGAGAAATCAAAAGTGCTAATTTTAAAGGCTTATATGCAAGTTATTGTCATAAAAAGTGTTTGGGGACCCGGGTCCTGCCCCAGGGGACATGGATCAATGTAAAAAAAAGTTTTAAAAATGGAAATTTTTTCAGGAGCAGTGATTTTATTAATGCTTAAAGTCAAACAATAAAAGTGTAATATCCCTTTAAATTTCGTACCTGGGGGGTGTCTATAGTATGCCTGTAAAGGGGCGCATGTTTCCTGTGTTTAGAACAGTCTGACAGCAAAATGACATTTGGAAGGAAAAAACTCATTTAAAACTACCCGCGGCTATTGCATTGCCGACAATACACATAGAAGTTCATTGATAAAAACGGCATGGGAATTCCCCACAGGGGAACCCCGAACCAAAATAAAAAAAAAAAAATGATGTGGGGGTCCCCCTAAATTCCATACAAGGCCCTTCAGGTCTGGTATGGATATTAAGGGGAACCCCAGCCAAAATTTAAAAAAAAAATTGACGTGGGGTTCCCCCTAAATTCCATACCAGACCCTTCAGGTCTGGTATGGATTTTAAGGGGAACCCCGCGCCAAAAAAAAAAAAAAAAAACGGCGTGGGGTCCCCCTAAAAATCCATACCAGACCCTTATCCGAGCACGCAACCTGGCAGGCCGCAGGAAAAGAGGGGGGGACGAAAGTGCGGCCCCCCCCCTCCTGAACCGTACCAGGCCACATGCCCTCAACATTGGGAGGGTGCTTTGGGGTAGCCCCCCAAAACACCTTGTCCCCATGTTGATGAGGACAAGGGCCTCATCCTCACAACTGTGGCCGGTGGTTGTGGGGGTCTGCGGGCGGGGGGCTTATCGGAATCTGGAAGCCCCCTTTAACAAGGGGACCCCCAGATCCCGGCCCCCCCCCTGTGTGAAATGGTAAGGGGGTACTTACCCCTACCATTTCACTAAAAAACTGTCAAAAATGTTAAAAATGACAAGAGACAGTTTTTGACAATTCCTTTATTTAACTGCTTCTTCTTTCTTCCTTCATCTTCTTCTTCTTCTGGTTCTTCTGGCTCTTCTGGTTCTTCCTCCGGCTGTGGCATGGAGGGAGGCTCCCGCTGTGTGACGGCGTCTCTTCGTCTGACGGTTCTTAAATAACGGTGACATGACGGGACTTCCCTGTGGCATTCCCCGTGACGTCACAGGGAAGTCCCGTCAAGTCACCGTGCGTCAGAGGGGGGCGGGGTCACCGGATGGCCCCGCCCCCCGTTATTTAAGAACCGTCAGACGAAGAGACGCCGTCACACAGCGGGAGCCTCCCTCCATGCCACAGCATGGCTGCGGAGCGGCCCGGAGAAGACATGAAGAAGAGAAGAAGAAGAAGAAGATGAAGAAGAAGATGAAGAAGAAGATGAAGAAGAGAAGAAGATGAAGAGAAGAGCGGGAGCCTCCCCTCATGCCATGGGTGCGGAGCGGCCCGAGGAGAAGAAGATAGAAGACGCCGCGGAGAAGATGCTGGACGAGAACGCCGGAGGAAGAACCAGAAGAGCCAGAAGAACCAGAAGAAGAAGAAGATGAAGGAAGAAAGAAGAAGCATTTAAATAAAGGAATTGTCAAAAACTGTCTCTTGTCATTTTTAACATTTTTGACAGTTTTTTAGTGAAATGGTAGGGGTAAGTACCCCCTTACCATTTCACACAGGGGGGGGCCGGGATCTGGGGGTCCCCTTGTTAAAGGGGGCTTCCAGATTCCGATAAGCCCCCCGCCCGCAGACCCCCACAACCACCGGCCACGGTTGTGAGGATGAGGCCCTTGTCCTCATCAACATGGGGACAAGGTGTTTTGGGGGGCTACCCCAAAGCACCCTCCCAATGTTGAGGGCATGTGGCCTGGTACGGTTCAGGAGGGGGGGGGGGCCGCACTCTCGTCCCCCCCTCTTTTCCTGCGGCCTGCCAGGTTGCGTGCTCGGATAAGGGTCTGGTATGGATTTTTAGGGGGACCCCACGCCGTTTTTTTTTTTTTTTTTGGCGCGGGGTTCCCCTTAAAATCCATACCAGACCTGAAGGGTCTGGTATGGAATTTAGGGGGAACCCCACGTCAATTTTTTTTTTTAATTTTGGCTGGGGTTCCCCTTAATATCCATACCAGACCTGAAGGGCCTTGTATGGAATTTAGGGGGACTCCCACATCATTTTTTTTTTTAAATTTTGGTTCGGGGTTGCCCTGTGGGGAATTCCCATGCCGTTTTTATCAATGAACTTCTATGTGTATTGTCGGCAATGCAATAGCCGCGGTAGTTTTAAATGTGTTTTTTCCTTCAAAATGTCATTTTGCTGTCAGACTGTTCTAAACACGGGAAACATGCGCCCCTTTACAGGCATACTATAGACACCCCCCAGGTATGAAATTTAAAGGGATATTACACTTTTATTGTTTGACTTTAAGCATTATTAAAATCACTGCTCCTGAAAAAACGGCCGTTTTTAAAACTTTTTTTTGCATTGATTCATGTCCCCTGGGGCAGGACCCAGGTCCCCAAACACTTTTATTGACAATAACTTGCATATTAGCCTTTAAAATTAGCACTTTTGATTATTCATGTTCGTGTCCCATAGACTTTAACGGTGTTCGCGTGTTCGAACGAATTTTTTTCCTGTTCGCATGTTCTGGTGCGAACCGAACAGGGGGGTGTTCGGCTCATCCCTAATGCTCACAAACGCCGCTGAGTGGTATAGTGGCAACCTGCCAGAATCTGGCAGCGTTAGTGCAAACGCACAGAAATCCCACTGTGTGTGTGTGCATATGTGCCACCAGTCTCTGGCAGATACGAGATACCTGGAAGACCTTGGCAGCATATATGAGTATGCATGCATGGCACATGACTTATAGAGTAGGCCATTCATTCACTTAAAGGACCAGGCCTATTTTTCAAACTTGTTTACAAGTTTAAATAATTTTTTTATTGCTAGAAAATTACTTAGCACCCCCAAACATTATATATTTTTTTTCAAACACCCTAGAGAATAAAATGGCGGTCGTTGCAATACTTTATGTCACACCGTATTTTCACAGCGGTCTAACAAACGTAATTTATTTGGCAAAAATATTTTTTTAAATAAAAAAAAAAAGAAAACAGTAAAGTTAGCCCATTTTTTTTCTATATTGTGAAAGATAATGTTACGCCGAGTAAATTGATACCCAACACGATGAAGATATTTGCCAGCACACCATGGAACGACGTAGATAGCGTCCAAACGCGTGATTTATTGCATGATCACAACACAAGGAGAGTGCAATGTTTCGGAGTCACGCAGGACCCCTTCGTCAGGATGTGTGTTGATACCCAAGATGTCACGCTTAAAAATTGCGCCCGCTCGTGGAATGGCGACAAACTTTGGTACTTAAAAATCTCCATAGGCGATGTTTAAAAAATTCTACAGATTACATGTTTTAAGTTACAGAGGAGGTCTAGGGCTGGAATTATTGCTTATGCTCTATCGATCTCGGTGATACCTCACATGTGTGGTTTGAACACCGTTTTCATATGTCGGCGCTACTCACGTTTGCGTTCGCTTCTGCACGTGAGCTCGGCAGGATTATTTATTTTACCTTTTATTTTTTATTTTTACACTGTTTTTAAAAAAAAATAAAAAATTGTGTCACTTTTATTCCTATTACAAGGAATGTAAACATCCCTTGTAATAGAAAAAAATCATGACAGGACCTCTTAAATGTATCCTTAGATGCAGACAAGCAAAGAAAGTGTTTCCACCGCTCAGGCTGACACTGACCCAGGTGTAAGTTTTTTGATACTCATCACCTTTTATACATACACGTTATAGAAGTATATTCATTACTATATACACGTTCATTGATAGGATTCACCATATATATATATATATATATATACACACATATAAAAATTTTTGCCTACACATGTACATATACACATCTTTTTTCACATTCTTTGTCATCTATTTACATGTCACGGTTTTGAAAACATTTCTCAATCAGTCAACACACCAAATAGCCAGCAGATGCCGAGACCTCATTAGGTCGGCTTCCAGCTGAGAATCAATGACCACCTAATTGGGCAATCATGTGATACCCCATTGAGCTATATAAGAGTTTGTCTTTTTAATATTTGTTAGCTATGAGTAAGCACTCAGTCCTGAATGCGAAACGCGTCAGCCTACCTGTACTTTCTGCATGACAGTCTTGTTATTTTGATGATCCCATTTTTTTCAATAAAGTGAAGTTTTTTGATTACATCCGGTGTGCGGCATCCAAATCTTCTCCTCCATTCAAGCCAGGACCTCTTAAATATGAGATCGGCGTGCGGCGGTCCGGAAGTGGTTAACTGGTCCGACTTTAGAAAAGGTTCCCGCACTACTTTGGTCTGACCTTTATCCTACTTCAGCCCGTTCAGTATCATTGAAGTCGGATCATGCTGGGACTATGACGGCATAAGGGGGCGTGGTCATCGGGTGATGACCACGCCCCCTAAAACGTCACAGTCCCAGCATGCCCAGGGACTGTGATGGCATAAGGGGGCGTGGTCACCACCTATATAAGTCAGAGCGGAGCGCTCAGAGTGCATTCCAGCCCCAGAGAGCGTCGTGTCAATATCAGGAGAAGAGGGCAGAAGGCAGAAGATTGAAGACCGGGCTCCTTCGCTATAGCAAAAGAGCAGAAAATAGCGGAGGAGCCCGGCAGAAGATCCGGAGAGCGCGGAGAAGAACCGGAGAGAACCCTGAAGAGAAGAAGGCAGCAGACCGGGCTCCCCCTCTTTAGCAAAAGAGCGGCAAAAGAGCAGAAGAGAGCGGAGGAGCCCGGCAGAAGACCCGGAGAGCGCGGAGAAGAACCGGAGAGACCCCCGAAGTCGGAAGAAGACCCCCGGAGCTGTCTAATAAATTACTTTAAAAATCTGTGTAGTGTTTTTTTTTAAATTGACACTTTTTCCCTAGGTGAATGGGTAGGGGTACCATGTACCCCATACTCATTCACATAGGGTGGGGGGCCGGGATCTGGGGGCCCCCTTATTAAAGGGGGCTCCCGGATTCCGATAAGCCCTCCGCCCACAGACCCCGACAACCAACGGCCAGGGTTGTCGGGAAGAGGCCCTTGTCCTCATCAACATGGGGACAAGGTGCTTTGGGGTGGGGGGGCCGCAGCGCGCCCCCCTCCCCCAAGGCAACAACCCCCCCATGTTGAGGGCATGCGGCCTGGTACGGTTCAGGAGGGGGGGGGGGCGCTCGCTCGTCCCCACCCCCATTCCTGTCCGGCCGGGCTGCGTGCTCGGATAAGGGTCTGGTATGGATTGGGGGGACCCCCCACGCCGCCTTTTCGGCGTAGGGGGTTCCCCTTAAGTTCCATACCAGACCCAAGGGTCTGGTATGCTCTTGGAGGGGGAACCCATGCCAGATTTTTATTTAAAATTTGGCGCGGAGTTCCCCCTAAAGATTCATACCAAACAATGCCGGGCATTGGCGGGGATCCAAGTCGGATCCCCTTCATTGAGGCTGGGTTCACACTGGTCCGACAAACGCTCCGACATTGGGAGCTCATGTCGCATGACGTGTGAAATGTAATGTTTCCCTATGGGAGCCGTCCTAACTGGTCCGACACAAGTCGTTCCGACTTTAGAAATGCTCCCTGTACTACTTTGGTCCGACTTTGATCCTACTTCAGCCTATTGACTATCATTGAAGTCGGATCAAAGTCGGATTGCCGTCTTGCATGATCCGACTTCGGCACGCGACTTGTGCTCAGATGATCTTGAGGGGGAACTCCGCGCCAAATTTTAAATAAAAAACCGGCATGGGTTCCCCCTCCAAGAGCATACCAGGCCCTTGGGTCTGGTATGGACCTTAAGGGGAACCCCCTACGCCGAAAAAACGGCGTGGGGGGTCGCCCCCAATCCATACCAGACCCTTATCCGAGCACGCAGCCCGGCCGGACAGGAATGGGGTGGGGACGAGCGAGCGCCCCCCCCCCCTCCTGAACCGTACCAGGCCGCACGCCCTCAACATGGGGGGGCTGGTGCCTTGGGGGAGGGGGCGCGCTGCTGCCCCCCACCCCAAAGCACCTTGTCCCCATGTTGATGAGGACAAGGGCCTCTTCCCGACAACCCTGGCCGTTGGTTGTCGGGGTCTGCGGGCGGGGACTTATCGGAATCCGGGAGCCCCCTTTAATAAGGGGGCCCCCAGATCCCGGCCCCCCACCCTATGTGAATGAGTATGGGGTACAGCGTACCCCTACCCATTCACCTAGGAAAAAAGTGTCAATTTAAAAAAAAACACTACACAGATTTTTAAAGCATTTTATTAGACAGCTCCGGGGGTCTTCTTCCGACTTCGGGGGTCTCTCCGGTTCTTCTCCACGCTCTCCGGATCTTCTGCCGGGCTCCTCCGCTCTCTTCTGCTCTTTTGCCGCTCTTTTGCTAAAGCGGAGGAGCCTGGTCTTCAATCTTCTGCCTTCTGCCTTCTACCCTCTTCTCCCGATGTTGACACGACGCTCTCTGGGGCTAGAATGCTCTCTGTGCGCTCTGCTCTGATTTATATAGGCGGTGACCCCGCCCCCTTAAGCCGTCACAGTCCCTGGGCATGCTGGGACTGTGACGTTTTAGGGGGCGTGGTCATCACCCGATGACCACGCCCCCTTATGCCGTCATAGTCCCAGCATGCCCAGGGACTGTGACGGCTTAAGGGGGCGGGGTCACCGCCTATATAAATCAGAGCAGAGCGCACAGAGAGCATTCTAGCCCCAGAGAGCGTCGTGTCAACATCGGGAGAAGAGGGTAGAAGGCAGAAGGCAGAAGATTGAAGACCAGGCTCCTCCGCTTTAGCAAAAGAGCGGCAAAAGAGCAGAAGAGAGCGGAGGAGCCCGGCAGAAGATCCGGAGAGCGTGGAGAAGAACCGGAGAGACCCCCGAAGTCGGAAGAAGACCCCCGGAGCTGTCTAATAAAATGCTTTAAAAATCTGTGTAGTGTTTTTTTTTAAATTGACACTTTTTTCCTAGGTGAATGGGTAGGGGTACGCTGTACCCCATACTCATTCACATAGGGTGGGGGGCCGGGATCTGGGGGCCCCCTTATTAAAGGGGGCTCCCGGATTCCGATAAGTCCCCGCCCGCAGACCCCGACAACCAACGGCCAGGGTTGTCGGGAAGAGGCCCTTGTCCTCATCAACATGGGGACAAGGTGCTTTGGGGTGGGGGGCCGCAGCGCGCCCCCTCCCCCAAGGCACCAGCCCCCCCATGTTGAGGGCGTGCGGCCTGGTACGGTTCAGGAGGGGGGGGGGCGCTCGCTCGTCCCCACCCCATTCCTGTCCGGCCGGGCTGCGTGCTCGGATAAGGGTCTGGTATGGATTGGGGGCGACCCCCCACGCCGTTTTTTCGGCGTAGGGGGTTCCCCTTAAGGTCCATACCAGACCCAAGGGCCTGGTATGCTCTTGGAGGGGGAACCCATGCCAGTTTTTTATTTAAAATTTGGCGCGGAGTTCCCCCTCAAGATTCATACCAAACACAATGCCGAGCATTGGCGGGGATCCAAGTCGGATCCCCGTTCATTGAAAGTCGGACACATGCCGGCTTCATGTCGCAGGGCAAAGTCGGATCCAAAGTAGGACGGCTGTCGTGTCCCACCAGTGTGAACCCAGCCTGAGGCGATTCAGTTCGCATAGGTAGCACTATACAAGTCACTCATTCATTCATTCAAGTTGGATGGAAGTAGGACCGATGTAGGACTGATGTAGGACCGATGTATGACCGATGTAGGACTGATGTAGGACTGATGTAGGACCGATGTAGGACTGATGTAGGAGCGATGTAGGACCGATGTAGGACTGATGTAGGACCGATGTAGGACCGATGTAGGACCGATGTAGGACTGATGTAGGACCAATGTAGGACTGATGTAGGACCGATGTAGGACTGATGTAGGACCGATGTAGGACTGATGTCGCAGGACAAAGTAGGACGACAGTCGTACAAACAGTCGTGTCATACCAGTCTGAACCCGGCCGTGTTGTCAAAGCTTAATTGAACAAGCTGAAGTTAGAAGCTGATTGGTTACCATGCACAGCTCCACCAGATTCTGATTGCTCCAGTTTCTAGTAAATCTCCCCCCTCTGTGCCTTAACAATTAACAGTTTGAAAAAATTTTGGAAAACTTGATCGAGGGTCTTGCATTATGGAAAGGTTATTCATACCGTTTTGCAGACATATTTTGACACCAGCTTGCCGTGAATATTCCAGATGAGATTAACAGCCCATTTTTTTTTTTTTTTTTACATTTAATATTCCAAACTTTGCTTGTTAATTCTCATGGAAGCCGTAAAATTTCCAGCTCAATGAAATGCATAATTGTGCTATAAAAACGTATGCATCCGATTCTGCAGATTGTGTTACATTACCTCTGCTTAATTAAAATATTGCTTGTTATTTTCACAGGCCCATTTATCAATGCTGATCCCGATCCTTGGCTAACTGTGGTGTGAATATGCAAAGCTTTGTGTTTTTTTTTTTTATTTAATAGATTTTATTACATTCATCCCATAGTGTACAATTAATGCATTTTATCACCATTAACTACTTCACCCCCCGGAAGAATCAGCTTCTCAATGACCAGGCCATTTTTTGCGATACGGCACTGCGCCGCTTTAACTGACGATTGCGTGGTCGTGTGACGCTGTACCCAAATAAAATGAATGTCCTTTTTTTCCCACAAATAGAGCTTTCTTTTGGTGGTATATGATCACCTCTGCGGTTTTTATTTTTTGCGCTATAAACAAAAAAAGAGAGACATTTTTGAAAAAAAACCCCACAATATTTTGTATTTTTTGCTGTAATAAATAGCTCCAATTTTTTTTTAAAAAAAGCATTTTTTTCCTCAGTTTAGGCCGATATGTATTCTTCTACATATTTTTGGTAAAAAAATATAGTATATTGATTGGTTTGCCCAAATGTTATAGCGGGGACAAAATATCCCCTACAAAATAGGGGATAGATTCATGGCGTTTTTATTATTAATTTTTTTTTACTAGTAATGGCGGCGATCTGCGATTTTTATTGAGACTGCGACATGGCGGACACATCAGACACTTTTGACACATTTTTGGGTCGATTGACAATTATGCAGCGATCAGTGCTATAAAAATGCACTGATTACTGTATAAATGTCACTGGCAGGGAAGAGGTTAACACTAGAGGGCGATCAAGGGGTTAAATGTGTTCCCTATGTGTGTGTTCTAACTGTGGGGGGATGGGACTGACTATAGGAGATGAGAGATCGTGGTTCCCAGCTTGTAGGAACTCACAATCTCTCTCTCCTCTCCTTACAAAACTGGGATGTATGTGTTTACACACATATGTCCCTGTTCTGCCTCTCGTGCCCACAATTGCTCGTGGCCGGCGGTCATTGCATCCACTGTTCACGAGCATCGGCACGCCTGCTGTGCAGCGGGCACACGCGCGCCTGCTATCCCGCTTAGCGGGACCGATGTATAGTTACGACGGTTCGCGGGATTGTGCCGACCTGCCGCAGTATAATAATGGAGGCTGGTCGGCAAGTGGTTCATATTTTATTTGTTTGCAGACTCACTTTTTTTTTTTCAGTATGTATGGCTGTCATGGTCACTGATCAGGCTCGGAGACCAATAGCTATAGCAGTAGAGAGACTCCCACCAACCAGATGGATAAGTACATAAGCAGGGAGGTCACCCTGGCTCACCTGAGGTGCTGGGTCTAAGCACTAACCGGTATTCACCTGATTGTGGAGATGGGTTTTGCTGTGTGTTAGTTTCAAGTCGCAGTCCTCAGGATCGCCCCACCAGAAGGTGAGCAAGCTGGAATCCAGATATAGCAGGGAGGGATCAAGCAGAAGAGTAGTCAGTAAACAAGCCAAAGGTTGGTAACAAAGGGTTGCAGGTTGGGATCAAGCAAAAGCGTAGTCAGGAACAAGCCAAAGGTTGGCAGCGAGTAGTAGTGGAGATAAGGACAGCTGCAAGGAGCAAGATATCAGTTGGAAAGAGAACACAAATCTGGCAAACAGGAAGTGCAAAGGCGTGGCTTATAATAGGAAGTTAATGGGAGGAACAAGGAGTTCAATATTTATGAAAAACAAGGTACAAGGAAAGATTATCCAAGTGTCTAAACAGAATGCTGTCCACCATCCCGGGTGGCTCAGCAAGGAGAGCTGCTATCGCACACAGCAGAGGTCATGGGTTTGGGTTCAGATCCTGGTCCTGACAATGACATTTGTGTCTCACTACATGCAGTTTTCAGGTCTAGCAGATAAGTAGCCCAAATAGCCAAATCAATGTCCAGACCATTCATTTGTTCACATTTTCACCAATTGGTCATCTTTTCCAGTTGGCCAAATTCTATCCTTATGTTGAGATAAAGCACAAAATTTGCTGTTACTTTGGACTTGAAGATGTTTGTAAGGAAATTTTAAAAATGTTAAAAAAAAAAAGGAAGAACATTCCTATTGAACTGAAAACGCGGTATGAGTAAATTAACCGCTTCAGCCCAGGAAGAATTTACTCCCTTCCTGACCGGGCCATTTTTTGCGATACGGCACTGCGTCGCTTTAACTTACAATTGTGCGGTAGTGAGACGCTGTACCCAAACAAAATTAATAGCCTTTTTTCCCCACAAAAAGAGCTTTATTTTGGTGGTATTTGATCACCTCTGCGGTTTTTATTTTTTGCGCTATAAACAAAAAAATAGTGACAATTTTGAAAAAAAACAAACAATATTTTTCACTTTTTGCTATAATAAATATGCCCAAAAATGTTTTTAAAAATCACATTTCTTCATCAGTTTTGGTCAATATATATTCTTCTACATATTTTTGGTAATAAAAATCAGAATTGATTGGTTTGCGCAAAAGTTATAGCGTCTACAAAATAGGGGATAGATTTATGGCATTTTTATGGCATTTTTATCATTATTTTATTTTTTTTACTAGTAATGGCGGTAATCTGCGATTTTTATCGGGACTGAGACGTTGTGGTGGACAGATCGGACACTTTTTACACTTTTTTGGGACCAGTGACATTTATACAGCGATCAGTGCTATAAAAATGCACTGATTACTGTGTAAATGACACTGGCAGGGAAGGGGTTAACACTAGGGGGGAGATAAAGGGGTTAAATGTGTTCCCTCAGTGTGTGTTCTAACTGTAGGGGGAAGAAACTGACTAGAGGAGAAGACAGATTGTTGTTCCTAGCTAGTAGGAACACACGATCTGTCTCTCCTCTCCTCACAGAACAGGGATTTGTCTGTTTACACTAGACATGTGCATTTCGTTTAGTTCCGAATCGAAATTCGGACGAATTTTTCATTATTCGGAAATTCGGATGCATCCGAATTTCCGAATTAGAAAAGTAAAAAATTTAAACGAATCCGAAAAAAAACGAACGAATTCGAAAACATATTCGAATCGAATTCGAAAACATATTCGAATTCGAAAACATATTCGAATCGAATTCGAAAACATATTCGAATCGAATTCGAAAACATATTCGAATCGAATTCGAAAGCAAATTCGAATCGAATTAGAAAAAAATAGAAAAAGTTTTTCTAAAAAAACCAATAAGATAGAATATAAAATAATAAAGCAATAGAATATATATATATATATATATATATATATATATATATATATATATATATATATATATATATATATATCATTTTTTTATTCTCTTCTATTTTTTTAAAGCTTTTCTTTTCTATTATTTTATATTCTATAATAGTCTTTTCAATTCAAATTCGAATTTCGGAACATGGCTTCTGAAGTTTGAATTTCGTATAGAATGAATTCGAATTTGAATAGAAAAGATTAGAACAGAAGATAATAGAAAAGAAGACTAGAAAAACAATAGAACAGAATAGAAGAAAATATAATATATATATTATATTCTATTCTGTTCTATTGTTTTTCTAGTCTATTCTTTTCTATTATTTTCTATTCTATTCTAATCTTTTATATTCAAATTTGATTTCGGTCTATATGAAATTCGAATTTTGGAAGATGTTTTATATTAATATAAATATATATATATATATATATATATATATATATATATATATAGAGAGAGAGATAGATATATATATATATATAGATATATATATATATATATCAATAAAAACAGAATAGAAAATTTTTAATATATATATATATATTTATATTCTGTTTCTATTGCTTTTCTATGCTATTCGTTTCTATTCTATTCTAAACTTTTCTATTCGAATTTGAATTCATTCTATACGAAATTCGAATTTCGGAAGATGGCTTCTGAAAGTGGAATTTCGTATAGAATGAATTCGTATTTGAATAGAAAAGATTAGAATAGAAAATAATAGACTAGACAAACAATAGAACAGAACAGAATAAAATATAATATATATACATTTTATTCTATTCTGTTCTATTGTTTTTCTAGTCTTTTCTCTTCTACTCTATTCTAATCTTTTCTATTCAAATTCGAATTCATTTGATAAGAAATTCAAATTTCGGAAGATGGTTTTATAAATATATAATATATAAATATATAAATATATATATATAGTTATACAGAAACAGAATAGAAAAAAAAATATATAAAAAAATATATAAAACCATCTTCCGAAATTGGAATTTGGTACAGAATGAATTCAAATAGAAAAGATTAGAATAGAACAGAAAATAATATAAAAGAATAGCATAGAAAAACAATAGAACAGAATAGGAAAAAAAAATATTCTATTCTAATCTTTTCTATTCAAATTCATTCTGTACCAAATTCCAATTTCAGAAGATGGTTTTATATATATATATATATATATATATATATATATATATATATATATATATATATATTTATATATAATATTTCTTTCTATTCTGTTCTGCTGTTCTATTGTTTTTCTATTCTATTCTTTTCTATTAGAATTTTTGATTTCATTCTATTTCTATATAACCATCTTCCGAAATTCGAATTTCGTATAAAATGAATTTGAATTTGAATAGAAAAGATTAGAATAGAGTAGAAAGAATAGACTAGAAAAACAATAGAACAGAATAGAATAAGATCGAATTCGAATTTCGCATAGAATTAATTCAAATTCGAATAGAAAAGTTTAGAATAGAATAGAAAAGAATAGCATAGAAAAATAATGGAACAGAATAGAAAAAAAAATATAATATATATATTTAACCATCTTCCGAAATTGGAATTTAATACAGAATGAATTCGAATTCGAATAGAAAAGATTAGAATACAATATATTATATTTTTTTCTATTCTGTTCTATTGTATTTCTATGCTATTCTTTTATATTTTCTATTCTATCCTAATCTTTTCTATTGGAATTCAATTTCATTCTATACGAATTTCAAATTTCGCAAATAATCGTTATATATAGTTTATTTTTTCAAATTCAGTTTTTTTCGAATGTGGTAGAATTTTTTCGAATGTGATAGAATTTTTTCGAATTTGACAGTTTTTTCGAATGTGGTAGAATTTTTTCGAATTTGATAGTTTTTTATCGAATGTGGTAGAATTTTTTCAAATTTGATAGTTTTTTTTCGAATGTGGCAGAATTTTTTCGAATTTGATAGTTTTTTATCGAATGTGGTAGAATTTTTTCAAATTTGATAGTTTTTTTTCGAATGTGGTAGAATTTTTTCGAATGTGGTAGAATTTTTTCGAATTTGACAGTTTTTTCGAATGTGGTAGAATTTTTTCGAATTTGACAGTTTTTTCGAATGTGGTAGAATTTTTTTGAATTTGACAGTTTTTTCGAATGTGGTAGAATTTTTTCGAATTTGACAGTTTTTTCGAATGTGGTAGAATTTTTTTGAATTTGACAGTTTTTTCGAATGTGGTAGAATTTTTTCGAATTTGACAGTTTTTTCGAATGTGGTAGAATTTTTTCGAATTTGATAGTTTTTTTTCGAATGTGGTAGAATTTTTTCGAATTTGATAGTTTTTTTTCGAATGTGGTAGAATTTTTTCGAATTTGATAGTTTTTTTTCGAATGTGGTAGAATTTTTTCGAATATGATAGTTTTATTCGAATACGGTCGAATTTTTTCGAAAACGGTCGAATTTTTTCGAATGCGGTCGAATTTTTTGGAATGCGGTCGAATTTTTCTCGAATTCGAATACGGAACGAAACGAATTCCGAAAACGAATGTAACGAATGCAACGAATTTAACTAAACGAATTTAGTTAAATAACGAATCGAAACGAAACGAAACTAAACAAATTTTTTCATCCTGCACATGTCTAGTTTACACACACACACATCCCTGTTCTGGCTCTCATGCCCGTGATCGCACGTGGCCGGTGGTCATCGCTACCGCCGGCCACGTGCATCGGTTCCCCCGCAGTGCAGCGGGTACACGCGCGCCTACTGTACCTGCCTAAAGGGCCGGCATACAGCTACGACGGCTCGCGGGAACGTGCCGACCTGCCGCTGTATAATAAAGGCGGCTGGTCGGCAATCGGTTAACCAAATATGAACTTGTTCACAGTTTTGTGAATTAAAAGCAGATAGGCATCTTGGACAAATATTATGGGACATTCCTAGATTTACATATAGAAGAGCACCTACTTTGAGAGATAAAATTGCAAAGAATGTGGTAAATCCACCATCTAAAAAGAAATTTAGTTTTTTTTAAGGAAAATGTTTTTATCCACGTAAAAATTCTTATACCTGTAGACATAAGAAAGGAATTAAGAAGAAAAAGAGGGGTTTTAGGTCTGTAGTAACTGGCACTTGCTATAAAATTGAGAATTTTTGTTTCAATGTTTTTATTGATTTTACAAAATAGCATACAAGAGCATGTAAAGGATAAATGTTCGTACCTCAGCCAACATGGCCAAATATTGAAATATGTGTAAGAAGAACATTATTGCACTTAGTGCATATTACAAAGAAAAAAACTATTACTGCAAATTCTAATTATCAGTCGAGGCATTGAATGTGCGTCTGAACACATAACTTTAAGGTAATTGAAGGTCAGAGAGACCTGGGGAGCTAGGCCTGCCACCCCCCAATGGGTTCAAACTGTGGTCAGGTTAACTCCACCTAGACGTCTCGGCCACCAAAGGAAGAACTCACTATTGTTCAATAGTCATGGATCAAGAATAAAAAAAAAAAAAAAAAAAGGCAATGGAGGGCAATGTATCCCCTACTTTAAAAAGATATCGCTGGAGATAGATTACCGGCGTCCGGTCATCAATCCTTCACCAATATTAGCAAAAGCTGAGAGGGTGAGGGCTGATAGCAGGCAAAATAGGTGAGAGGCAGAGAAGAAAGGAGTCAGGGTACAGAAGAAGACTAGGGAAGAAGGACCAACTAGAGGAGAGAGCGAGAAAGAGAGTGTTCAGTAGGTATGAGGTCAAGAGTGTAGAGGAACATTGAATGAAGGTTGCCCAAGGTTCCCAGATCAATTCAAGAGTATACCTGCTATCTTTTCTTGAGCCATGATCCATGGAACTTTCCTTTTTGCTAACAGAAAATTAAGAATTTTATTTTGTGTGAAGACTGAAGGAGTAGTATACCTTCTAGAACAGGGGTAGTCAACCTGGGGCAACCTGGGGCCCTCCAGCGGTAGGCAAACTGTGGAACTACATTTCCCATGAGGCATTGCAAGGCTGGCAGTTACAATTACTACCAGAGGCATGATGGGACTTGTAGTTCTGCAACAGCTGGAGGGCCCCAGGTTGCCTACCTCTGTTCTAGAAGGTCCTTGCCATATTCAATATGTGGGGAGAACTAAGAGACCATTATGGAAGCGTTTAAGAGAATATACACAGAATATTAAAAAGGGCTTAATACCATAATAAAGTTCCTTCATCTCTTATGGTCTGTGGTATAGAAAAATATAAACCCCACTAGAGAGGTGATGATAAAATCATTAAACTCCCGCATTGATGTCCACGTGTCTCCTTTGTCAGCACCACCTTTGGACTAACTGGCCCCATCTCATACCCCCCTCAACTTATACTCTCTGGATACTCATCTGTAAATGCTGTAATGTGTAAGGTGAGCCTTCCAGGCAGATCTTTCTTTGGTTCTCCATAAGCCCTAACTATACAACTCTACTAGACTTTCATCTTCGTATGTTCTGTTGCCATGTTGGCTACTTACCTAGGCTACATATCTGAGCTCAGTGGATAGCCAACTGTAGCTATCTCGGCCAGGGTTCACTCCCCCTCCCCCTCACCATCCAATATGTCATCTTCTCCCCAACCTACTCCCCCCCACCCCCTCCTTTTGTCCTCCACCCCCCCTTCCACCAGTAGACAGACTCTTGGGACTCCCCAATTGCTTATGTTCACTAACCTGTATCACACTTTGACTTACTAGTTTGTTATTCTGAAAACCAAAATCAATTTTTCCAAAAAATAAAATTAAAAAAATCATCAAACTCAGTCAAAAGAAATCACATTGGATCCATGAACTACAATCGTTGGTGCCCCTTAGGCATAATGTAGAGTTCGATCTAAATGATTTTATATTCAATTTTTAATAAATGTGAAATTGGACAATTTAGTGAAGATTCTATATGCTATTTAATTAACCACCACTAGATGTCATTGTAGGTGAATGTGTCCATTATATTCATTATGTTGATTTTAAATTGGTCATTTTTTAATAAGCATTTATGTTTGGATCTGTGTGATGAGTTTCTCTTCATCTAAAATATTGCCATGATTATTATACATTAAACTGAAGTTGTAACGGTGGTCATCAGGGTTGCCATGACAATAGTAAATGTATTTAATTCCGGCTACGTCTACCCGACTCCAGACCCTTGCGAAAGTCACGTGATCTGTGACGCAACGCGTCGAGAAGGAGCCCAGTGACGTTTTACTTCCTGGTCGCGGCGGAAGTTCCTTGATTAGATCGATGCTGATTACTCCTGCTTTATATTGTAAGTTGCTGCTGTCAAATACATTTTATTTTATGGAAATACTACACTATGGAGATTTTCTTTATCTTCTATGAGTTGTAAATGGAGGAGAGTGGAGGAGTCTAAGGACTAGGAGGATATATTTACTTAGAGGAAGAACACTGCTTGTTCCTATCCACTGCCATTACTACATACTGCAACCATATCTGACACTCCCAGGTAGGCATGTGCACTGACAAAAAACTTGTTCATTTTCAATTCATTCGTTTTTTTGCTTTTTTCGGAAATTCTGAAATAAGAAAATTTCTAAAATTCGGAAATTCGAAAATTCGGATTTTCTAATTTTCGGATTTCCGAATTTCGAAATTTTCAGATTTCCGAATTTCCGGATTTCCGAATACAAATTTATCTGAAGTTACGAATTATCCAAAATAACGAATGCCGCATCTAAACAAACGGAATGGAACTAATTAATAATAATAAAAAGGTTTTATTAATATTATTGTTATTTATTATTATTAGATCGTTACGTCCCATTCTTTTAGCTACGGCATTCGTTATTTCAGATAATTCGTAACTTCAGATAAGTTCGTACTCGTTACGTTCACTAACAGCCAAATTTGAAAAGGAAGTTCCAATACCTATAATTTAATAGTTAGTATTAGTTAGTTATCTCAGAGTTTCGGGTCTTGGAATTTTCGGATTTTCACTCTTTTGAATGTTTAGATTTTAATTCTTATTTTCGGATTTTCAAATTTCCAAATTTCCGAATTTTCAAGTTTGTAAATTTGAAAATCCGAAAGCAAGAATGAAAATCTAAAAATTCAAAAGAGTGAAAATCCGAAAATTCAAAGACCCAAAACTCTGAAATAACGAACTAATTATAACTATTAAATTATAGGTATTGGAATTTCCTTTTCAAATGTGGCTGTTAGTGAACGTAACGAGTACGAATTTATCTGAAGTTCCGAATTTCCTAATTTCGAATTTTCAAACTTCCGAATTTCGGAATTCCAATTTTCGAATTTCCCAATTTCCGAAATTTTCCAATTTACGAGTTCCGAATTCCGAATTTATGAAATTTGTCAAAATTCGTTAAAAAACGAATTCGGAACTAAGCGAATTGCACATGTCCACTCCCAGGAGAAGATTGGGAATTGACTATCCGTACCCTCATGATTTTTATCGACCTGAAGCGCCATTACACCCGTCTTTACTTAAGGTGAGAAGCCGGGGCACACTTGTGGTGGATTACGGATGATGGTGGTGAAGAGTGTGACTACACATTAAGAATTGAAGCTGACTTTGCAACTTTTCTTTACTGCACATTGTATTTGCACGTCCCGCTGACATTGAAGATTTCTGTTTGCCCGTGCACTTTTATGCACTTTGAATTTCTAAACTATGAATTTTTGATTCTTTATGAACTTGAAGTTATTTATTATTGCACATGCACTTTTTTACACTGAATATTGACTTGAAGTTGATTATACGTTTTGATTGTTTTACACAATTGTTTTTTCACATATATTGAGTTAGCGCCCCATATATATCATTATAGTTTTGTCACCTCATTTTAAAAAAAAAAAAGAAAAAAAGAAAAGTATTTAATAAAACAGTTTGTCAAGTAAAATCTTGAAAAGCTATAAAAAAACAAACAAACAAAAAAAACCCATAAACTTTAATTAGGTGGGAAAATTAGTCACATTGTAATTGTTAATTTAAACACCGCATACTGACGCTGCTAAATGTGGTCTACGCATCTAGAATTCAGTAATTATAAACTGTAAAAGTTTTTCTTTCAACAAAAGTTCTGGTTTATTTGCACTTAAAGCGGTATTAACCACCTCAATACCGGGCATTTTCACCCCTTTCCTGCCCAGGCCATTTTTCAGCTTTCAGCGCTGTCGCACTTTGAATGACAATTGCGCGGTCATACAACACTGTACCCAGGTGAAATTGTTATCATTTTTCCCCACAAATAGAGATTTCTTTTGGTGGTATTTGATCATCTCTGCGGTTTTTATTTTTTGCGCTATAAACAAAAGAAGAGCGACAAGTTTGAAAAAAACACAATATTTTTTACTTTTTGCTATAATAAATATCCAATTTTTTTTTTCTTTAAAACACATTTTTTCCTCAGATTAGGCTGATATGTATTCTTCTACATATTTTGGTAAAAAAAAAAATCACAATAAGTGTATATTGATTGGTTTGCGCAAAAGTTATAGCGTCTACAAAATAGGGGTAAATTTATAGCTTTTTTATTATTATTTTTTTTGTAACTAGAAATGGCGGCGATCTGCGATTTTTATCATGACTGCGATATTGCGGCGGACATATTGGACACTTTTGACACATTTTTGGGACCATTCACATTTAGACAGCAATATGTGCTATAAAAATGCATTGATTACTGTATAAATGTGACTGGCAGGGAAGGGGTTAACACTAGGGGGGGCGATCGAGGGGTTAATTAGGTTCCCTGAGAGTGATTCTAACTGTAGGGGGAGGGGACTCACAAGGGGAGGAGACCGATCGGTGTTCCTCTGTAGTGAGAACACACCATCGGTCTCCTCTCACCTGACAGGACGTGGATCTGTGTGTTTACACACACAGATCCACGGTCCTGCTCGGTTACCGGGCAATCGCGGGTGCCCCGCAGACATCGCGGCCGCTGGGCACGCGGTCCCGAGTGACACGGCGGGACCGCGCGATTGCCGTCTGCGGCACACGGGCGCCCCCTGGTGAGCCGGGGAAGTGACAAAATTTACGTCTTTTTTCCCCACAAATAGAGCTTTCTTTTGGTGGTATTTGATCACTTCTGCGGTTTTTATTTTTTGCGCTATAAACAAAGAGTGACAATTTTGAAAAAAACGCTATATTCTTTACTTTTTGCTATAATAAATATCCCCCCAAAAAATATATAAAAAAACTTTTTTTTTTCCTCAGTTTAGGCCGATACGTATTCTTCTACATATTTTTGGTTAAAAAAAAATCGCAATAGGCGTTTATTGATTGGTTAGCGCAAAAGTTATAGCGTCTACAAAATAGGGGATAGTTTTATGGCATTTTTATTAAAATATTTTTTTTTTTACTAGTAATGGCAGCGATCAGCGATTTTTATCGTGACTGCGACATTATGGCGGACATATCGGACACTTTTGGCGCTAATCATCGCGAGAACCAGGAAGTGCCGGTAAACGGCATTCGTCGATTCGCGCTGACAGGGAGAGCCGATCAGCGGCTCTCACTGTCAGGGGGGGATCTGTGCTGATAATCAGCACATTGATTATCAGCACAGCCCCATCGGATGTGCCAATCAGCTGCCAATCAGTGCCCAGCAGTGCCCCAATAATATAGTCTGCCAGTGCCCACCACAGTGCCAATCAGTGTCCAGCATTAATACCTCTCAGTACCTGCCCAATCAGTGCTGCCCATCAGTGCCATCTATTAGTGTCCATCAATGCCACCTGTCAGTGCCAATCAGTGCCCCTGGTCAGTGCCCATCAATGCCGCCTGTCAGTGCCCATCAATGCCGCCTGTCAGTGCCCATCAATTCTGCATGTCAGTGCCCATCTGTGCCGCCTGTCAGTGCCCATCTGTGCCGCCTGTCAGTGCCCATCAGTTCTACATATCAGTGCCTCCTCATCCGTGTCCATCAGTGCCACCTTATCAGTGTCAACTCATCAGTGCCCATCAGTGCTGACTCATCAGTGCCCGTCAGTGAAGGAGAAAACAAAATTTATAACAGAAACAAAGAAAAAAAAATTTTTTTTTCAAAAATGTCGGTCTTTTTTAGTTTGTTTAGCAAAAAATAAAAACCGCAGAGGTGATCAAATACCACCAAAAGAAAGCTTGATTTGTGGGAAGAAAATGATAAAAATGTCATATGTGTACAGTGTTGTATGACCGCGCAAATGTCATTCAAAGTGCGACAGCTAAGAAAGCTGAAAATTGTCCTGGGCTGGAAGGGGGGGGGAAGTGCCCGGTATTGAAGGGGTTAAGTCCACTGCAAGTGGACTGTCTCATTCCTGTAAACTGATACATGGGGAATTTGTGCTGTAAAAAACAACAGACTTGCTGGCTGGATCACCAAACAAATATAGAAGAAAAGAAAGCCTAAAAAAAAAAAAAGGAAAAGGAATGCAGCCGTCACATCTAAGAATTGGTAAGCTGCAATATAACACACGTTTGCTTTGGTGGTGTGATGCCGCTTTAATTTTTCATTTACGTCTGGAAGTGACGGATACAATGTAAAGAGATAGCGAGTATGATTGAGAACTCCACACACTTCTAGGAATAATGAAAAAAAAAGAAATATTCTGACACCAATAAAGACTTGCCAGAAAGAATGGGACACACTTAGCAGATAGATGAGGGGGCCGGATGATGATGGTGGGGGGGGGGTGAAGTATGATGACAGCCGTCATAGAATAACATTGGATAACAAAGGAGCTTTGTAGAGAACGGCGGCTGAAGGGACCTCCTGCTGCGTCTAAAGTGGCCGTCCATTCCGCAACCCAATCAGTCAGCGAAACAATTCTACAAAAAGGATTACATTTTAAAAATTGTGAAGATGTGAATTTGCTTCCATTTTTTTTTTTTTGCGCGCGGTACAGATTTTCTTGAAATGAAGCAGATGTCACCTACCTGTATGTAGAGCCGGAGATGACAAGGGTGGCCAATGGCGCGATTGCCGTCCAAGCACCCCTAGAATTGACTGTGTATTAATTACTAGGATTGGAACTTTACAGGTGATAAATCTGATTTACCATATATGATGTATACATTGTTCTAGCATTGAAAAAAAAACTTTTTGGATTTATTGTAATTATTTTGCCATTAAGATGTAGATGCTTCTTTTTATTTCAATATTTCTTTATTAGTATTTTCAATACATGAACAAGGATTATATTTGTTACATCAAGTAGACATGTGCACTGCCGAAAAATGTGTTCGTTTTAGTTACATTCGCTTTTTTCTTTTTGTTTTTTTCGGGTCATTCGTTATAATCGCAGTTCGTAAATTTGAAAATTGGTAACTTCGTCAATTCGAAAATTCATATATTCGAAAATTCATAAATCAAGTAGACGTGCAGTGCAGAAAAATGTGTTTGTTTTCGTTTCATTCGCTTATTTTTTTTTGTTTTTTTGGGTCATTCGTTATAATCGCAATTCGTAAATTCGAAAATTGGTAACTTCGTAAATTCGAAAATTTATATATTCGAAAATTCATAAATCAAGTAGACATGTGCACTGCAGAAAAATGTGTTCGTTTTCGTTTCATTCGCTTTTTTTCTTTTTTTTCTGGTCATTCATTATGATTGCAAATCGTAAATGCATGAATTCGTAGATTAATAAATTCGAAAATTCGAAAATTCGAAATTTCGTAAATTCGAAAATTCATAAATTCATAAATTTGTAAATTCGAAATCCCGAAAATAAGAAAGAAAAATTTGAAAGAATAACGAACTAACTAACTATTAAATTATAGGTATTGGAATTTCCTTTCAAATTTGGCTGTTAGTGAATGTAACGAATACGAATTATTCCGAAGTTCCGAATCATCCAAAATAACGATTGCCGCATGTAAACGAATGGAATGTAACGATCTAATAATAATAATAAATAACAATAATAATAATAAAACCTTTTTATTATTATTATTTATTATTAATTTGTTCCATTCCATTTGTTTAGATGCGGCATTTGTTATTTCGGATAATTCGTAACTTCAGATAAATTCGTATTCGTTACGTTCACAAACAGCCAAATTTGAAAGGAAATTCCAATACCTATAATTTAATAGTTATTTATTATTTTGAATTTTACTGATCTTCTTTCTTTTTTTCAGATTTTCGAATTTTCGGGTTTACGAATTTTTGAATTTTCGAAAATCTGAAAAATCTTAAATTCAGAAATTCGAAATTCGGAAATTCAAAAATGAATTCGTAACGAATATGAATTCATCCAAAGTTACGAATCATCCGAAATAACGAATGCCGCATTTAAAGGAATGGAGCAGAACGGAATGAATTATTAATAATATAAATAAAAAGTTTTTATTATTATTTTTATTTATTATCATTCATTTGTTACGTTCCATCCATTTAGCTACGGCAGTATTCGTGTTAGTGAACGTAACGAATAAGAATTTATTCAACATTACTAATTATCAGAAATAACGAATGGTGTATCTAAACGAATGGAACGTAACAAATTAATAATAATAAATAATAATAATACAAACTTTTTTTATTATTTATTATTAATTTGTTCCATTCCCTTTGTAACTTCGGATAAATTCGTATTTGTTACGTCCACTAACAGCCAGAAAGGGAATTCCTATACCTATAATTTATTAGTTAATTAGTTCGTTATTCTTTCAAATTTTCTTTCTTATTTTTGGATTTTCGAATTTACAAATTTACGAATTTATGAATTTTCAAATTTATGTATTTTCGAATTTACGAATTTTCGAAGTTATGTATTTACCAATTTTTTGAATTTACGCATTTTTGAATTTACAAATTTTTGAACATTCGAGTTTACGAATATTCGGAAAAATTTGTTAAACGGGTTTTCGTTTGGATATTTCCGAATGAATGAATTTGTCAAAATTCGTAAAAAAAAAACCAACTAACTAGAAACAAAACGTATTGCACATGTCTAACATCAAGTCAGGTGTTCCGACTGGAGCAAATTGTTCCAGAAAAAGAGGAAATTTAGTTCCATGGTGGTACAACCAAACTTACACAATACAGACTAAATAATGGTAAATATGCAAAATATGCAAATATTGTTGACTGCAGGGGGGGGGGGCACCATCTAGGTAAGCAGCTATGCAGTTAAAAAAGTAGAAGAAAGGATGAGCAGGTAAGAGATAAGGAACCAGGAAGAATTTGTGATACAAGAGGAACTTCATATAGTTGCTGTACATTTTGGGTGTGTGAACCAAGATGACCAGTTATCAAGAAATTTCTCCATATTTAAATTTTTTCTAGCGTCTAGTCTCTCCAACTCTCACTGTAGGTTCAGATCTGCAATTGTACTGGAGATGGAAGGAGGTTCTGTTGTTTTCCAAAGTTTGGTGATGTTTAGCTTTGCCGCAAATAGTAGGTGTATTATGACCAACCGCGACCTGGGGGGGATTTCTCTATCCCGAGATGTAGCAACGCTAGCAAAGGGTTGGGGGCCAAAGCAGTTTTTGATATTGAGGGGATCAAAGCAAAATTTGGTTCCAGTATGAGCTTACGGATCTACAAAACCATAGGATGTGTGCTATGGTACCAGTACTTCCACAGGACCTCCAACAAGTAGTAGGATGTCCTGGGAAGAATTTGGAGAGACGGTAGGGTGTCAGGTACCACCTGTGTATGTTTTAGGATTCCCAATGATTGGAGCAGTGGGAGGCTGTGTAGGTGAGTTTGAAGGCTCGTGACCACGTCTGAGGTGACGCTAATATTTAGCTCTTCGACCCATTTCAAGAGAGAAGTGGTTTGAGAGTAGGGCCAATTGTCACTGAAAGCAAAATACATTGTGGAGATACCATGTATGGGGTACACTTTACAGGTGTAGAAGAATAAAGAGGCACAGGTATCTTGACCACTGAGGGAATTTTAGACATTTTGAAGAAGCGGGAAATCCGTAAATATGTAAAGGCTTCTGTATTAGGCAAGTTATATTCAGTTTTGGAGACCTGTGAAGGTTTTTAGAGAGCCTTTAGTGTAGAGGTCTGATATGCTACTGATCTTGTGCTCCTGCCAGTGTTGAACTTTAAGATTTGACATTTGTGTTGTTAGTGCGTTGAGAGAGATCAGTAGAGTATGGAATGGATGAGTCGTGGATGTTGTCTGAGTGAATGTCTTCCAGGCTATCAGTGATGCAGAAAGTGGTGGGGATGTTGTTGTATTGGGGGTAGGATGCCTTTTTAACCTTTACAGGGTCTTAAGGTGAATGGAGAGATCTGGGTCTATAGCAAAAGATCAAAAAAAAAAATTTGATCTTTTGCGTAAAAAAAAAGTTTACTTTCTCCTTAGAATGGAAGTAACATTGTGATGTTGCTCTGGTACTCCAAGATCATAGAGGTAATCACAGATGATCTGGTCTCTGTTCACATATATGGCCAGCTGCGCGAACCATGGGATCATTGCCTGGGCTCACTGATAAAAGTGTTAAGCCCGAGAATCACCAGCGAGCACTGGAGGGGGGAGGGGGGGACCACCCCTCCTGCTGCTTCTGAAAGAGATCCAGCACCTAATTAGCTGCTTGGACTGCTTGCATGAGAAAGACAATTGACGGCTGGAAAAAAAAAAATACTGAGGTTTTGGCTGATAGCTATGGAAAGCTATGGCAAGTGGTTATGAACTTCACTTGGGCGGGCACCATATATTCTTTATTTACCTATACGATGAGTGATGACCTGTCCCGAGAGTTAGTTGGCTTATTCTTATGTTGAGAGATCTTAGGTCAGTAGTTTACAATGGGGGGCTGCGGAGGTCGAAGGGTTCTTTTTTATCTTACTAGTACAATTAAATATTATTTCTGAATTGCCTTGGATTTACACCAAAAGATGAATTCGGGTGCTGCTTTGATTATAAATTTTGTGCGTGACATCGGTGTGACTACCCATAAGATACATCCGACGTGGTTCTGTCCCATCACACGCACAGTTAAAGCAGTGTGGTAGAGAAGGATCAGACTGTGCATAAAACAAATATATTACTCAGCCTTGACTAATCAACAACGCTCGTTCCTGCAGATGCTCATATCTGGTGCTTGGTTCCCGAAAATCAAAATTTATTACTAACTTTATTAGAGAGTTTTCCCATATTGTCTGGATGTTCCTTTTGTTCCTTTTACCTTCTTTTCTGAAAATCCCAAAACTTTGAGTAGAAATGCCTTAATAAATAATGTTGGATTCCCGGTAAACAGCTAAATGAATAGAGGAGTGCACATAAAAGCTGTCCTACCAAAAGATTTGTACTTACAGTATGTCTATCCAGTTATGAACTTTACACAGCAGGGCAGATTCTTCTCTGCTGCCCTTAAAGTAATACTAATGTCTTGTTTTTTGTTTTTTTAAATAACAAACATGTTATACTTACCTGCTCTGTGTAATGGTTTTGCAAAGAGCAGCCCAGGTCCTCCTCTTCTCGGGTCCCCTCTCTGGCGCTCCTGGCTCCTCCCTCCTGCCAAATGCCCCGCACAGCAAGCGTCTTGCTATGGGGGGTACCCAAGCCAAGCCACTGCTCTGTGTGTCCAATCAGATACAGAGCCGTGGCTCGGTCCTGCCCCCTCTCTCCTCATTGGCTCACAGATTTTGATTGACAGCAGTGGGAACCAACGGCGCCGCCCATCCCCTGCCTTATTGCCTGGGGGGGGCGGTTGCACCTTACTGCGTGTCGACGTCACGCATCCCACTCTGCACTTGCGGCGTCTCGGCGCCGCTTCGTGCTTGCGTCGGGCATTCCACACTCGTTAGCAATGGAGGAGCTATTGGGTTCCGGTTGGCCGGAGGCGGCTCCTCCGACCATCGGCACCCCTCCCCCGCACCTTGCTATACGGCGTGACGGTGGTGGGCGGCCTTTGCGGCGACGTATATAGGTGTGTCCTTCTCGAGGCTCCCTGCACACTCGTTTTCACACAGCTTGGAACCCCATCCTGCTCGGTTCCTTGTCCACACAGGTACCCTAGATATTCTACACTCTTTCTCACTGGTACTTCAGTCTTTCTATGCACCACTGCTTCTCAGGTCACTTTCCTCTGTCGGCCACAGGCCGACTATTCCCACCCAGCTACACTTTTCCCCACCAGCACGGATCTTTCTCCCACTATTTTCACCTCTTGTCCTCTGTTGGCTTTCCTTCCCACCTAAACCTTTTTTTCACTTCACCACAGTGATGCCCCGTGGTCCCTTGCCCACTCTGATGGCCCACCCTTGGTCGCCCCCGCTGGGCTGTCCACCGCGGCTCCCGGTTGGAGGTGCTCCCCGATGCTATCTGGCACCTCGCCCCCACACCAGAAACCGACCAACTGTATTAGGCACTTTGGTGCTATTTGAGGTCTTACTTTACCTCGATTTATGTCCTTATGATGATTGACAACATCTACATCATTTTCATTCTAGACTACCACGCGCATGCTCCTGACGAGTGGCGTATCAGCCACAAAAAGCTAATAAATGCCGTGCTTAAACCTCTTTATACCCACATTTAAAGTTACCATACAACTTCTACCTTTACAGGCTCAGTGAGGCCTTAGGTCCTGCAGGCATTACGTTGTAACTACATATTGATCCAATCTTGGTTTGCTGCATTATGGAATTTTATTAAAGTTTTATTGAACAATTTTTGCTATATTTTTGTTTATGATCACTTTATCTTGTATAATCTATTACAATTATGTCATTTCATGGCTACTGTTGTAACTGTATGTACTTTTTTACCTTCATGATTATATATGTATGTCTACAAGCTTTGTATAGCAATAAAATTCCTTTATTCAGCTAATTACCCTCTCGCTACCATATGCTTCATACAAAGTCCCATCCTCCTTGCTCCCCCTTTCTTGATATATTAGGGATGGAAATACACGACCTTATCGGGTCCTGTTTTCATTTAAAGTCCCATAGGGATGGAAATACGTAACCTCACCAGGTTTTGGCTTCCCAAAAGTCCCTAAACCCCCTCTCCTGTTGTCGTTTAACCCGGACCATTTGGCTGGCCAAAGACCAGAGCATTTTTTTGCGATTCATTAATTGCGTAGTCATGCGACGTGGCTCCCAAACAAAATTGTTGTCCTTTTTTTCCCCACAAATAGAGCTTTCTTTTGGTGGTATTTGATCACCTCTGCGGTTTTTATTTTTTGCGCTATAAACAAAGTTTAGGCCGATACGTATTCCTCTACATGTTTTTGGTAAAAAAAAAAAATCGCAATAAGTGTATATATTGATTGGTTTGCGCAAATGTTATAGCGTCTACAAAATAGAAGATAGTTTTATGGCATTTTTATTAATAATTTGTTTTTTAACTAGTAATGGCGGCGATCAGTGATTTTTATTGTGACTGCGACATTATGGCGGACAGATCGGACACTTTTAGCGCTATTTTGGGACCATTCACATTTATACAGCGATCAATGTGATTAAAAATGCATTGATTACTGTGTAAATGTGACTGGAAGTGAAGGGGTTAAGTGTGTCCTAGGGAGTGATTCTAACTGTGGGGGGGAGGGGCTATGTGTGACACGACACTGATCACTGCTCCCGATTACAGGGAGCTGTGATCAGTGTCCTGTCACTAGGCAGAATAAGGAAATGCTTGTTTACATCAGCATTTCCCCGTTCTTCCTCTCCGTGAGATGATCGCGGGTATCGACGTCCGCGGGACCCGCGATCACACCCATGGAGCTCGCGGCGGGCGCACGCGTGCCCGCAAGCCGCTTCTTAAAGGGCAATGTACAGGTACGTTAAGATGCCCGTACATGCCCTTCTGCCGACGTATATCGGCGTGAGCCGGTCGGCAAGCGGTTAATATACAGGTACTTACTGGCCCATTGATTCAGCACTGTCTTCACCCAGGTCGGTTCTTCAGCGGTCTTTGGGTCCCTGGTGCCGCTATCGTGACTGTGAGAAGCAGGCTGTGACTTCCTGATACTTCACAGCAGACGCTCCACAGCACATGCATGAGAGGTGCTGCTCTTTCTGGATGGTCCTGTGCACCCTCCTGGGACACGTAACATGTCCTGTTTAGTCAGAAAATGAATATATTTTTGGTGGTGGTGGTTGGGGGGGTCAGGGAGGGGGGGTTTAAAGTAATTTCTAGTAAACAATGCAGATTTTTACATGCATGTAAAAAAAAATTTAAAAAATAAATAAAAAATGCCCCAGTAGGCAAGCGGTTATAGATGACTGTAAAAAAAAAAAAATTGTAGAAAAACCATAGTGCACACTGTGCTGGGAGTAAACAGAGCGCACACCCAGTTACAGTACGCCCACTATGGCCACCTTTCCAATATATACACATTATAGGTATTTAAAGTGGAGCTCCACCCAAAAAAGGGAAGCTCCACTTGTTTGCACCCTCCCCCTGCACTTTTTTGGGGGGGAGTGGGTACCTGATTTTGACAGGTACCGTCCTTCCTTCCAGGTCAGATCGCCACGGTGATTTATGAGGAAGTTTGGCCTCCCCTCCTACTCCCCTGCAGCCTTATGGGTCACACATGGTGACGGGTCCCAGAAGACTGTGGGACCATTCACAAAGCGAAAGTCATGCATGTGCAGTAGGAAGCCGGCTGTGAGGCAGAAAAGGCTTCACTGCTGGTTTCCCTTACCTAAGATGCCCGGCGCCTGCACCCGAAGCCTATTGAAGAATCGACTGGGGTGCCAACATCGCGGGATACCTAGACAGATAATTGTCCTCATATTAAAATTCAGTAGCTATAGTATTTGTAGCTGCGGACTTTTAATTTTTATTTTTTTTGCCCAGACCAGAGCTCCTCTTTAACATCAATGTACATAGGGCCAGATTTGGGGGGCCTTGGCATTTCAGGTTCTTCGGGGGAGTTGGTTTACATTCCCAATGATTTACATTTACATCCAATGACAGTCACACATTTTTAAATACATGACGCAACGGGGTTGATTTACTAAAGGCAATTAGACTGTGAACTTTGCAAAGTACATTGCCCTCTGCAAGGGCTTTTGCTCCAGAGCTTAGTATATAAGCAGAAGCTCTGCTGTCTGCTGACTTCCATCATCCAATCATGTGCAAGCAATAATGCTGTTTTTTTTTTTCATTTCCCTTGCATGTTATTGGGCAGTGGCGGCCCGTCCATAGGGGGCACCTTGGCGCCGCCCCCCCTCCAGGCCAGTCAAAAAAAAAAAAAAAGTTAAAAAAAAAAAAAAACATTTTAATACTGGCCCTTTAAATATAAAAAAATGACAAAAAAAGGTCCTTAAGTGCACTGTGTTCGGACGCCGGATACAGTGCTACGCCGGACACAGTGCACTTATAGGAAGCACCACGTCTATGCAATCACGAGATTGCAGACGTGGCGCTGCATTTGCGGGCAATTAGCCCGCCTTGCGGCGCTTCCCAAAGCGCCGAGTAGCTTCCGCCCGGCGATCGTAGTATATATTACTACGGCCGGGCGGTTTGATTGACATCTCTGTTTGATGTCACTTCCTGTTTTCTCTGTCTTATTGTGCCCAAGAGAGAGAGGAAACAGGACGTATGAGGACTGCAGGCTGACTCTCCGGGCACTGGAATCTGGCTGGTGATCCCTCCATCCACACCAACAGCATGACAGAGGACACGGAGAATGATGAGGTTGGCCGGCCGGAGAAGGTAAGAAGTTTTTTCAGCCGCTGTAATGACCTCCTTCCCTCCCCCACCCACCCCACTCAAATTAAAGCCATCCATTCAGTGACTGATGACCTAATGAGTATCCATCCCCATCCCATAATGACAGCAACAAAGCTTACAATCCGAGGTGTTGTCTCTGGCCAGGAGTGGGTGTCCACAGCATGATGTCCTACACATGACTACACATATGTTTGGGCTGCTTTATGTGTATGTAATGTTATGTGTATGTCATGTTATGTGTATGTCATGTTATGTGGAGGACATGTTATGTGTATGTTATGTGTATGTCATGTTATGTGTATGTTATGTGTATGTCATGTTATGTGTATGTTATGTGTATGTCATGTTATGTGTATGTCATGTGGAGGACATGTTATGTGTATGTCATGTTATGTGTATGTTATGTGTATGTCATGTTAAGTGGAGGACATGTTATGTGTATGTGTATGTCATGTTATGTGTATGTCATGTTATGTGTATGTCATGTGATGTGTATGTCATGTGATGTGTATGTCATGTTATGTGTGTGTCATGTGATGTGTATGTCATGTGATGTGTATGTCATGTTATGTGTGTGTCATGTTATATGGAGGACATATTATGTGTATGTCATGTTATGTGGAGGACATGTTATGTGTATGTCATGTTATGTGTATGTTATGTGTATGTCATGTTATGTGGAGGACATGTTATGTGTATGTCATGTTATGTGTATGTCATGTGATGTGTATGTCATGTTATGTGTATGTCATGTTATATGGAGGACATGTTATGTGTATGTCATGTGTATGTTATGTGTATGTAATGTTATGTGGAGGACATGTTATGTGTATGTCATGTGGAGGACATGTTATGTGTATGTTATGTGTATGTCATGTGGAGGACATGTTATGTGTATGTCATGTGGAGGACATGTTATGTGTATGTCATGTGGAGGACATGTTATGTGTATGTTATGTTATGTGTATGTCATGTGGAGGACATGTTATGTGTATGTCATGTTATGTGTATGTCATGTGGAGGACATGTTATGTGTATGTCATGTTATGTGTATGTCATGTGGAGGACATGTTATGTGTATGTCATGTTATGTGGAGGACATGTTATGTGTATGTCATTCTATGTGTAGAAGAACATGCTATGTGTAGGACATGCTATGTACAACATTTAATTCATGGCATGTACTACATAAGATGTTCTACACACAGCTAGTTGCTTTTTGTGTGACACAGGCTGCATGTAAGGAGCGACTCCGCTGGGGACACCTGATGGCATCTGGTGGCAGGCGACGTGGCTAGTGACACGCTCGGGGCTCCCACTGATTCTGCATTATGGTGAGTTGAATGATTTCATTTTATATTACAATGTAATAATAGAAATAATGCACTTCAATCATCCTGACACCATAACAACCATGGTGCCCGGATGATTGAAGTGCTAACACCAGGTGTTTGGAGTATCTTTATCTGCTGATTGTTCTAGAATACACATATTTCTATTGTTGTGTAGGATCTGGGGCTACCGTCCCTCCATCCCTCTCCCTCCATCCCTCTGTCCCTCTCCCTCCATCCCTCGTTCATCTCAGACGCTAACTACACCACCTTAGAGCCACTCCCACTATTTCACTGAAACCACGCCCATTTTCACCAAGTGGGAGGGGTCAAAAAGGAAGGGCGGGGTCCAGGGCCCCCCCATCCTAAAACTTCACCAGCCGCCACTGTTATTGGGTATTATTTGCAAAGTGAAGCTTCTCCTCATTTACTAAGCTCTGGAGCAACTGCACCTGCAGAGGGCAACAGTCTATTTGCCTTTAATAAATCAACCACCTCAATACAGGGCACTTTCACCCCCTTCCTGCCCAGGCCAATCTTCAGCTTTCAGCGCTGTCGCACTTTGAATGACAATTGCGCGGTCATGCTACACTGTACCCAAATTAATTATTTTTTATAATTTTCTTCACACAAACAGAGCTTTCTTTTGGTGGTATTTAATCACTGCTGGGATTTTTATTTTTTACAAAAAAAAGGAAAAAAAACCTAAAACTTAAAAAAAAAAAGTTTTTCTTAATTTCTGTCAGTAAATTTTGTAAATAAGTAATTTTTCTCCTTCACTGATTGGCACTGATGAGGTGGCACGGATGAGGAAGCACTGATAGGTGGCACTGGTGGGCACTGATTAGTGGCACTTGTGGGCACTGATAGGGGGCGCTAGTGGGCACTGATGGGCGGCAGCGGTGGGCACCGATGGGCATTGATATGCGGCATGGATAGTCAGAAATTATGGGCACTGATGGGCAGCACTGATGGGCACTGATAGACAGCATGGATAGGCAGCAATGATGGGCACTGATTGGCACTGATAGACAGCATGGATAGGCAGCAATGATGGGCACTGATGGGCAGCACTGATGGGTGGCACTGACTGGCATCACTTATGGACACTGATTGGTGGAACTTATGGGAACTGATTGGTGGCACTGATAGGCACATGTTGGTGTCACTGATGGGCACTGCTGGGACTTTCCTGTAATCGGGGCACTGACTGATGATCAGTGCCCTGAATACCTGCCCAGGTCTCCCCTGTCAGGAGATGCCGCCGATCGGCACTCCTCGCCACACACTCTGTCAGTGTGAGGCGAGGAGAGCCGTATTACGGCACTTCCGTCATTACATGTGACCAGCTGTGATTGGACACAGCCGATCACATGGTTAAAGAGCCGCGGTCGCAGCTCTTTACAGAGATCGGGGTCGTCCCATGTCCTAGGAACACGGCATGGCTGCGATCGCTATTCTGTGGGGCGCGCAATAGCGGCTGTTCTGAGACGCCATTATATGATCCTCCCAGGACGAGAGCCGCACCGCCCCTCCGTCATTTGACAGTGGGCGGGAAGCGGTTAATAAAAAAAAAAGAGTCATTTTTTTATTAATATATATTTTTATATATCATTTTTTATATTGTTTTATTTTATATTTGTATAGAGGGGCACCCCTTCTGTCTGGGTGCCCAGGGCAGTTGCCCCCCTTTGCCCCCCATTAAATCCAGCACTGAATGTACAGTATGTTAGATAGGGGTTGGGTTCTTTATGCAAACTGCAAGCAATTTATCCCTGGTCTTGTTCATTTCCTCCCGTATATTGATCCTTGTGAATCATTTCTTATTCCTGAGCTCACTTAGAAAAATTCATCTTTAGGTATACCATTTTCCCAGCTGCTTGTTTTTAGATCATTTCATCCATTTTTCCTTTCACAGAATGATTCCAGTTTGGACTATTTCTTGCCGGCTTCATATACCGCCCCACTGCCCGTCTCTCGTCATCTTGTCCAATGGAGAAAAAAAAACTGCTGATTGCACGCAGCATTTAATAGATGCAAACAAGTCTCTCTGGATGGCAAGCAGTCACTTTCATGTAGATTGCTCCTACAGGATTAAATTCCATTACTTCTTATTCATGGCATGCAGATGGTATCCTTTCCAGGGAATGGATCCTCGGATCATATCAAATATAATCACTAATAAGCAATACATATACCAAACAACAATCTGGGTTGGATTAATTACTCATCTCTCTGTGCATAAAATTCCTTTACTGGTTCCATAGGAAGACGCGCGATCCTTATACATAATTCAGCAGGGAAAACCCCGGAGAGACCGATGTGCATAATCACCGGGGTTAGCCGAGTGGATAAATCCGCGGTTTAATTTTTATGGAAAAGATTAGAGATGAAGGGATCCTTTAAAGCTCCATTCCGATCATGGTTGTAGAAAAAAGGGAATCATTTATATCTGCTGAGCTAATCCTTATGCCCCGTACACACGATCGGACTTTCCGACAACTAAACCGTGGATTTTTGTTCGAAGGGTGTTGGCTCCAACTTGTCTTGCATACACACGGTAACACAAATGTTGGCCAACAATTACGAACTTAGTGACGCAAAAGACATTTGTGATGTCTCCATTATGAACACTAGTTATATCCCCGGCTCGTATTTGATTCCGAGCATGCATGGACTTTTGTCCGATGGACTTGTGTACACAGGATCGGAAAGTCCAACAACAAACATTTGTTGGCGGAAAATTTGAGAACCTGCTAGCCAACATTTGTTGGCAGAAAGTCCGATCGTGTGTACGGGGCATTAGTGTTAAATCTACAGTATATTTTCTTTTAGATTAAAATGAACCAGTGAGTAATGTTGGGCAAACGGTCCGGGCCAAGCTGGGTCCCCTGTTTACGTAAACGGGTGACCCTGCCCCCCTCTGACACCACGGGGAAAGTCATAGGGAAGTCCCCGTGCGTCAGAAGGGGGTGGGGCACCCTCAGTTATATAAGAACTGTCAGAAGAACAGAAGCGTCACACAGCGGGAGACTCCCATTGAGGCGATCGTCCGGAGGTCGAAGCAGGGAAGAAGCCGGAGGAAGATGCTGGAGGAGAATACCGGAGGAACAAGCAGAGGAAGATAGAGGAAGAAGCGGGGGAAGAACAAGAAGAAAACTGAAGGAAGACAAGAAGAAGATGGAAGAAGAAGCCGGGAAAGAAGAAAACATTAATAAAGGAATTGTCAAAAACCGGATATTGTCTTTTAAAAAATTTTTGACACTTTTTTTGTGAAATGGTAGGGGGTACCCCATTACCAATTTACATAGGGGGGGAGACGGGATCTGGGGGTCTCCTTGTTAAAGGGGGCTTCCAGATTCCGATAAGCCCCCCCGCCCGCATACCCCCACAACCACCGGGCAAGGGTTGTGGGAATGAGACCCTTGTCCCCATCAATATTGGGGACGTCCTCCCCATGTTGAGGGCATGTGGCCTGGTAAGGTTCAGGAGGGGGGGGTGATCTCTTGTCCCCCCTCTTTTCCTGCGACCTGCCAGGTTGCGTGCTCGGATAAGGGTCTGGTATGGATTTTTGGGGGGACCCCACGCCATTTTTTTTAAATTTTGGTGCGGGGTTCCCCTTAATATCCATACCAGACCTAAAGGGCCTGGTATGAAAATGAGGCAGAACCCCCACGCAATTTTGTTTTTAAATTTTGGTTCAGGGTTACCCTTAATATTCATACCAGACCCAAAGGGCCTGGTAATTGACTGTTGGGGAATCCCAGGCTGTTTTTTTCAATGACTTTTATGTGTATTGCGGAGACCCGACAAGTGGAAACAAGCGCCACTTTACAGGTATACTATAGATACCCCCCAGGTACGAAATTTAAGGGAATATTTCACTGTTATTGTTTCACTTTAAGCATTATTAAAATCACTGCTCCCGAATAAACGTCCGTTTTTAAAACTTTCTTTTGCATTGATACATGTCCCCTGGGGCAGGACCCGGGTCCCCAAACACTTTTTATGACAATAACTTGCATATTAATCCTTTAAAATTAGCACTTTTGATTTCTCCCATAGACTTTTAAAGGGTGTTCCATGGCTTTCAAATTTGCTGCGAACACCCCAAATTGTTCGCTGTTCCGCGAACGGGCGACCAGCCAATGTTCGAGACGAACTCATGTTCGTCTCGAACAGACAGCCCATTCCTAATCTTTACACGGTCATGGATGAAGTGTTCTGGACCAGAGGGGTTGGAGAAGCGGTCGGAACGTATGTCCAGTTAAAGTTCTCCATCATGGACTCGGGGCAGGAGAAGGTCGGTGATTGGACCACAGTGGAGTTCTGGATTAGGCATGCCAGGGGAGCTGAGTGCGAGGCCAGAGGAGAGACTGTGGGGAATGTGTCAAATCGATGTGGCCTGAGGGCACAGGATTTGCAGGCCGGACTAGCTGGCAACAGTAGTCCATCCAATAGCACATGTTACTAAATTACTAGGCCACTGGGGAGGGGTACTGCAGACCTCTGACCTAGTAACAGCACAAATATCAGCCAGGGAACTGGGACTGTTCAGAGTGGTCTCTTTTGCCAGTGAAGAGGATAATGTCACAGAAAGCATAATGATCTACAGTGGAAGTTTGTGCAGGAGGGTGGAGGTCCTGGGAGCAACAGTCTGCGGGAGATAAGCAGAGGAGGAGTAATAGTCTGCATGGTGTTATGCAGGGGAAGCGCCTGTAGATATTATGTGTACATCAGTACTTCATTGCTCAACCTTTCTTTCTATTTTATAAATATGATGGCAAAGCAATTGTTCTATGGGCATCCCATATTTCCTTTCCCCCAACCAAGTTACATCCCCCAATAACTAAAACAAAACAACGCAAATGACTGTTTATTGTCTCAGAAGAGATAGATGAAGGTTTGGCAGCAGGGTGATATGATGGATGTTAGTTACTAGTGGCAACACACCACTACATATAATATATATATATATATATATATATATATATATATATATATACTGTATTTATCGGCGTATAACACGAGCCGGCATATAACACGCACCCCAAGTTTAGGAGGGAAGTTTAAGGAAGAAAAACTTACATTAAAATGCCCATCAATGCAGCGTTATCAGTGTCCATCTGCAGCCTTGTCAGTGCAGCCATGTCAGTGCAGCTTTGCCCCAATGCAGCCTTGTCAGTGCAGCTTTGCCCCAGTGCAGCCTTGTCAGTGCAGCTTTGCCCCAGTGCAGCCTTGTCAATGCAGCTTTGCCCCAGTGCAGCCTTGTCAGTGCAGCCATGTCAGTGCAGCTTTGCCCCAGTGCAGCTTTGCCTCAGTGCAGCCTTGCCTCAGTGCAGCCTTGCCTCAGTGCAGCCTTGTGTGATTGCCGCGATCGCCGCCGACATACACAGCCGTGTGTAAATTCAAATATGGCGCAGAGACTGCATGGACTCGTCGTAGCCGAGATACACATACCCGAGAGTCCTCAGCTTTTCTCTGCGCTCCTTACAGTCATGCCCAGTCCCGCCCTATGATGGACATAACACAGGTCCAATGGCGGGACTGGGTGTGACTGTGAGCGGCGCCGAGAAAAGCCAAAGATACTCGGGTATGTGTATCTCGGCTCCGACGAGTCCCTGCAGTCTCGGCGCCATATTTGAATTTACACACAGCTGTGTATGTCGGCGGCGATCGTGGCAATAACCGCGATCGCTACGATCAGAACAAAATTGGCGGGGATCGGCCTATAACACGCACCCACGATTTTCCCCTGATCTTAAGGGGAAAAAGTGCGTGTTATACACCGATAAATACGGTATATATATCTATATATATATATAGATATATATAGATATATATATATTACCATATATCCTTGTGAAACACTCTAATGCCGCGTACACATGGGCGGACTTTTCGACCAGACTGGCCAGACAGACTTTCGGCGGACTTCCGACGGACTTTCCTAATGAACGGACTTGCCTACACACGATCACACCAAAGTCCGACGTATTCGTACGTGATGACGTACGACCGGACTAAAATAAGGAAGTTGATAGCCAGCAGCCAATAGCTGCCCTAGCGTGGGTTTTCGTCCGTCGGACTAGCATACAGACGAGCGGATTTTTCGACCGGACTCGAGTCCGTCATAAAGATTTGAAACATGTTTTATTTCTAGGTCCGTCGGACTTTTGGGGAAAAAAAAAGTCCACTGGAGCCCACACATGATCGAATTGTCCGACGGAGACTGGTCCGCCGGACCAAGTCTGCCGGAAAGTCCGCTCGTGTGTACGCGGCATAAGGGGTTATAGCTACAGTAAATTAAAACAAGAAAATCTGTAGATTTCACACTACAATGAGCTACAATACAATTTTTTGTAAGTCTATTTGGAGTAAAAGCTTATCTAAAGAAGTTAAAGCCAACACTTTATGGTTTAAGTATTTTCTTTTTTTTTTCTTTTTTTTCTTTTTTTTGCAATTGTTAAGCATGTCAGTAATTTTTTTATTTTTATTTTACATTGTAGAGAGGAAGAAATGTAAAGTGTAAGGATAAATCTTCAGAGCATCTCTTCCTTTCACCATATTGATATTCAGAGTTCATTCTGTTTCACTTCGCTCGGGAGCTTCGGCTCCATTTGGCCTATGGCACCTCGCTCTCTGCCCCGCATGACTAGGCTGCCATCCTGAATATTTCAACTTCCCTGCAGCTGCAGACTGCAGATAGATATGTAACATGCCAGAATCACAGGAAGAACCTGCCTGTCCAGCAGGGGCAGAGCGTTATAAATCAATCTACATGCTTCGGTGTACAAAGCCATATCTCCGGAACCCAACACCAAGCTGGAATGCAAAAGTATGATATGCAAATATAAAAACAGAAACTTCAGGCAAACAGCAAATGCAGATTTGTCAATTGTAAATGTAATTCTTCTTAGCCATTTTTGTGATCAAGGCAATCCTGCCAGACAAAATAGGCAGGTTAGTGAGCTTGCAATGTTCCATGACAGTTAAAGCCAAATTCCAGACTCTGACTCCGTCCAAAACTTAGATGAATAGATGTGGGCAATACATGCACTTTAAGGCCCTATGTGCATGGGACTCTAAAGTTAAGCTGCAGGCGGAGGGCAAAGGTGCCCGATGCCTGCGGTTTGTCAATCACTGTGAGACTTCTTCTTGCTAAGGACATTCACCCTCTCTGTTTCTTTATCTGCACCATTGTCACTGGCGCTGAGAGTATCTAAAAAATAAATAAATAGCTGTTTGTGAGTTATTTGAAGGGGGGGAGCAACTATGCTTTTCTTTAGCATTATTATCCATTCAAAAAAAAAAAAAAAGTATAATTTTTAGCCGAAAATAACATTATAAAAAACTAATTATTTTTTTATCCAACCTGTGTCATTCGAATTTTTTTTTTGCTGTAAATAAAAAATATACTTTTTTTGTTCTAAAATTTGGTGAATTTATAAATTTGACACTAAGATGATGTTTCTGATGCAAAGCATGAGAACGTTTTTAGTAAATGAAAAAAAAGGCCATTTTTTTAATTTTTACACATTTCCAAACAAGACAAATTAAATTAAAAAAAATAAAAATACGCCAAAAAAACAAAACAAAAAAGCTAAAGAAGAAAAGAAGGAAATAGATAATTAGGGATGATTAGGCTTGACTAAGGTTTAATAAGGGGTTGAATATGAATACATTATATTCCTGATTAATTGAATAAGTAAACATGATACTCTTATTATTTTTTTTCTTACAAGGTTTATTAAATTGATGTCATATGCAGGTCAAAGATCACACCCTGGAGCTACATATGAATGCAATAGTAAATGCAATGAAATAATACATTTGTTACAATGTATTTACTCAGTGACATTTGCAGACTATGTGAAAGTGTCAATTTTACACAGGAGTGGCTATATTTGACAGCTGCTCCTGCTGTGTAATACAAACAAATTATTGGCTGTCATTTTGACAGCCGGTAATTGCTGGTAATAGCAGCAGGGGGAGTGGCAGCAGGGGGAGAGGAGCAGGTTGTAACTGATGCATCCTAAAACCTTTGTTGATGTTTTTAACCCTTCGCCACCCACCCCAGTGTCCCTTTAACTGCTTCACGACCGCCCGCCTCACATACACTGCGGCAGGGCGGCCGCTCTGTGCCAGATCATGTACCCAGTACGTGATCTGACACTTCTGAATCTGGGGCACGCGCGTGCACCGCCGGCGACCCACTCTTGCTGTGATCACAGCCCAGCGGCAGGTACCACAGACTTGATGCCTGCCGGCACCCACCGATTGTTTAGTACACAGGCAGAACAGAGATCTGCCTATGTAACAAGTAGGGAATTGATCCTGTGTTCTTACTAGGCAGGAACACGGATCTATGCCTTCCCTTAGTAGAAGCCCCTCCCACACAGTGAGTAAGCACTTGCTAGGAACATATTTAACTCTTTGATTGCCTCTGCTGGTAACCTCTTCCCAGCCAGTGTCATTAGTACAGTGACAGTGTATACTTTTAGAACTGATCACTGTATTAGTGTCACTGGTCCCCAAATAAATGTCAATTAATTGTCCGATTTGTCCGCCACAATATTGCAGTCCTGCTATAAGTTGCTGATCGCCATTACTAGTAAAAAAAAGTAATGAATTAATAAATCTATCCCATAGTTTGTAGACGCTATAACTTTGATGCACAATATTGATGCACAATCCAATCAATATCCGCCTATTGGGATTTTTTTTAACCCAAAAATATGTAGGAGAATACATATTGGCCTAAATTGATGAAGAATTTTAATTTTTTTTTTATTTTTAGTGAAAGACACCAAGGTACATTTCAAACTAAAACCATCAAAAAACACTCTGTCTACTCCCTGGCCTAGTTCTAAAAGTACAGATAAGGTCCCTATAGATCCCCTTTAGTCTTACCTTTTCACCTATATTCCCCCTGCTACCAGGTTTTCCTGCACCACCAGGTACTCCAGGCTCTCCCTGCAAAGAATATATATATATTTAGCTAACATGACCCCCTTTAGAGCAGGCCAGGGTCCACATAGTTCCCCTTTAGAGCGGGCCAGGCCAGGGTCCCCCATATAGATCCCCTTTTAGAGCAGGCCAGGGCAGGTCTCCCCATAGATCCACCATTAGAGCAGGCCAGGCCAGGTACCCCCATATAGATCCCCCTTTAGAGCAGGCAAGGGCAGGTCCCCATAGATCCCCCTTTAGATCAGGCCAGGGTCCCCCCATAGATCCCCCTTTAGAGCAGGCCAGGGTCCCTCATAGATCCCCCTTTAGAGCAGGCCAGGCCAGGGTCCCCCATAGAACCCCCTTTAGAGAAGGCCAGGCCAGGGTCCCCCATAGAACCCCCTTTAGAGCAGACCAGGCCAGGGTCCCCCATAGATCCCCCTTTAGAGCAGGCCAGTGGGCGGCGCCGGTGCTATATCTCTACAGTACACAGGAAGGACTGGAGCCAATCGGCCGAGCCGAGCCATCGGTGGAGAGGGAGTTACGGTCTCAGTGAGACAGAGAGCAGCAGACTCAGAAAAAAGACCTGCATGGACCGCTCACAGACACCAGCGGACCACCACCTTGCCTATCCCTGCATATGTGTGCCATGTAGGCGTTAAATCCCACCCTTTTGCTGTCGTTGGGCGGTTATGAAGAAGTTAAGGACATATCTAACGTATTTTAAATCCTCAAGTGGTTAATTCTTACCTGTCTTTTATTCCATTGCTGCCCTATTGGTCCTCCAAAACTCCATACAAGACTCCTGGGTAAGCTCTAAGTCGACTCTGTGTTGGAGCTTACACAGGGACCCCCTACCAAAATATGACAGGTCAGGGGATTGCCTGCCCTAAGTACTATTCACTGGATCATAAAAGTGGCAGAAAGTGAAAGCAGCATTAAATCTAATTTTTTTTTTTTTGGATTTAACCAGATTTGTCCAACCTGTAGACCACCATTTCCTGGATTCCTAAACTTTGCTGTAAAGCAGACACATCTACAAGCAAGTATTCGATTGAATTTAGAAATATACAAATTCTAGGTTCCTTCGGATATCACTAATTAGCAACTCACTGATTCATTTTACTCATTACATGGAATTACTCTTTCCATTAACACAAAATTGATCTAACATAAACCCCCTCAAAACATGCAAAAAAGTTTCCCGAAAACGAGTCCTAAAATGCAACATAGTTATATATAGTGCTCCAAATGAATGTAGAAATGAACAATTATAATGTATTTTCTCAGCATGCCCCGCACACGCTGGACCTTTATAATGACTATTCACGCATACTTAAGTCAATTTATCTTTATTATGTGCTAATTTGTGTTTGTTTCCATGTCAACCAATTTTACGATCATACTCTTGATAAGGATTATAAATGGAAGCTTATTATATCCGCTATCAATCTCAAGTACTCTGTACGCATAATAATTAGAGGGCTAGCTCCTCTTTTCGACTACAGCTGATGAGGTATGTAAGTAAAAAAATATTGACACACACACAAACACAGATATATATACATATACAGTGGGGACGGAAAGTATTCAGACCCTCTTAAATTTTTCACTCTTTGTTATATTGCAGCCATTTGCTAAAATCATTTAAGATATTTTTTTTTCCTCATTAATGTACACACAGCACCCCATATTGACAGAAAAACACAGAATTGTTGACATTTTTGCAAATTAATTAAAAAAGAAAAACTGAAATATCACTTGGTCCTAAGTATTCAGACCCTTTGCTCAGTATTTAGTAGAAGCCCCTTTTGATCTAATACAGCCATGAAAAAAAACAAGAAAAATAGCCCTGGGACTTTAGATGAGGTGAGAGAGGTTTAGCCAATGTCCACAATGAACACTGAGACAAAATCAATTTATTCATTTCAAATTGTTATGTAACTGAGCGGTAACAACAATGATTGTGAGTTACCAGGCATAATAGCCAATGTACACAACACAGATGAACGTAAATATACAAAGATTTATTACAAATGTTATACATCAATGAGCAACAATAAAACTTGAGAATTGCTGGGTCAGTAAGTACACATACAAAATAAGATGATAAAATGTACATACATGTGGACAGGGAAGTATGTAAACATAATGCAGACATCAATAATACCCAGCATGTACCGGCATAAAATAAGCATCAATGAAGCCCTATGCATTTCGCGAGACCCTGCTCGCTCTTCAGGGGCGGATGCATGAATGTGGTATCTGCAATGTAAGTAAAGATCAATAAATGTATGTGGTTGGTAAATGGGGGCAGATGGAATGATTAGCAAGAGAGGCCTGATGCAGAGACCTCATACTTACCGGAGTCTGAGATGAATCGCCAAACGCTGGATATCAAGATGGCAGCAGTGTAATGCATCCAGCTCGGGAGCTGAGGAGGCGGAACAAAACAAAGGCCACAATAGGGGAACATCCGGAGGATCAGCACGGACTGGATAGGGGTATTTCTCACTGCGGTCTCCACTTAGCCCCTTAAAATTGTGTCTGGAAAATGTCTGCAAGGATGCTTATATATCAGAAGGCATCATAACTGCAAAATGAACTTAGTGTATAAGGTTCTAAGCTTTGATTTATATATACATAAAGATGTAAGTGAGTGAGTTAAGCTTATAAGGGTATCTTAGTATGAACAAGAGCAATACAGCCATGAGTCTTTTTGAGTCTTTTTGGGAAAGATGCAACAAGTTTTTCACACCTGGATTTGGGGATCCTCTGCCATTCCTCCTTGCAGATCCTCTCCAGTTCTGTCAGGTTGGATGGTAAACGTTGGTGGACGGCCATTTTTAGGTCTCTCCAGAGAAGCTCAATTGGGTTTAAGTCAGGGCTCTGGCTGGGCCATTCAAGAACAGTCACAGAGTTGTTGTGAAGCCACTCCTTCGTTATATTAGCTGTGTGCTTAGGGTCATTGTCTTGTTGGAAGGTTAAACCTTCGGCCCAGTCTGAGGTCCTGAGCACTCTGGAGAAGGTTTTCGTCCAGGATATCCCTGTACTTGGCCGCATTCATCTTTCCCTCGATTACAACCAGTCGTCCTGTCCCTGCAGCTGAAAAACTCCCCCACAGCACGATGCTGCCACCACCATGCTTCACTGTTGGGACTGTATTGGACAGGTAATGAGCAGTGCCAGATTTTTTTCACACATACCGCTTAGAATTAAGGCCAAAAAGTTCTATTTTGGTCTCATCAGACCAGAGAATCTTATTTCTCACCATCTTGGAATCCTTCAGGTGTTTTTTGGCAAACTCCATGCGGGCTTTCATGTGTCTTGCACTGAGGAGAGGCTTCCGTCGGGCCACTCTGCCATAAAGCCCCGACTGGTGGAGGGCTGCAGTGATGGTTGACTTTCTACAACTTTCTCCCATCTCCTGACTGCATCTCTGGAGCTCAGCCACAGTGATCTTTGGGTTCTTCTTTACCTCTCTCACCAAGGCTCTTCTCCCCCGATAGCTCAGTTTGGCTGGATGGCCAGCTCCAGGAAGGGTTCTGGTCATCCCAAATGTCTTCCATTTAAGGATTATGGAGGCCACTGTGCTGTTAGGAACCTTAAGTGCAACAGAATTTTTTTGTAACCTTGGCCAGATCTGTGCCTTGCCTTTTCTCTGAGCTCTTCAGGCAGTTCCTTTGACCTCATGATTCTCATTTGCTCTGACATGCACTGTGGGCTGTAAGGTCTTATATAGACAGGTGTGTGGCTTTCCTAATCAAGTCCAGTCAGTATAATCAAAAACAGCTGGACTCAAATGAAGGTGTAGAACCATCTCAAGGATGATCAGAAGAAATGGACAGCACCTGAGTTAAATAGCAAATAGTGTCACAGCAAAGGGTCTGAATACTTAGGACCATGTGATATTTCAGTTTTTATTTTTTAATAAATCTGCAAAAATGTCAAAAATTCTGTGTTTTTCTGTCAATATGGGGTGCTGTGTGTACATTATTGAGGAAAAAAAATAACTTAAATGATTTTAGCAAATGGCTGCAATATAACAAAGAGTGAAAAATTTAAGGGGGTCTGAATACTTTCCGTCCTCACTGTATATATCTATATATATATATAGATCTATATATATATATATATATATATATATATATATATATATACACAATATATTGCTGAGCAAACATTTTTGGCTGGTGTGAAGAAATGCTGTAAATGAGTAATGCTTTCACAAATAGAAGTGTTAATAGTTTATTTTTATCAACCACTTGACATCCGGAGGACGTCATATGACGGCCTCCAATTTCAGGGCTTATATCTGAATGATGTCTGAGGCTACAGACATCATTCAGATACCGGCATTTTCAGCCGGCGATTCCGTACACCATAAGAACGATCATAGCGGCTGTCCCGCCGCTTGATCGTTCTTACGGGCGGCGGGAGTGGACATCCCCCCCTCCCGCCACCCTCCGGTGCTACTACCGACTCACCTCAGCGATCGGTGAGTCGGATAGCGGATCCGCCGGCGCCGGATGTTCACCATAGAGATTTCCGGCAGACCAGATGGTCGCCGGAGTCTCTATGATCGTTCGGAGGCCGGGCGCGATGTTATGACGTCACGCCCGGCCTCTGCATTCAAAAAAACGGCGCCGCTTCGGCTGTGAAGCGGCGATCGTTTTATTTTTTTTTTTTATTTTAGGCTTCCCAGCCTAGAGGTGAGATGTGGGGTCTTATTGACCCCATATCTCACTGTAAAGAGGACTGATCGTGTCATATTTCTATTACAAGGGATGTTTACATTCCTTGTAATAGGAATAAAAGTGATCAAAAAAAAAAATATTTTTTTAAAGTGTCAAAATAAAAAATTTTAAGTAAAATTAACAATAAAAAAAAAAAAAATTTTTAAAGCGCCCCTGTCCCCGTGTGCTCGCACGCAGAAGCGAACGCATACGTAAGTCCCGCCCACATATGAAAACGGTGTTCAAACCACACAGGTATCGCCGCGAACGTTAGAGCGAGAGCAATAATTTTGGCCCTAGACCTCCTCTGTAACTCAAAACATGTAACCAGTAAAAAATTTTAAAGCGTCACCTATGGGCATTTTTAAGTACCAAAGTTTGGCGCCATTCCACGAGCGTGTGCAATTTTGAAGCGTGACATGTTAGGTATCTATTTACTCGGCGTAACTTCATCTTTCACACAATGCAAAAAAATTTGGCTAACTTTGCTGTTTTGTTTTTTTTTTTTAGCATGAAACTGTTTTTTTTTCAAAAAAACGCGTTTGAAAAATTGCTGCGCAAATACCGTGCAAGATAAAAAGTTGCAATGGCCGCCATTGTATTCTGTAGGGTCTCTGCTAAAAAAACATATATAATGTTTGGGGGTTCTATGTAATTTTATAGCAAAAAAATGATGATTTTTGACATGTAGGAGCGAAGTGTCAGAAATGGCCCGGATGTGAAGTGGTTGGAAAGTAAATGAACAGAATCCAAATCAAATCAATATTTGGTGTGACCGCCCTTTACCTTCTTCTTTTGTAGACTTGCACATCGTTTTTGAAGGAACTCGGCAGGTTGGTTGTTCCAGACATCTTGGAGAACTAAGCACAGATCTTCTGTGGATGTCGGCTACCTCAAATCCTTCTGTCTCTTCATGCCATCCCAGACAGACTCCATGATGGTTAGATCAGGGCTCTGTAGGGGCCAAACCATCACTTCCAGGACTCCTTGTTCTTCTTTACACTGAAGATAGTTCTTAATGACATCGGCTGCATGTTTTGGGTCATTGTCCTGTTGCAGAATACATTTGGGGCCAATCCCACGCCTCCCTGATGGTATGGCATGATGGAGAAGTATCTGCCTGTATTTCTCAGCATTGAAAACACCATTGATCTTGACCAAATCTCCAACTATATTTGCATAAATGCAGCCGCAAAGTTAATAGTAACCTCCACCATGCTTTACAGTTGGCTGCAGACACTCATTATTGTACCGCTCTCCAGCCCTTCCCCCCCAACAAACTGCCTCATGCTACAGCCAAGTATTTCACATTTTGACTCATCAGTCTAGAGCAGGGGGTCTCAAACTGGCAGCCCTCCAGCTGTTGCGAAACTACAAGTCCCCTCATGCTTCTGCCTGTGGGAGTCATGCTTGTAACTGTCAGCCTTGCAATGCCTCATGGGACTTGTAGTTTCACAACAGCTGCAATTTTGAAGCGTGACATGTTAGGTATCTATTTACTCGGCGTAACTTCATCTTTCACACAATGCAAAAAAATTTGGCTAACTTTGCTGTTTTGTTTTTTTTTTTTAGCATGAAACTGTTTTTTTTTTCAAAAAAACGCGTTTGAAAAATTGCTGCGCAAATACCGTGCAAGATAAAAAGTTGCAATGGCCGCCATTGTATTCTGTAGGGTCTCTGCTAAAAAAACATATATAATGTTTGGGGGTTCTATGTAATTTTATAGCAAAAAAATGATGATTTTTGACATGTAGGAGCGAAGTGTCAGAAATGGCCCGGATGTGAAGTGGTTGGAAAGTAAATGAACAGAATCCAAATCAAATCAATATTTGGTGTGACCGCCCTTTACCTTCTTCTTTTGTAGACTTGCACATCGTTTTTGAAGGAACTCGGCAGGTTGGTTGTTCCAGACATCTTGGAGAACTAAGCACAGATCTTCTGTGGATGTCGGCTACCTCAAATCCTTCTGTCTCTTCATGCCATCCCAGACAGACTCCATGATGGTTAGATCAGGGCTCTGTAGGGGCCAAACCATCACTTCCAGGACTCCTTGTTCTTCTTTACACTGAAGATAGTTCTTAATGACATCGGCTGCATGTTTTGGGTCATTGTCCTGTTGCAGAATACATTTGGGGCCAATCCCACGCCTCCCTGATGGTATGGCATGATGGAGAAGTATCTGCCTGTATTTCTCAGCATTGAAAACACCATTGATCTTGACCAAATCTCCAACTATATTTGCATAAATGCAGCCGCAAAGTTAATAGTAACCTCCACCATGCTTTACAGTTGGCTGCAGACACTCATTATTGTACCGCTCTCCAGCCCTTCCCCCCCAACAAACTGCCTCATGCTACAGCCAAGTATTTCACATTTTGACTCATCAGTCTAGAGCAGGGGGTCTCAAACTGGCAGCCCTCCAGCTGTTGCGAAACTACAAGTCCCCTCATGCTTCTGCCTGTGGGAGTCATGCTTGTAACTGTCAGCCTTGCAATGCCTCATGGGACTTGTAGTTTCACAACAGCTGGAGGGCCGTCAGTTTGAGACCCCTGGTCTAGAGCACCTGCTGCCATTCTTCTGCACCCCAGTTTCTATGTTTTTCTACATAGTTGAGTTTCTTAGCCTTGTTTCCACGTTGGAAGGTTTGGTTTTTCGGCCGTAATTCTTCCATGATGACCACATCTGGCCTGACTTCTCCGGATAGTAGATGGGTGCACCTGGATCCCACCAGTTTTTCACAGTTCTTTGCTGATGGCACTGCTGGACATCTTCTGATGTGGAAGGGAAGTAAGCATGATGTGTCTTTCATCTGCTGCATTACGTTTCCTTGGCTGACCACTGCATCTACCCTCCTCAACATTGCTCATTTCTTTTTGCTTCTTCAAAAAAAGCTTGAACAGCACATCCTGAAGCTCCGGTCTGCTTTGAAATCTTTGCCTGGGACAGACAATACTGATGCAGTATAACTCCCTTGTGTCTTGTTGCTGTGCTCAGTCTTGCCATGGTGTATGACCTGTGACATCAAACTGTCTTCAATATAAGAAACTGTGCTGGTGCATGAGTGAGGCATAGCTGAGTCTCCAAACGTAATGAACTGACTCATACAGAGAAAATGCCCATGGGTCTTTTAAAGAGGTACACCATAAAGAAAACACTTCAACATAAAAAATTGTACCGTTTTTATTTATAAAAAACATACATGTTGATGTACAAATCCATAAAATGTAGCAATAATAAATTGATCAACCATTAGAGTACAGACCTGCCATATGGTCGGCAGAGCAGAGACAATCAAGCAGCATTATATGTCTCGACGCGTTTCGTGAAGTAGCATTAACTTCTTCAGGAGAATTTTTTATTTAGGCTAATCAGATATATCTTATAATTAAAATTCAGCATGCTGGACAGTAAGCACAGAAAGAAAATCTCATTAAAAAAAAAGCCTGGCTCGGGAGCTGGGGAAAGAACAGAAAGTCAGGGCTGGCTGCAAAAAAAGGATGGTGAGCGTCATAAAAACCAGTCATCATCCACAACCCCACCTTAGTAGCAGAGTCTGGCTGTTCCTTACCCAGTTTTAAGCCTCTTTCACAGCTGTTTCAGTTAATGACTAAAGGGTGTGGGGCTAACAATTAAAAAAAAAAAAAAAACAATAAAAAAATTCCAAATTCTACTTGCGGACAGGGAGTTAGTGGAAATAATTTCCTTTTTGGAATTCCACATTGACTAATGTGTGGACATTTCTGCTAGCCTGATTTTAGATTTCATATGGTGTGTAGAAGCAATAGGAAAACCAGCTTTTAGGCCTCATGCACACTGGACGTTTTTACAGCTGCTGTTTTTGGCTTCAGATGTTTTTTTTTCTGCAGCCAGTAAACTCCAGCATGTTACATAGTTACATAGTAGGTGAGGTTGAAAAAAGACACAAGTCCATCAAGTCCAACCTATGTGTGTGATTATATGTCAGTACAGTGGTACCTCGGATTACGAGCATAATCCATTCCAGGAGTATGCTCTTAATCCAAAGTACTCGCATTGAAGTCAATGGAAACGAAAATAATTTGTTCCGCATTGACTTCAATGGGATGCAATACCGCATGCGGCCAGAGGCGGGGGGCGCCGGAGAGCCTCGGAAACGGAGGATAAGGCCCGAGGACACTTTGGCGGAAAGACTTCCAACCCGAGATTTGCCAAGGTCAGCCGTGCTTTCTGTGCATTTCCGAACATGACGTTCGGCTCTGCTCGGCTCCGGTGCCCCCCCACCTCAAGTCAAAAGCGGTACTGCACACCGCTTTGGCCTGAATCGCACTTGTTTTGCGAGACAACACTCGCAAACTGAGTTATGATTTTTAAAAATACAGTGCTCGTATTGCGAAACGCTCATTAACCACGTTACTCGCAATCCGAGGTTCCACTGTATTACATTGTATATCCCTGTATGTTGCGGTCATTCAGATTATAGAATAGTTTTTTGAAACTATCAATATATATATATATATATATATATATATATATATATATATATATATATATATATAATGTTTGGGGGTTCTAAGTAATTTTCTAGCAAAATATATTGATTTTAACTTGTGAGCAACAAATGTCAGGTTTAGTCTTTAATTGGTAAACTGTCCTCATTTACAGACCAAAGTTTATCCCTTTGATCCAAAACAGTGGTCTCCAAACTGCAGCCGAGGGGCCAGATATGGCCCTTTGCTTGCTTTTATCTGGCCCTTGGGGCACTATTTCACCAACTGACACCATTGATGGGGCACCATTCCCCCTACTGACACAAATGATGGGGCGCCATTCCCCCTACTGATACCAAGGATTGGGCACCATTGCCCCTACTGACACCAAGGATTGGGCACCATTCCCCCTACTGACACCAAGGATTGGGCACCATTCCCCCTACTGACACCAAGGATTGGGCACCATTCCCCCTACTGACACCAATGATGGGGCACTATTCCTCCTACTGACACTGACACAGTGGGACATTATTCTTCCATTAATACCAACAATGGGGCACTATTTATGCCATTAAACCAATGATGGGGCACTGATGTTGGGGCATTTTCTACCTCCCCTGGCCACAGTGCCGGCCCTCGTAAAGCGTGAAGGACAGTAAACTGGCCCTTTGCTGAGAAGGTTTGGAGACCCCTGATCTAAAAGAACCAAATGATACAATGTTTCTCTGTATCTCTCAGTGATGAGCAATGTTGTGATAAACTTTGCCTTTTTTCAATTTTTTTTTATTTCTTTGACAGCTCTGAGCAGAGAATGGCTCTGCCCTTAAATGAATCGTGGAAACGGTGGATTAAGATCGTGAGGGGGGAGTTGAATCGAGATCACGATTTTTTAACGATTAATCGTCCAGCTCTAGCTACCGCTACCGTTTTAATGATGTCCAGTGTGCATAATGGGCCTTACTGATTAGAATTAGCGGTTTCATGTGGAAAATAGCGCCCTTTTTTTTTTTTATCTGGTTGATATAAGAATTAGGAAAGATGTATTTTTTTTTAAATTCTTGGCTGTCCAACAATTATAATATCCCAGACTTATACTGTATAATTTTAGTATAAACAGAAGGGATTTTGCAGCAGGATTTGACAGGCATTGCTTCGTCCTGATCATTTGCATATATATAGCTTTCAGGATTCTGTACAATTTTCTGTTTGTGTTCACTCTGAACGATATTTAATAAGTAGGTATAAATCATAGAGAACGGTACATGTATATTAGAGCAGAACTTGCCCCGAAGAGCGATATTCCATGTCCAGGTCGGGGGGGGGATAAATGATTGGTGGAACGTTATATACAAATGATACATTGTCATAATATTACATGTGGCCCCACGCCTTACAAACATACAACATATTTATTGTGACAGTGTTAATACGGTACAACATTTATCAAGGAGCAGAGAAAGATTTTTTTTTATTAAATCTATTGTTTCTGTTATTCCCATCCTTGTGAAAAAGGGCGGTTAGAAACGATACCCGAGATAAATGACACCAATAAACCCAAGTTTGGATTATTTTCCTTTTTTTTTTTTTTACACTTAGGTCTTCACCCTCTAAATAAAGTTCCCTCTTCCCTCCTGCCCTTCTGTACAGGAATAGAACAGTTTTTATTTAACTTTTTTTATTATGTAAATTGCCCCCCCCCCACACACACACACACACACACACACCCCATGCAGGACATTCACCTAGGCAAATGATGTGCTCAGTGCTCGCGGTGCCTCCTGGGATTTGCACATCACAATTCCCAGGAAGCATAGCCCTTCGTTTACAAAGTAGGAGGGGGGCGGGCCTAGCGACACATCATCAGGAGGTCCACCAGCTGAATCTGAAAAAAAATCAGTGGGCCTCTCCATGACATCACAAACGACATGGTGGCACTCACATTGTAACAGATAAGAAATGCTTATCTGATCTTGGGAATGTATCCTTCCAGTAGGCTCGTGTTTATTGCGTGATGCGTGATGGTGACGTCACTAGCCACACACCCCTGGCAAAGTCACTATATGGCGAAACGCGTAGGGTGGAGTCTACATGACGTGTAACGTCATCACGTAACGGACCATAGCGAGTCTTCTGGGATTTAGATTTCAGAGTTTTGTGACGTGCATATCTTATCTGTTACAATGTGAGTGTGTATTTTATTTATTTTATAAACCCCCAGTTTTTACACTGTACCTTGAGGCTGTTCTGTTTGGATACCTTTTTATAAGCGGAGTAATCAAATGAGCTATCTATCTCTATTTTTTGGAAAATTAAGATTTTTTTTTTTTTCTTACATACGGTAACCAGATCGGTGCAGTGTCAACATTGGACTGGTGTGGTGCTAATCAGGGACACAGACTGGTGACAGCATGTAACAAAACAAAAAGTTTACAATTTCTTTATCATTTATTCTTTTTTTACTATTTTTTTCTTTGACTTTTTTTTACATACTGTAAGGAGGGTAGTATAGTGTCACCATAGTAACACTGTACTACTCTGGGGAGGTGATCAAGATTTTTTTTTGTTACACTTTGATTGCCTAATATAGTGATGATCCCTTCAATAGGCAATTTCTAACACTGTTCAAAGGTTTAATTCATGAAACCTTGCTTAATACTGTGATGCTGTGATTGGCCACAGCTGTCACAAGGTACTGGTCCGCTGAGATTGGCCTCTGTATCAGGTGACCACTGTGACCAATCACAAAGATCACAATAGTACACACAATGGCTATGAATGAAACTATTGTTGACAATTGACTGACCAATCACAGTGATCACATGGTAACAGGGCCATGCACAGCAGCCTGGTACACCGATCTGTGTTCACAGCGGGTTACAGACCATAGACCAGAGCTATCACAAGGTACCGCTGAGCTTGGCCTCTGTATCACAGACCAATCACAGAGATCACAATAGTACACACAATGGCTATGAATGAAAGCCATTGTTGGCAACTGACAACTGACTGACAAATCACAGTGATCACATGGTAACAGGGCCATGCACAGCAGCTTGGTGCACCGATCTGTGTTCATGGCGGGTTACAGATCGTGCCACTGTGTGCCCCCTAGGCCAGTGGTTATCAACCTCAGTTCTCCAGCACCCCCAACAGGCCATGTTTGCAGGTTTTCCTTTATCTTGCACAAGTGCTTTAAATCAGAGTCAATGGCTTGGTTTTTTGGACAGCTATTTTATCTAAGAGAAATTCCCAAAACATGGCCTGTTGGGGGTACTTGAGGAATGAGGTTGAGAACCACTTCCCTAGGCCATTTTTTTCAGCACTGGTATCCATGGAGGACATCATATGACACCAGTGCTAACAAAAAAGGCTCTGGCAGTTAAAGGGTTAGATACACATATGGAAGTTGTAGTTTTTCTTTAGCTCTTACACATCTACCAGTGACTTGAGAAAGTATTCATACCCTTTGAAATGTTTCAAATTTTCTCATGTTACAACCAAAAACGTAAATGTATTTTATTGGGATTGTATGTGATAGACCAACACAAAGTGGCACATAATTGTGAAGTGGAAGGAAAATGATAAATTGTTTTCAAAAGGTTTTACAAATAAATATGTGAAAAGTGTGGGGGGTACATTTGTATGGCGCCCCCCAGAGTCAATACTTTGTAGAATCGCCTTTCTCTGCAATTACAGCTGCAAGTCTTTTTGGGGGTGTCTCTACCAGCTTTGCACACCTAGAGAGGGACATTTTTGCCCATTCTTCTTTGAAAAATATCTCAAGCTCTGTCAGATTGGATGGAGAGCATCTGAACAGCAATTTTCAAGTCTTGCCACAGATTCTCAATTGGATTTAGGTCTAGACTTTGACTGGGCCATTCTAACACACAATTATGCTTTGATCTAAACCATTCCATTGTAGCTCTGGTTGTATGTTTAGGGTCATTGTCCTGCTAGAAGGTAAACCTCCGCCCCAGTCTCAAGTCTTTTGCAGACCCTTTCAGGTTTTCTTCTAAGATTGCCCTGTATTTGGCTCCATCCATCTTCCCATCAACTCTGACCAGCTTCCCTGTCCCTGCTGAAGAAAAGCATCCCCACAACATGATGCTCCCACCGCCATGTTTCGCAGTGGGGATGGTGTGTTCAGGATGATGTGCAGTGTTAGTTTTCCGCCACACATAGGGTTTTGCTTTTAGGCCAAAAAGTCAAATTTAGGTCTCATCTGACCAGAGCACCTTCTTCCACATGTTTGCTGTGTCCCCCACATGGCTTCTCGCAAACTGCAAATGGGACTTCTTATGGCTTTCTTTCAACAATGGCTTTCTTCTTGTCACTCTTCCATAAAGGGCAGATTTGTGGAGAGCACTAATAATAGTTGTCCTGTAGACAGATTCTCCAACCTGAGCTGTGGATCTCTGCAGCTCCTCCAGAGTTACCATGGACCTCTTGGCTCTTCTCTGATGAATGTTCTCCTTGCCTTGCCTGTTGGTTTAGGTGGACGGCCATGTCTTGGTAGGTTTGCAGTTGTGACATACTCTTTCCATTTTCGGATGATGGATTGAACAGTGCTCCATGAGATGTTCAAAGCTTGGGATATTTTTTTATAACCTAATCCTGGTTTAAACTTCTCCACAACTTTATCCCTGACCTGTCTGGTGTGTTCCTTGGCCTTCATGGTGCTGTTTGTTCCCTAAGGTTCTCTAAAAAACCTCTGAGGGCTTCACAGAACAGCTGTATTTTTACTTAAATTACACACAGGTGGACTCTATTTACTAATTATGTGACTTCTAAAAGCAATTGGTTCCACTAGATTTTAGTTATTTATTTATTTATGGTTTGGATGCCACAATTAATGTATATATTACATAACTCACCGGTTTGGATCGGGAGGGATGGGTTTGTAAAAATAAACTCTCTCTTTCGCAAGTTATTATGGAGGAAGGGTCAGGCCAGGATTAGTCTCCAGACCCTGCAGCGCCCTAATAGGGGGGGGGGGGGATTGGCGGTGCCTCATCCATATAGGTATTTCCTGGCGGCCCAGTTGCAACATCTGGGGGGGTGCGAACGTGGGGGATGGGTGAAAACCAGTGTAAAAATCATGTTATCAGGGAACCCGCACAAATCCTTGGTAGGGGCATTGGAAGCCGGGTCTTTAAGATGCGCATTCCCAACATATAAATTGGTTACAAAAGTTTGGCGGTTAGTGAAGATTGAAATGGGATATAGGGGTTTTATGGAGTTTTCACCTATATGGCAGAATGGGCAGTTACAAGAACTACAGGCTATAGGAATAAACAGGCTGTGGGAAAGGTCGGGTATAAATAGGCTGGCGCAAATATTTGATGGCAATATATTAAAATCCTTCACGGACCTGAGACGGGAGTTTGGAATCCCCAAAGAAACTTTTTATTGTTATCTCCAGATCAGGCATGCATTAGATAAACAATTTAAGACTAAGGTGTTAGAATGGTGTATTGTGTTGCTGCTTAGCAAGGTGGTAAGGGCATCTAGCCTCAAGGGGCTAATATCAGGAATTTATGACCAATTAATGCCCAGGGCGATTAGACTAGTTCCACTCTCGCGTGCAAGGGAGGGGTGGGAGGCCGATGTGGGGGAGTTGAGCGATGAGCAGTGGGAGAGAATATTGGAGCTCGGTCCACTGGTGTCCCTCTCTCCGTCGCAGCAGGCTTCGCACCTCTTGTTGGTGCACAGAGCCTACTATACCCCCAAGAAGTTGCATAGATTCGGTCGAAGACCAGACGATAAATGCCCCAGATGTCTAGAGACGGGCGATCTTATACATATAATGTGGAGATGTCTGAAACTAGTCAGGTACTGGACTGAGATCTTAAACATTATAGATGCCAGGTTCGGGATAAGACTGGAACATGAGGCTAAGTCTTGTGTGCTGGGGCTAATTAGTAAGAATATTGGGGAAGGCCACATAGAAATAGCATTTGTACGTTGTTTATACCAGGCGAGGAAATTGATTGCGAAAGCATGGTTATCAGCAGTGCCCCCTACTTCTGAAGAATGGGTCAGTAAAATGAATTCAGTTGTAAGAATAGAAAGGACAATCTATACTAGAAGGGGAAGTTACAGGAAGTTCATAAGGATATGGGGCTTATGGTGCCAGGGAATGAATAATGAAATATGAAACCTTATGGAGGGTAGGAATATAAGAACTAGGGATTTGATATACGAGGATATAAGCATTACGCACTGAGTCTCTAATTGGGTAACAAGATTCGCCAAGATATGGCTAACTTAATAGTAGCAACTGTTTGGGGAGGAGGGTGGGTAATAGGGTGATAGGGGTGGGGGTTGGGAAGGGGGGTGGGGGGGTAAAGAAAAAAAGCATGGTTAAGATAATATATTTATGATGAGTTCGACTGTGTTATGGGGTATTATATGATATAAAGGAATGTTTTTTATACTATTTATGATAAATAATGTATAACCTGAAAAATTAATAAAAAAGGACTTGATTAAAAAAAAAAAGATTTTAGTTAGGGGTATCAGAGTAAAGGGGGCTGAATACAAATGCCCCCACCCCCACCCACACACTTTTCACATATTTATTTGTAAAAAAAAAATATATAAAAAACATTTATCATTTTCCTTCCAGTTCACAATTATGTGTCACTTTGTGTTGGTCTATCACATAAAATCCTAATAAAATGCATTTAAGTTTTTGGTTATAACATGACAAAATGTGGAAAATGTCTAGGGGTATGAATACTTTTTCAAGGCACTGTATCTATTTTATATTTAAAGCTTCATCACTCAGCTGGCACTGAATATATTGCATATTTTAAACAGCAAGAAGTGATGGTTATACTTATTAGTAGATACAGGGACACAGTATTGTGTCATTGCTTCACTTCCCACCTTTCAGCGGCTGTCTGATACCTTTATTTCATACACGGCTTAAATTGGATGCCGGGAGCACTGAACCTGTTCCTTGTCTCGGTCCCAGAGATTTCCGGCACTTTATCTCTGGATACGCTTCTCGCTGTCACTAACCACCAGGGCCGTGCATTCACCTATCTATTTTTCTGAGACGCCTGTACTGGCCATTGTGGCTAATTTACCTGGATTGTCCTTCATGTGACATCATTTTTTTGTATTTCCTTCCTTTTTTTTCTATTTATTTAATAATATATATATATATACATATATATATATATATATATATATATATATATATATATATATATATATATATATATATATATATATATATATATATATATATATATATATATATATTATATATACATATATATATATATATATATATATATATATATATATATATATACATATATGTAAATATATATATATGTATATATATATATATATATATATATATATATATATATATATATATTATTATTTTTTTTTTAGGTGATAAAATGGAGGGAAAAAAACATTAAAAACATCTTACACTAAACCCTGATTCAAAATAATTTTTTTTTTTATTCAACCATGTATTGTTAACTCAATATAGAAACACAGAAACAATTTCATGAAAAATAGAGTACAGGGCTATATTGGCTCTGTATGGATTATTTTTGAAGAATAAGGATATTGTTTAGTGTCACTTTAGAGCTGCCAGCAAAAAAATTGAAGGTGGACCCGAATACAGATGCATAAAGAATGATAGAATGACCAGACTGTTTATATTACCTGTTGGGATCTTTCTGCCCCCAGAATAGGGATAAGATTCCATCTCTTTGTGATGAACCCCTGAGATTTGCAGGTCAGCACCAGAAAAAAAAAAGAAACAACCTATAAAGCGGCAGGCAGCCTTTGTCCTGGTCGGCTGGGGGTTAAGGTTAGGGGTTAATTATGTCTTTATTATTGCATACTATTCATTTATTGTATTTATTTATGATAATTTTTATTGAATTGTGTATTTACTTTACATTTATTTATGTTTTTATTATTATTATTATTAGTAGTAGTAGTAGTAGTAGTTGTATCAGTAGTAGTAGTAGTAACACCCTAACCCTAACAAAAAATAAAAAATAAAAAATAAATTACCCTAACCGCTAATCCTAATGCCGTGTACACACGGGCGGACTTTTCGACCGGACTGGTCCGATGGACTTTCCAGCTGACTTTCGACGGACTTTTGACGGACTTCCGACAGGCTTTTTAACGAACAGGCTTGTCTACACACGATCATACCAAAGTCCGACGGATTTGTACGTGATGACGTACACCGGACTAAAATAAGTAAGTTGATAGCCAGTAGCCAATAGCTGCCCTAGCGTCGGTTTTTGTCCGTCGGACTAGCATACAGACGAGCGGATTTCTGGGTCCGGCGGAGTTACGACGTAAAGATTTGAAGCATGTTCCAAATCTAAAGTCCGTCAGATTTTCGACTGGAAAAGTCCGCTGAAGGTCCGATGAAGCCCACACACTATCGGATTGTCCGTCGGACCAGTCCGGTCGAAAAATCTGCCCGTGTGTACGCTGCATAACCCTAACCTTAACGCTAACCCCTAACCCTAACAAAAAATATTAATGATTGAATCATAATAATAATAATTAAAAAAAAAGAAATAAAAGCTGATGGAAAACCTAAAACACCTACCAACAAATGATAGTTTTTCTATTGGCTAATAATAAAAATGCCAAAAGCATAAAAATGCGCAAATCACGCATAAAACCGTGTGAAAGTTGCGCATAAAAAACATGCAAAAAAATGCCTGAAAAAATTCTCAAAGACGCTACGCTCAGGTGTGCATGCAGCCTTAATGGGCCATTCATTGTTTTCTTGTTATTTTTTGAATGGCGTTCTGCTTTAAATTTGTTATTTGTACCTGTTACAAAACAAATATTCTACAGAGGAATTAAAAAGAGAAAAAAACAAAAAAACTCGGAACATATTGATTTGAGATAAACAACATCCAGGCTGTTTCATTTTTTTTTTTTTTTTTGCAGATGCAGGTACAGAGGAATTAATACATTTTAATTTGTTCTGTGAATTTGCTACGGGCAAGCGTAGCCAATTATCATGCTGCAAAATTTGTGAGCTCAACTAATGCGTGATGGTTCACAGTCTGCGCTCTTCAAAAACACGACATTACATTCAACTTGTTTATAATTGGAAAAAAGAAAACTGTCTTTTCTCGCTGAAGTTGGGTAAACTTCTACAAATCGAGGCTTGGGATTAACTCTTTACCATCTTATATTAACCCCTGTGCTGCCAAGAATGGAAGCCTTGGGGTGGAACAGAACCGATTCCAGCTGTTCCGGCTTCACATTTGGCTGCATAGTCCCTGCATTGTCCCTTCTGCTATAAACTCATAATCACTTCAATGACCTTGAGCTTGTAAGAGGGGCTTCGTGGTAATCAGATTTGGTGCCCAAGCACAAGAAGAGCCAATGGCGCCGCTACTGTGTCTCAGCCAATCAGGAGGAGTGTTCCGGGTGGCTTAGACATTAGTAGACATCGCTGGAGAGAGATGGGGCTCAGGTAAGTAATTACCCTGTTTCCCCGAAAATAAGACCTAGCGTGATTGTCAGTGATGGCTGCAATATAAGCCCTACCCCAAAAATAAACCCTACCCTGAAAATAAGACCTACAAGGACTTTAACTAGGGCTTATTTGGGGGGTAGGGCTTATATTGCAGCCATCACCAACAATCACACTAGGTCTTATTTTTGGGGAAACAGGGTAGGGGTGTGCTGGGGTGGCTGCTACACACAGAAGGCTTTTTTATCTTAATGCATAGAGTGCATTAAGATATAAAAACCCTCTGCCTTTACAACTCCTTTGAATGGTATGTTTTTGGTTGTGGCCTTATTTTGGGGAACCTACCCAATAATAAACAATAACACTGTATCAGTAGGAAATATTTACTAGTGTAGGAATCTAACATCTTTATTGACGGTATAAAAAGAGGCCTGAGAAGAGCCATCTCAAAACCAGAGCAATAAATTAGGCCCAGAAGCCAGGAAATGCCGATAAACATGTTTCTCTGTTACTGCGTATTGATTAGTAATTAGTGTTGGGAGGGCAGACCAGAGACATTCTCTGGAGCAACGGGGCATACCCATGATGTAGACTGAAATGTCTGATATCACAGCCTGGGGGGGGGGGTTTCTTTGAAGATCACAAATAGACCCCTCACTCTACATTCGCCTTAGGCCTTGTGTTTTGTTGAGACACTTTGAGGTTTGGAGTACCATTAATAATAGTCAAAAGCCTGCCTAGGGGCAACTAATACTAAGAGGAGCTTTTTTTAGTTGCTGCTATTCCCACATTCAATAATTAACTTCCATAGACATTGACAAAGACATCAAACATAATGTTAAACTGGCCTATTGTGGCCATGGCACAGTGCTCTGTGGGTGGATTCTCAAAGCTAGAAAATGTTGCGTTAAAGAGACGGGCGATCAGTAAAAGGAGTGTTTATTAGTTCTAGACATGTAAATCCATCTCTTGGTAAGAAAAATGTGGCTTTTAAAATGTATGCTCAGCCAAATGAAATATGTTAGCTATTGGTGATAGTTGATGGGCATGGTCCTTCTCTCTTTTGTATGAATCAGTACCCAACTTTCTACATGTCTTGGATGCTTCAACAGTGAGATTCCTCACCTTAATTCTTGACTCTGCACCTATCCACCTGGGAGTAAGGGAAAGCTCAGGTGGTTTCAGAGCCAAGTCGATACCCACCTAAACTATTCCACCAGCAACCTATCAAAGTGCCCAACCAATCATAAGTGGCCAGGGCGTTCCCCGTCCTGCAGAAATACGTACACAACTGTGCACGGGTTTTAGGCAGGTGTGAAAAAATAGAAGTGTTCATAGACAGTTTCCTGGACTGTGAGCTTGGAGAAGAGTGCCCTCCTAAGTAGTGTGCAGTGTTCCTGAGATCACATCGGGTACCAATAGCTATGTGGTAGGGCAGGGCAGGGCCGGGACAAGGGGTGGGCAGGAGGGGTTGGTTACCCTGGGTGCAATGGTTTATTGCAGGGTTGGGGGCGCCCTGTGCCCGGTTGCTTCTGTTACAAGGCTGACAGAAGTAGTGACAGCGACATCACTGCTAACCCTAACCCTAAGGCAAGGGGGGCAGTTTGGCATCTTTGTCCTGGGCACTGGATGACCTTGTCCCGGCACCAATGCAGGGTAACCAGATGCCAAAGGGACTTGCCTAGTGGATTCCAGCTGTGAGGCCTTAGGCTGTCCAATATTCACAGTTGCTTAAGGAGAAGACTGTCCTCTCACAGCCAATAGTTAACCATTTTGGAGTATCCCATGCCAACAACCCCTCTCCAGTTGAACGTTTTATCAGCAATAAATTACAAAAAGACAACCCTTAGACTGTTTATTGGAGCCGGGGTAAATTAACTGTTGCTTGGGTGGATGGTGGCCTCTGTATTGTTTGGGGAGAGACAGTTAAAACCACCTGCGGCGGGGGGGGGGATAGCACTACACAAGAATTAAATTAGAACTAAAAGGTAAAACTTATTTTTTTCATTTTGGATAGAGTAAGGGAGGGTTATAACCCCTGTGAGGTATTTTTTTTGCCATCTATGTCCCACTAGGGAGATTTCTTATTACTTCCCCTCCCATAGCCAAAACAGAAAATGAGAAGAAATCCCTCCAAAGTGAGGGAATCCCTGGTTGTCACCAGAACTAATGTGCCCATTAGAAGATTTCCCTTTGTAGTGCATCCCCTAAGGAGCCGCAAGTAGAATGGAATGCCCCACCCTGCACGGCCAGGCACACTGAATTTTCACAGGAAGAGTCAGAGAACAGTCCAGTGCTTAGTTTTTGTTATTTATTGAGGGATTAGAACTTGGATAGGGAATGAGAAATTATGGGATGCCCACTTGACTTTAAACAACTTCAGGGACAACTTCTCCTAAAAACAGTCTATATACACTCCTTCTCTTCCTCCAGCATTAGCTTGCTTGCAGAACTCCAGCTGGCACACTGTTTGAAGATCTGACAAAAAGCACTTAGTCAGATTTTAGCAATAGCCCTTTACAGGCAGGAACCCAAGGTGTGTAGCAGAACTCAGTGTCCAGCATAAATCCCTGTGGCTTCTGATACCAGCACCACCTCTTCAAGCACTGCCAACCCGCCGGGCTGCAGCTGCCCCTTTTACTAGCCCTCCTTTCTAACTTCTCCACAGTCCCCTCCAGACTGAAATACTCACCAGCCCACCCGGCTGACTCCTCAGATCTTCCAGGCGTGCTGACTCTCTCCCGCTGTCCCCTCCTTTCTCCTGTGCCTCCAGGATAGGATTACTCTATGTGTTGTAGAGGATCCCTACAGCATCCAAGCCCCAGGCCCGAGGTCACCCACCCAAGACTAGGGGGCACCCTCAGGGGTCGACAGCCTCCTCAGCACTCCATTTCCATCTTTCACCCGACTGTCCCTGCTGGCATGACCCATGCATATTTATGAGGTAAACAGGCCCACTTCCAGCCCCTTTCCACCTGGAATTGGTGAGAACCTCATACATATTCCAAGCAGCTCCTCCTAACCTCCACCCACTACTTCCAGAAGCTTCTCCGAGGTTCTAGAAAATAGGGGTAGGCACCAGAGATGCTGCTTGTTAAATCATCCAGCCTCCCTGAGTCACTCCACCACGAGCCAGATTCAACCCAGGCCTGGCTCTCAGCCAAGCCAAATTTACTACACTAACAACTGATTATGTACACCTATTCTAGCACACTCCAGGGTGCTACACCCTCTATTCCTGCATAAATATTCCAAGCAGCTCCTCCTAACCTCCACTCACTACTTCCAGAAGCTTCTCCAAGGTTCTAGAAAATAGGGGTAGGCACCAGAGATGCTGCTTGTTAAATCATCCAGCCTCCCTGAGTCACTTCCCCATGATCCAGATTCAACCCAGGCCAGGCTCTCAGCCAAGCCAAATTTTCCTACACTAACAACTGATTATGTACACCTATTCTAGCACACTCAAGAGTGCTACACCCTCTATTCCTGCATAAATATTCCAAGCAGCTCCTCCTAACCTCCACCCAATACTTCCAGAAGCTTCTCCAAGGTTCTAGAAAATAGGGGTAGGCACCAGAGATGCTGCTTGTTAAATCATCCAGCCTCCCTGAGTCACTTCCCCATGATCCAGATTCAACCCAGGCCAGGCTCTCAGCCAAGCCAAATTTTCCTACACTAACAACTGATTATGTACACCTATTCTAGCACACTCAAGGGTGCTACACCCTCTATTCCTGCATAAATATTCCAAGCAGCTCCTCCTAACCTCCACCCAATACTTCCAGAAGCTTCTCCAAGGTTCTAGAAAATAGAGGTAGGCACCAGAGATGCTGCTTGTTAAATCATCCAGCCTCCCCGAGTCACTTCCCCATGATCCAGATTCAACCCAGGCCAGGCTCTCAGCCAAGCCAAATTTTCCTACACTAACAACTGATTATGTACACCTATTCTAGCACACTCGAGGGTGCTACACCCTCTATTGCTGTTCTGGGGACAAAACAAAATTTGGGATTTTATTTCCCAGTAAACGTGACAAACAGAGAGGTTGAATCTCTCTAACGGGGGCAGAGAGACCAATAAAAACATGACAGATGTCGTAATCCCTCTCTACTCTATCCAAAACTAACAAGAAAAAAGTTTTGCTTTCAGTTATACTTTAATGGAAGTTCTCGTTCAGTCACTATCTCTATTCTGACACATGGCATCACAACATTGCATTCTGTTTGCTCTCCTAAATGTACAAATCCAAAAGATCACAAAAAACACGGAGCTAAACCAGCAGTACACCGAGCCTCCACCTGCCACCTCTAATGAGATCACACCTAAGCTCGCGAGTGTTGAATTAAAATTCTCCAACCACCAAATTTCTACTTTGAATGACCTACTTAGCTTAAGCCTGCAAAATGCAAACAGATCCTACATTTGTGACTGCCAAACTCTTGGGCGCTTACACAGCTTTTTGTTGACAAGAACGGATCAGAATGAAAACCAGACCAATCCGAAAATTGCAAATATTTTAATTGTTTGACATTTTATGCATGGAGATTCAGCTAATTTAAAGAAAAACTAGTTTTATTATCTTTGTTCTTAAAGTTTGCAGAGTAAAGTAAAAAGTAAACACTGTTGGCAAAATGCCATAAATATGACAACCAGAACGGCCGGGAAAGATTTACCTATACAGCCATGGCCAAAAGTTTTGAGAATGACGCAAATATTATTTTTCACTAAGTCTGCTGCTTCAGTGTCTTCAGATCTTTTTGTCAGATGTTGCTATGGTATACTGAAGTATAATTACAAGTATTTCATAAGTGACAAAGGCTTTTATTGACAATTACATGAAGAGTCAATATGTGAAGTGTTGTCCCTTCTTTGGCCGCCCATTTTTGCATAATCAATGCTTGGAGTTTGAAGGAATTTGTGGGTTTTTTTATGTTCAACCGCCTCTTAAGGACTGACCACAAGTTCTCTATGGGATTACGGTCTGGGGAGTTTCCTGGCCATGGACCCAAAATTTTCTATGTTTTGTTCCCCAAGCTACTTACAGTGTTAATTTTGGCAGCAAATTTTGATTTAGTCTTATGCCCCGTACACACGGTCGGACATTGATCGGACATTCCGACAACAAAATCCATGGATTTTTCCGACGGATGTTGGCTCAAACTTGTCTTGCATACACATGGTCGCACAAAGTTGTCGGAAAATCCGATCGTTCTGAATGCGGTGACGTAAAACACGTACGTCGGGACTATAAACGGGGCAGTAGCCAATAGCTTTCCTCTCTTAATTTGATCTGAGCATGCATGGCACTTTGTGCGTCGCAATTGTCCACACATGGTCGGAATTTACGCAAACGGATTTTGTTGTTGGAAAATTTTATAGCCTGCTATCAAACTTTGTGTATCGGAAATTCCTATGGAAAAAGTCAGATGGAGTCCACACACGGTCGGAATTTCCGACAACAAGCTCCGATAGCACATATGCCGTCGGAAAGTCCGACCGTGTGTACAGGGCATTTAAATTAGGACTAAATGGCATTTTAGTTTTAGTCCTATTTTAGTCTTCTGCAAGTGTTTTAGTTTTAGTCGTATTTAGTCAACTAAATCTGCAGTTCATTTTAGTCGACTTTTAGTCGGCTAAAACTCATTTTAGTTACCTAAAATAATCTAATGGGTGTAGTTAAATTGTAATGCATTATTTAAGCATTTCTCTACCATTTCCAAACTCATTATATACTGCTGCTCTAGTGAAAAATCAAATATGTTGTTTTTAATGGTTAGGTTTGAACATGCACTACAGACACAGATTTAGTCGTTATATAACGTCTTTATTTAAAACCGTTTCGTCAAGAATATTGCTTTTTTCACAAAAGGGTAACGAAAAAATACCAAAACCCCCCCCAAAAATAGGAACACTTTGCGTGACTGTCATGCCAACAGTAAAGCATCCTGATCCTGAGACCATTCATCATGAATGTGTGCGGTTGACTGCTTCTCAGCCAAGGGAGCGGTGGGCCCACTCACAATTTTGCCTAAGAAGAACCCAGCCATGAATAAATGGTACAAAAACATCCTCAGGCTCCGAGAACAACTTCTCCTAACCATCTAGTTTGGTGATGAACAGCAATGCCTTTTCCAGCATGATGGAGCTCCTTACCATTAGGCAAAAGTGATAACTAAGTGGTTAGGGGAAGTGGGATTGGGAACAAAAAACTGAAATTTTGGGTCCATGGCCAGGAAACTACCCAGACCTTAATCCCTTTGAGAACTTGTAGTGGACTGGTGGTCATGGTCAATCCGACCTAAAGAGGCTGGTGAGGGTGAGGGAACCAAAAAAAACCCCACAAATTCTGACAAGCTGCTAGCATTGATTATGCAAGAATGGGCAGTGCCACGGACCGGTGCCAGTCAGATCAGTCAGGAATCAGGATGTGGCACTGGCACAGAAGTTGGTTGACAATGACAACACATTGCCAGTGATGCCACGAATGTCAGGCCCAGAGCAAATTGCAGCAGAGGTCTTGAAAAAGAAGGGTCAACTCCACTCAACACTGCAAATATTGACGCTTTGCATAAACTTAATGTAATTGTCAATAAAAGCATTTGGCACTTATGCAATGCTTTACCGGATACAATGATCTGACACAAATGTCAGATCATGTGTACCAGATAGTCTAGGGCTGTGGAAATTAAAGATTAATTCCTCGATTATTTTTTTTGATCTATCAAACCACCTCTCCGCCAGCTTCCTGGTCTTCAGGGAGTTCCGTTGGAGATCCGGTGACGTCACGGACATCGACGTCACCGAACTCCTCCCCCCTTCCCCAAGTGCCTCCGTCTGCTAACGAAGGGAATGGGGGAGGAGTCCGGTATCAAAGTTCTGATTAAACGTAACGCGTACGGGGGGAGGAGCTACGCATGACGTCACCCACTGCTGCCCTACGGAACTAACACGACTGTCGGCTTTACATGCTGTGTTTTTATCATCTTTATGTGAGTAGTTTGTGTTTGAACACAAAAATTAAATCTTATACTTAAGCGGTGAGATCTTTTCTTTCTACCCATGACCTGGCATCCTTGCTGAGATCTAAGGAGACGTGAGAAAAGTTTATGGTCCGTGTTAACCCTTTTGATACCCGCTTGCATGACCACCTGTTTGCACAGGGGTCCATGCCATAAGGTGAGAGTGATTAGTTAGACCGGAGATGGAGGGATTGTCACACTACTGTGGAAAAAAAAAATTACTTACGTCAGTGCTACAGTTTGAATTTAAAACGTATTTGTGTGAACTGTGAAGTTAAGTCATGGATTGTGGAAACTAACTAGTGTCGGGTGATTGTATATATTGTATACCACATTTACCACTGACTAATGCAGAGTTGCAATGCAAGGAGATCAGATAAAAGTAGTTGGATCGTTATGTGCGTTATATTTAATCGAAATTAGTCTATTAATCGATTAAAATAATCGATTAATCGAACATGAAAATTTTAATCAGTAACAGCCCTAATGCTTATTTCTACAATAAGAATAAGTTTACTGTCATTTTCTTATTTTAACAGTTCTAATTCTCAGATACATTCAGAAAAAAAAATGAACAGTTTACAATAATGCCAATAGTGTGTGGATTTACTGGATTATAACAGTCACCACTTTTTATCAACTCCTCTCTCTCTCAGCATTCACAATGACAATAATAGAGGTAAATATCACACTAAAAGACTACTGGGGAGGGACCCCGGCGCAAGGTAAGGCTCAAAGCAGGGGCGGACTGACAACTCATGGGGCCCCTGGGCAATAGGAGAAGATTATGGGGCCCCTGGGCAATAGGAGAAGATTATGGGGCCCCCAGGCAATAGATTATGGGGCCACACAGTATACACACACATAAAGTATACACACACAGACACACAATATACACACACATACAATATACACACACAGTATACACACACAGAATACACATACACACACTGAAAAGGTACTGGAGAGGCGGGGCAGCTATAATCTTGGGATTTTTAAAAAAACACAGATTTTTACATACTGTCCCTGGTTTTATTGAGGCTGGCAACCCTGATGGGGCCCCTTAATGACATGGGGCATTCGGGCAGCGCCCGAGTGCTCGAATGGTCAGTCCGCCCCTGGCTCAAAAGCTGCCTTTTTTGACCATCCATTACCGTTACTGATCTATTTTTCTTTTTCATTAGTGTGATATTTACCTATGTTGTCAAATTCGTCAATGCTAAGAGAGATAGACAGTCAACAAGTTGATAAAAAGTGGTGGTTGACTTGTTATTGTTCCAGAATCCACATAGGAATGGCATTTGTAGCCTGAGCCTCAGCCTGTGCATTTTTCCTATGAATTTAACTGACAATTAAAACTGTTGAACTATTGATTCTTCCTATCGCAATAAGCACAACCCACAAGTATTAGGTATGCTTCTTATGTTAGAAATAGAAATACTTGAAGAGAATAATAAAACACTGCTATTAGTTTCGATTCATTTTAAGGAAAGTACTTTCGTGCCAACATGACCCTTGCTCTATTCCGCCGACCTCTAGAGAGGTCACCTGTAACACCGAATAACCTCTCTGCAAAGGCTTGAGAAGCTGGTGTAGCCAGCAGGTCTAATGCAAAAGGTCACTGATGGCAACTTGGTGCAAAAGCTCTTCCTTATATTTTATGATCTGTTGCTCTGTGCTGCTGGGAAGATCCTCTGCCTGGGTCTTCTGCGGCGTTTAGAAAGAAACCAAAAGACTGGCTGCTTAGATGTGGATGCCGGTGGCGGTGCATCTTCCACTTCTTACGATAGTTCTACCACATCATCTTCTTCAGACAATTCCTCAAGTTGTGTGTGTGTGAAAAATGTGGATTTTCTTGCGGCATACTCCTCTGCATTTTTAAGCAGTTCCTGAATATTCTTGTAGCAATTACTCACGGTGGAGCTGCTGGTTTAAAGCGGGCTGTTACCGTCACCTTCGTTACCTCAATTTCACCAAAACCGGGTCTAGGGTCCCGTTGAGCTTAATACCAAACAATGTAGGCACCGGACACTTGAGTATCTTTTCCAATGCTTTAATAAAAGTAACTGAAGGAAGTAGCAGGAAAATAGGTATAAGAAGAGTTGCAGGGAAGTTCAAATACCTTTTCTTAGTGTAGTATTAAGAATTGTAATCGTGTAGATGAATGTACTCTCCTTTTAGAGTTGAATCTTTGCCCGCCCGGATAGGTTTCTCTCACTAACCTAGCAGCCAGTACGTAGCAGGAACAAAAGTCTCTGCCACAGACTTGAATGAAATAGAAACCCGTACGATCCCCTGCCACAGGATGTAATGGTTTACGATGGCTAGCAAACACAGCACTAGAACCTTTAAGCCGACCCGGCAGTACTATGCGGTAGGATAACTTTAGGATACATCCTCCAGGCCCCTCTCCAGGCCAGCACTCTGCATGATCCTTCCATGATGGGTCCTATCCTGGGATCTTCTCAGTTGTCCAGCTTCTTCCCGTAGGACAGACAGCCCAGGACCATTCCCTTGCCGCTGTGGTAGGCCCCAGACAGGCTTCTGGGCCCACCCAAACGCTGCAGCAACATGGGCCTCCCGGTCGGAGGACCATGCGGTAGTACTCCTAGCACATACCTGTCACAGCCAGGAGGGCCAGCAGGTGGAATGAAAGACGAACCCTAAAACATGGCGTCTCCCCCCAATAAATATTCTCTCCCAGAATGCAATTCGGAGGACCACCTCCACCGAGTTATCTCTGGGACAGAGGAGCACTCATACGCTTTAACGTGTCACCTTTCCAACACCGACCCATGGCGAAAACGACACCCACAGGCACAGTGTGAAACTACATGCAACACAGCCAAACTGGAACAGAGGCTAAATCTGACTATGTATGAACAGGTAACCCACTAAATTTACCTATAAGCCATAGATTGAAAATCTACCAGCGCTACATTCTCATCCGCCACATCAACAAGGGTTTTACAGACAATAGGGTTGACAAAACAAGCAGCTGCTGCAAGTGGAGAGAACATATCGTCAGTTGTTTCTAAGTATGACGTAAAATGCTGGTTCACACTCCCTTTCATTTTCTGTGCAATTGTGGCAAGGTCTTGGTAGCTAGTGTTCTGTTTAAAGTCCTCAAGATGGCTGAGCATATCAAAGAGGGCAGGGACAGCCAGGGACATAAACATGGTGTCACTCTGGAGGGTTTTAGTATGTTCTGCAAAAGGCAGCAGTAGATCATGCAATGATGTGAGCTTTTGCCATTCCCTAGGGAGCAAGCTGTCCCATCCCATGTTGTATGCGATTTGGCAGACTGACTCTTTTAGTTTGAGGAGTCTTGCGATCATGTTGAATGTACCTGGCCAGCGTGTGAGGCAGTCATTAAAAAGAATAAGGCCACAATGCTCCAATAGCTTCTGTGTTGCAATTGAAGACTTGCGGAAGAGGTTCACTATTGCTCTTGCTTTATCCAGTATTCTCTTCACACTTGCCTCCTTATGCACCATGTGGACCACAAGTTGCAAGGTATGCACTACACATGGTGTCCGGTCCATGTCAATCTGTTGGTACCTAACAAGTGGAACACACATAGCCCAATAAGCATAATTTAGTATATAGAAAAGGTTTCTGTTCCATTCTATTATTTTAACACTTAACACCTTAGAATACTTTTACAGTACACAAGACTACAAATAAAGTGGAAAAATAACAAAGGTGCACCCCATAGAGTAGAGCAGATAGCGCCCCCAAATCAATCATCTCATAGCCATTGTGATAATTGTCTGGTGTCACCGTGTCAACTGTCAAACATATCATCATGTAAAAGAATATTAAAAATGGCTCACTCACCACAGATCATCAATTTCGGTCTCAGCCTCAGAGTCACTTTCCGTCATGGGGGAGTCTTCCTCACTAGAGCTGGGTGGTTCTGCTGCTGTGGTTTGTTTAAATGCTGCCACCATATTGCTCCCGTTGTCTGTTATCACTGTAAGGATCTTCCTCTTTGGTATGCCCCACTCTTGCAAGCATTTGTTCACATATGATTTTATTGACTGTGCAGTGTGTGGGTGGGCTACTTGTTCAAGGGCCAACAATATGTGTTCAGGTTTATGTTGTTCAACACAAAAGTAGCATCCACTTATGGCAAGGAATGAAGCTGAGAGTCCTTTTTTGGTCCAGAAATCAGTGCAAATAGATACTCTCTGAGCAGCAGCCACTCTCTTTTTGAATTTTTGTTTTTCATCCGCATACTGTTTCTCAATCAGATTGCTTATTTTAGTTTTCTTTGGAACAGTCAGCTTCCTATCTACTGTCTCCATCATGCCAACAAAGTCCTCATCTTCAATCGTTCTGACTGGTAATCCGGTGCGCCCAATCCATCTTGCTATGGCCTCCTCCCTGGCATGTTGTTCCTTTTATATTTTATATTTTGAAGCAGCTAAAAGAGTAGTGCAAATAGATTGCTGTGGCTGTGCACTGCTACTGGCTTGACTTGGTCCATCATTTGAGGTTTTCTGTATCTGTGGGGTTGAATTAGAGGGGAAAATTAAAGTTATTCTGATTTTACGTTCTGTCAGCTCCAAGTAGTCTCTTTATAATATACTATATGTATAGGCCACGGTCGGCCTTAGGGCTTTAGGTGCCTGTGCTGAGCCAAAATTGACAGTGCCCCAGCCCCTTCCAGTGACCACTGACCACTTCCTTCTACATATATTTTACGCGAGTGGCGTATTAGCAAATCCTGCCTGGCGCGCCAGCATTTAAAATCTGTAACCAGGAGCAATGGAGCAGGAGGCTGAGCAGCACGTGGAACGGAGGAGCCCTGCATCCAGGCAATCCAGATTCCAGAGTCCATGGGGAGTCAGGGACGGAGTGACAGCCCAGCCGACGGTGACAGCAGGTGATGGTGGAAGGCCACAGGGGAGGGGGTGATGGTGGCAGAGGGGGATGGAGGCAGGGGGTGTTGGAGGCAGGGGGGTGATGGAGGAAGGGGGTGTTGGAGGCAGGGGGTGATGGAGGCAGGGGTAGTTGGAGGCAGGGAGTGATGGATGCAGGGGGTGATGGAGGCAGGGGGGTGATGGAGGAAGGGGGTGTTGGAGGCAGGGGGTGATGGAGGCAGGGGGGTGATGGAGGAAGGGGGTGTTGGAGGCAGGGGGTGATGGAGGCAGGGGTAGTTGGAGGCAGGGAGTGATGGAGGCAGGGGGTGATGGAGGCAGGGGTAGTTGGAGGCAGGGAGTGATGGAGGCAGGGGGTGTTGGAGGAAGGGGGTGATGGAGGCAGGGGGTGATGGAGGAAGGGGGTGTTGAAGGCAGGGGGTGATGGAGGCAGGGAGTGATGGAGGCAGGGGGTGTTGGAGGAAGGGGGTGATGGAGGCAGGGGGTGATGGAGGAAGGGGGTGTTGAAGGCAGGGGGTGATGGAGGCAGGGGGTGATGGTGACAGGTGATGGAGGCATATAAAGGAAAAAGAAAAATGCAAACTGGGAGCCCAATATAGCATGCTTCAGTTAAGAATGAATGTGTTCATTCAGAAAAGGAAGGTGCTGGTTAATGGAATATTTACCAGCCCCTTCCCCACTCCTGAGTGGAGAGGAGGGAAGCTGGCAGCACTGCAAGGGGGAAACAGGAAGCAGGGGGAATTGACACCTCATGGGGTGAGTAGGGCACATCCCGGACACCCTGTGCACACATATACGTCTGCTGCCCTACAATGTTACTCTGCTACACTACCACTGTTAAATGACAGATCTCCTGCTTCTGTATCTAAACAAACCGAGACAGATGGGTGATGTCATTGACCAAATATGACCAAATAATGTCTCCCAATGTAATTGTCTCAATCATGTCATCTAGTGATGTAAATTCAGCGTTAATCATGATGGCCTGCTGCCCTACAATGTCACTCTCCTGCGCTACTGCTGCTAAATGACAGATCCCCATCTGCTGTATGTAAACAAACTAGGTGAAGATCCTGGTTGATGTCATTGACCAAATATGGCCAAATAATGTCTCCCAATGTAAATACCTCGATCACGTCATCTAGTGATGTAGATCCAGCGTTAATCATGATGACCTGCTGCCCTATGGTGTTACCCTGCTGCCCTCCCATTCCTCAATGACAGATCTCTGGCTGTTTTGAATGTAAAAAAATTGGGTCAGAATCCTGAATGACGTTATTGACCAAATATGGCCAAATTTGTTTGTTACTGGATGCCTTATAGAGAGATATTTTTAGAAGATTCTATTGCCAAGTTCAGTTGTGTCTTTCATTCCTCAAATAAGAGAAAGGATTCATCATAAAACAAATCGGAAAAGATGTCACCACTGTTGGCTGCCTAAATTCCTAATTTGCATTATTACCTTTAGATCAGCAAAAAGCGATGTGCTTATTTCCTCAGCAAATGACAAGGAAAGAAGAAAAAAATAGAACCTTTCCATCAGTATGTTGAAAAATTACTTTAACTTTTTCTCTAAGGATCAAAATTTCATATATATATATTTGTACCATCCGAGGAGACCGTTATTAATATAATTCCCTGTATGATACTGAGATATTTCATAGCGCATCACAAATTAGGAAACTCATAAGACTGGAAAAGGCCCTGGGGTAACCCTTTATGGAGGTTTGCCTTTGGGATTTTGAACCCGGTAATTTTACTCTAAAGGCTCGATCAAGAAATAGGAACAATTTCTGAAAAATACAAAGTTTCTGTTGAAGGTCGTGTCATCATCCTGCTAACATGGCCAAAAAAGGAACTTGAGATAGTTATTTTTTTTTTTAATGCCATGTTTATATCTAGAGTCAGAAACACATCAAGATCATGTGATAGGATGGCATGATAAGCTGTTCTGTTGCATCTAAAGAATGAGCAATAACTGTCAGATGGCATGTGAATGGTTGCACAGTCTGTGTCTGTGACGTTTTTAGCCTCAAGAAGACAAAATTGGGCCTGACAGTTCGGAAGTGGAATTTAACCTTTTAGGACCAATGGAGACCTAACGGAATCTAGGTGCAAAATTGGGGCTCAAATTGCAGCACCTTCTTAAAGGCAAAATAGGGGTTTGAGGTTAAAGCAAATTTCCACCCAAAAGTGAAACCTCTGCTTATCTGCTTCCTCCCACTTTCTGGTGCCACATTTGGTACCTTTCAGGGGGGACGGGGGAACGGGTACCTGTTTTTGACAGGTACCATTCCCCACTTCCAGGAGACAGCGCCACGGTGCTATCCCTCGGAAGTTCGGCCAACCCTCCTCCTTCCTCCGCCGCCGGGTCATTTTGAAAGCACCGCACGCTTTGTGCATTTGATAGAGGGAACCGGCTGTGAAGCCGAAAGGCATGTGTTAGGAGTGTGTTTTGTATAGAGTGCTGAGCTCAGGAGTGCATTACGTACAGAGTGCACAGTTCAGGGGTGTGCTGTGTACAATTTGTAGGGTATGCAACACCAACCTACCCCCCCCAAAGCTTTCTTGCATCTATCTCCCCTACCTAGCCTAGCTGTAGTACCTCCCTGTGTAGGCAACGCACATTGCAGGGGGATCGTTCCCTCCCTCAGATTATGAAGATCTGTCGTCACCGCGAGCACACGTAGGGATCTGTTCAATCTGGAAGCCGCTGAGCAAAGCTTTCCCTTGCAAACATAGAAAGCTTATGTGTTTACAAGTGACAGCAGGGAGAGGGAGCGGGGGCGAGAGCCAAAGGTGGCTGAATGGCATTTCGACACTTTTCGGTTGCAAAACTGGGTGCAAGGGTTATATGAAAAAAGGCCTGATGGGCCACATTCAGCCAGCTGGCCTTGTGTTTGACATATGTGGTCTAGGGGATGTCTTTTTAAGACTTATTGATTGAAGAAACACTAACAGGAGAGGGGCTAGGGCATAGGATACTAGCACATAGCACTTAGAGGTAAGTTTTCTCTTTATGTAATTTTAAGTATTAGACAGTCTATGGCAGTTATGGCGAACCTTGGCACCCCAGATGTTTTGGAACTACATTTCCCATGATGCTCGGCTACACTGCAGAGTGCATGAGCATCATGGGAAATGTAGTTCCAAAACATCTGAGGTACCAATATTCGCATCACTGGTCTATGGTTTAAGACCTGAAGACCATGAGGGGACATTCTGAGCAGTCTAAGGCCTCACAACTGGAGACCATGAGGCAAGTTTCTTTGACAACTGGTTACCTTGAGCCTATGTACAAATACTGATATCCAATGCGTTTTCCAGAACACTGCACACACAGGGATCAATTTAGGGCCATACTCCCAAGTCCCCAGGACAACTGTCACCTTCCAGTTTACTCAGGACACAGTCTAGTGAGTTAGACAATCCTTCCTCAGTCCCTTGTGATGAGGTCCTTTAATTAGCATCTAGGAAGATCCATCAAGACCCTCAGCCTTGGCCTTGCTGAAGCCTTCAGAAAAGCTGCAAGTCCACGGACTGCTTAAGACAGCAGCCCCTCAGGCTCTGGAACCTTCCTGGGGAAAGGGAACCAGGTCTCCAGTGCTTCAGACTATTTATCACCTTTCCAGCCCCCTTCGGGACACTCCTCTGCAGGGATTGGCAGCATTGTGATAAATATTTAGGCTGTTTTGTTTAATTCTCCCTCCCTATGTTCTGGAAGCTTATTCCAGAGGCAGGGGAAAGCAATCAAAAGCCTATGAAATGCTGAACAGGCCAAAACAAAACAATTACTGCTCCCCTGATTACAGAAGGAGACTACAACTACATTTACCTTGCATCCTACGCTAGAAGGGTGCTACACATGTTCACCCCTTAACCACTGACTGACATATGTAAAAAAATGTCATGTGGGCAAGTACCATATTTATCGGCGTATAACACGCACCGGCGTTTAACACGCACCTCAAGTTTAGGCGGGCTTTTTAAATAAAAAATTTTTTAGGAAGGATGTTTAAGGAAAAAAACTTACATTTAAATGCCCATCAATGCAGCCTTATCAGTGGTCATCTGCAGCCTTGTCTATCATTGCAGAATGATCAGTGTCCATTTGCAGCCTTGCCCAGTGCCGTTTGCAGCCTTGCCCATTGTCATATGCAGCCTTGCCCAGTGCAGCCTTGCCCAGTGCAGCCTTGCCCAGTGCTGTGTGCCATTTGCAGTTGCCCATTGCCATATGAGCCTTGCCCAGTGCAGCCTTGCCCAGTGCCGTGTGCCGTTTGCAGTGTTTCATTGTTTAAACTTGCCGCCAGGATAGAGCCTGTGTACTCGGCTCGTCACGCTGCCCCGCCTCCCTGCTGTCTCAGAGGATGAGGAGAGAGTGCTGCCGAAAAAAACCGAGCCGAGTGTGCTGTGTACTCGGCTCGGCTCGGCTCGCAGTCCCGCCATTGGATAGAGTGTTATGTCTATCATAGGAGCTGGGCGGGACTGCGAGTGGAGCCAAGCACTCGGCTCGGTCTTTTTCGGCAGCACTCGCTCCTCATCCTCTCAGAGACAGCAGGGAGGCGGGACGGCATGACTGCCAGTGGAGCCGAGCACTCGTCTCGGTCTTTTTCGGTGACGTTCGGTCTTTTGTGGTGGCGCTCGGTTTTTTTTGGCTGCGCTCGGCCTTTTTCGGCGGCGCTCGCTTTTTTTTGCACACAGACAGTGGGGATCGGCGTATAACAGGCACCCACGATTTACCCCTGATTTTAAGGGGGAAAAAGTGCGTGTTATACGCCGATAAATACGATAATTATTACAAGACCATGCCTGCAATGGTAGCCATGGAGTTGGTACCTTTGACTGGTGATAAGCCGTTTTGCAAAACTACTGTGAAGCCATTGTCCAAAACCATGGTAAATGGACCAGGACTCCTTCCCACAGAGGAGATGGTGGAACATCCCTACCCCCATCTCCTCTGTGATGAATGATCCCAGGAGCGCTGATAATTTAATCACAGCATAATCTTTATTTTATTATTATTATTATCATTATATTTTGTATTTTTTAATCATTTAAATAAATTAGTTGTAAAGGTAAAAGGGTTTTTACCTTAATGCATTCTGTGCATTAGGGTAAAAAAAACCTTTTAATAGCAGCCCCCCCCCCCCCCGAAAAACTTAGACTCCTTTCACACCGAGGCGCTTTGCAGGCGCTAAAGTGCTAAAAATAGCCGAAAGAGCTGCTCAATGCACTCCAGTGTGAAAGCCCCGAGGGCTTTCACACTGGAGCGGTGCGCTTGCAGGTCGGTCATAAAGGCCTGCAAGCCGCATCTTTGGAGCGCCCCTTCCCATTGAAAACAATGGGGCAGTGCTGCAAACCCGCCCGCAAAGCGCTGCTGCAGCGGCGATTTGCGAGCGGTTTTAACCCTTTTGACCGCCCCGCTAGTGCCGCTAAAATGACGGTAAAGTGGCGCCCGCATGCCTCAGTGTGAAAGTAGCCTTAAATGGGCCCAATCTAGGTCCAGCGTTGTGCACATTTGTAGCAACTCTTCACCCCTCCCCCTTCTCTCACAGACTTGGCTGAGAACAGCGAGAGCCATAGGCTCCTGCTGCTTTCAGTCAAAAGAGCAAGAGAGCGGGGGTGGGGCGAGGCCGAGCCAGGCTGTGTATTAGATGCTTGGAATTGAGCACACCCGCAAGTGCCCCCATTGTTAGCAGCTTCCTATGGGGGGCACTCAGAAAGGAGGAGGAGCCTGGAGTGGGAGACTCTAGAAAAGGGGGATCAGGCTACTATGTGCAAAACCATTGCACAGAGCAGGTATGACTTATTTTATTATTATTATTTTAATTTAAAAAAAAATTACAATCAATTTAATTCCAATTATTTTATTAATTATTATATTGTAATTCCTTATGTTTCATTAATTTCTATTAATCCTTAGTTATTACTGTTATTAATATTATTATCATCACTAAATATTTATTTAATTGTTGTTAATTCTGTATTTTTCTTTTAATTATGATATTATATTCCATACTAGAAAACTTTAACAGATTTGGACTTTACTGGCACCAAGAGAAGAACAGCCACACATTTATAATAAAATAACAATGTTTATTATGTTTATTACAAAAATATATAAAAAGCATTAATAAAAAAAAATGTATTCATATTTTTATGGGACAATATAACTTGAAACCAGTGGACATTTTTTTGGGGGGGGAGGCGGCAAACAGTATGCCCCCCAGGTCTGTCAGTCGGTAGCACTTACCCCATCGTCGGCGGCTTCCCCTGCTCGTCTGCCTCCCTTTCTCCTGCTGTTCTCCTGTGGCCTCCCGTTCTCCGGGTCATCATGGCGGCGGCGGCTTCCATTTCCTCCCTCCTCCTCAGCGGCCAATCGGGAGTCTTCTCTTTTCTGCCAATTGGAAAAAGGGTCTCACACCCACTTCTGATTGGCCGGATTGAGGATCAGTGTTTCAACAGCGACTATGCATGAATCTATCCATTGCATATAGTGGGGTGGAGTGGAAAGAGGGGGCAGCGCCCGGGCACCCCTAATGGACGGGCGCCACTAAATGAAACACCAATATATCTTTGCTAAATACTTTAAGAGGTCTCATGAATTTTTCTAGTATTGATCTATATGGATGAGGTACCCCTTTGGTAGCCTGCTCTCTTTTTCATAAATATATTATATTCCATTATTGTAATTGTTTGTCTTTTAATTCTTAGTTGTTGTTGCTGTTTTTATTCTTATTTATAATTATTTATTTTATTATTTATTTAATTGCATATTTTTCTATGAATTATAATTTCTTCACTTCTTTGACATCTACAGAGTAGAAGCTCTGGCAGTTCTTTGCTTTTTAAGAATAAGTACGGGCTGGAATTTCCTTTAAAAAAAATGAAATCTTTTGCTGGAAGATCGATGGGTTCTGTTGTGACAAGAAGCGAAATGTAAGTAGGAAGCATGCAAATTAGAGCACTTGTATCTTTGAATTTGTTAATACAATGTCATTGTAATTGGATTTCTATTTTTAGGCTTGTTATGCAAAACTGCACAATTTGCAACATTCGGGTAAGTAAATCTAATAACATTCATTTGCTAAATTTAATTTCTCTGATCATGTTAGCGGAAGCGAGTAAAGAGATGAGAATATGCTGCAAATGAAACATTCCTCTGTTAATTTTCTTTTTTTTTAATACTATTTACTTTTTTTTTTTTTTTAATTCATTATTATTTTTTATGGCTACGGGTCTTTGTCTGACATACAGAACATCTGATTTTTTAATGCAGCATAACTGCAGAGCACCAGGCAGACCCTCTACTTACAGTGAACATGGGACCAAGCTATGGATGTTTGCCATTTAGATATATGCCTGTACATGTTCTTAATCAAAATTCTTATTGACCTCTGTAGCCAAATGCACTGTAGAGCTGCAGCTTGCCTACCTCCTCTACAAACTAATGGCAACCACCCCAACCTATAACTGGCCTTTGCAGCAAAGAGCACATGGAAGGGCGCTGCACAGTGGCAGCTGGTGAAGTTTTAGGATGCCTGCCTTTTTGACCCCTCTTACTTGACGAAAATGTGCGTGGTTTCAGTGAAATAGTGGGTGTGACTTAAAGGGATGTGGCTCTAAGGGGGTGTGGTTAGCGTCTGAGATGAACGAGGGATGGAGGGAGAGGGAGAGACAGAGGGACAGCAGGCCCAGATCCTACACAACAATAGAAATATGTGTATTCCAGAAAGTTTAACAATCAGCAGATAAAGATACTCCAAACACCTTGGTGTTAGCGCTTCAATCATCCCGGCACCATGGTTGTTATGGTGTCAGGATGATTGAAGAACATTATTTCTATTATTACATTGTAATATAAAATGAAATCATTCAACTCACCATAATGTAGAATCAGTGGGAGCCCTGAGCGTGTCACCTGCCACGTCGCCTGCCACCAGATGCCATCAGGTGCCCCCAGCAGAGTCCGTCTTTACATCAGGTGCCCCCAGCAGAGTCCGCCCTTACATCAGGTGCCCCCAGTGGAGTCCCTCCTTACATCAGGTGCCCCCAGCAGGGTCCCTCCTTACATCAGATGCCCCAGCGGAGTCCCTCTTTACATCAGATGCCCCCAGCGTAGTCTGTCCTTAGATCAGGTGCCCCAGTAGAGTCCCCCTTACTTCAGGTGTCCCCAGCAGAGTCCCTTCTTACATCAGGTGCCCCCAGCAGAGTCCCTCCTCACATGTGTCCCCATCAGCAGAGCAGAGTCCTCCTCACATGTGTCCCCGGCAGCACAGCCCTCCTTCATGCCGCTTCTGTCTCTGTCCCCTTCAGTGGCAGCTAGTTTCTAGATTTCTCCGTGTGTTCAGTAGAGAGGGGAGGGGCCTCCCCTCTCCACTGAACACAAAGGGAATTAGTACTCACGGCGGCAGTGGCCATTTTTTGTAACCCGTCGGAAGTGACGTCTGGTCTCACACTGAGAACAAAGCACCTGGCCGTAGTGATATAGTGATACACTACGGGTGCCGGGCAGAAGCTGTTCGGCGCCATGGACTGCGCCACAAAGAAGCTTAAAACCCTGCAAATGAAGCGCCTCATCTGCAATCTCGTTATAGCAAAGACGTGGCGCTTCCCATAGTGCACTGTGTCTGGCACCGAAACACAATGCACTTAAGGAACTTTTTTTTTTTAAAGGGCCATGTTTAAAACTATATATATTTTTTAGTGACTGCCTGGGGGGGGCGCCCCCTATGGACGGGCCAACACTGGTGCTGAATTTTAGAAAACAAACAAAAATTCCCAGCTAACTTACCAGCCAGCCTGTACCAAACCAAATTGATACTGTCTAATAGGGCGTACACATGGTCGGACTTTGTTCGGACATTCCGACAACAAAATCCTAGGATTTTTTCCGACGGATGTTGGCTCAAACTTGTCTTGCATACACACGGTCACACAAAGTTGTCGGAAAATCCGATCATTCTGAGCGCGGTGACATAAAACACGTACGTCGGGACTATAAACGGGGCAGTGGCCAATAGCTTTCATCTCTTTATTTATTCTGAGCATGCGTGGCACTTTGTCCGTCGGATTTGTGTACACACGATCGGAATTTCCGACAACGGATTTTGTTGTCGGAAAATTTTATCTCCTGCTCTCCAACTTTGTGTGTCGGAAAATCCGATGGAAAATGTCCGATGGAGCCCACACACGGTCGGAATTTCTGACAACACGCTCCGATCGGACATTTTCCATCGGAAAATCCAACCGTGTGTGTACGGGGCATAACAGTTCATGTTAACAACAAGGGGTTTAGTTTTCACACATTTGCAAATATATGCATAAGCAATCGCTACTGGAAGGGGGCAGCAGGTGCATCTGAGCTTCTGAGTTACTGCTAAGAGGTGAGAGCAAGGGAGCTATCGTGTCCCTGCTGGGTAAGGGGGTAGTTTTGTTTACTTTTACCTAGAGGTAAATAAGGCTTACCTATGGGTACAGTAAATATTTTCTAAACTTGCATCGTTTAGGAGATATTTACTATAGTAGCAGCCGGTGATGTTAACAGCGCATGCGCTCTGCACTCTGCACTCTCATTGAATGGCGTGCAGTCCATTGAGAGAGCCGTGGCATGGCATTGATTCGTTGTGGAGTGACGTCATCGCTGCTCAGCCAGTCAAACAGCTGAGGCCTGCAAACCCGGAAGGATTATGCGATGCATACTAGCACATTATGCTATTATCCTGGTGCAGAGAACTATTTAGTAGTGAACATTTTTTTTTTGAGGTTTACTACTGTTTAAGTCACTGCTGGGAAGTGGGCGCAAGAGGATCTGAGTTGGTGAGTTGCCAAGAAGGATGAACAGGAGGAACTGAGCTACTAAGGCACTGATGGGAGGGGGGAGCAGGAGGAACTGACCTGGTAGGGCACTGCTGCTGGGAGGAGGTGCATGAGGAACTGAGCTCCTAGGGCACTGCTGATGGGAGGAGGAGCAGGAGGAACTGACCTGGTAGGGCACTGCTGCTGGGAGGAGGAGCGTGAGGAACTGAGCTCCTAGGGCACTGCTGCTGGGAGGAGGGGCATGAAGAACTGAGCTGCTAGGGCTCTCCTGCTGGAAGGGGGAGTATGAGGAACTGAGCTCCTAGGACACTACTGCTGGGAGGGGGAGCAGGAGGAACTGAGCTGCTAGGGCACTGCTGCTGGGAGGGGGAGCAGGAGGAACTGAGCTGCTAGGGCACTGCTGCTGGGAGGGGGAGCAGGAGAAACTGAGCTGCTAGGGAACTGCTGCTGGGAGGGGAAGCGTTAGGAACTGAGCTGCTAGGGCACTACTGATAGGAGGAGGGGCATGAGGAACTGAGCTGCTATGGCACTGCTGCTGGGAGAAGGAGCATGAGGAGCTGAGCTTCTAGGGCACTGCTGCTGGGAGGAGGGGCATGAAGAACTGACCTGGTAGGGCACTGCTGCTAGGAGGAGGAGTATGAGGAACTGACCTGTTAGGGCACTGTCGGGGGGGGGGAATGCTGAGCTGCTAAAAGAACAATTTGAAAATGTTTTTTTTTTAGGTTTACTACTGTTTAAGTCACTGCTGGGAAGTGGGGGCAGGGGGATCTGAGTTGGTGAGTTGCCAAGAAGGATAAACAGGAGGAACTGAGCTACTAAGGCACTGATGGGAGGGGGGAGCAGGAGGAACTGACCTGGTAGGGCACTGCTGCTGGGAGGAGGTGCATGAGGAACTGAGCTCCTAGGGCACTGCTGCTGGGGGGGAATGAGGAACTGAGCTGCTAAGGCACTGCTGATGGGAGAAGGAGCATGAGGAACTGACCTGGTAGGGCACTGCTGCTGGGAGGAGGAGCATGAGGAACTGAGCTCCTAGGGCACTGCTGCTGGGAGGGGGAGCAGGAGGAACTGAGCTCCTTGGGCACTGCTGCTGGAAGGGGGAGCATGAGGAACTGAGCTCCTAGGGCACTGCTGCTGGGAGGGGGAGCAGGAGGAACTGAGCTGCTACGGCACTGCTGCTGGGAGGGGGAGCAGGAGGAACCGAGCTGCTAGGGAACTGCTGCTGGGAGGGAAAGCTTTAGGAACTGAGCTGCTAGGGCACTACTGATAGGAGGAGGGGCATGAGGAACTGAGCTTCTAGGGCACTGCTGCTGAGAAGAGGGGCATGAAGAACTGACCTGGTAGGGCACTGCTGCTAGGAGAAGTATGAGGAACTGACCTGGTAGGGCACTGCTGCTAGGAGGGGGAGCATGAGGAACTGACCTGTTAGGGCACTGTCGGGGGATGCTGAGCTGCTAAAAGAACAATGTGAATGACGTCATTGCTTCTATTGCTATCTTTGAGGATTCATTTCTCCACAGTGCCTGCAGCTACAGAGACTAACATTTAGTATTTAAGTTTGTGGCTTCTATTGAGTATAGTAGAGAAAATATACAGAATAATTTCACTAAAAGTGTAGTTGTCGATTAAACAACTTTATTCCCCCGTTACCAATAATGTGCAGCAGAATGGTCATTTTCTGATCCTCAAGTTTTTCCCTAAAAAAAAAATGCAGCAAGCCCCTGGTCTTATGCAGTTGTAGTGTTCATGTAAATAATGAAATGCTTGTTTTATCCATTTGATTGTATTAACTTGACTTTTTATTTGTTAAGATCCTTGTTGGGCGAGTTGTGAGATAGAGATCCGATCAATTCCTCTGTTCTGGAGAAAGTACAACGATGAGCCGTGTCAAGCTGTTATTTCCAGAGGAGCTCTCATAAAGAATGAGATACAAGGAAAGGCCAACACTTATCATGATCGCACACAGCAGAGCGCAGCAAACAATCTGACAAGTTATGGCGTCATTTAAACCCGAGTGCTCATCCTTCACAAATCACTTGTGTCTTTTGTATGTGATACAATATAATACAACACATGTGATACAATACAATAAATGATACAATATAATACAACACATGTGATACAATACAATATATGATACAATACATTATACAGTGGGCAAAAAGAATCACCCCCCCTTTAAAATATTTACATTTTGTTACTTTTTAGCCAGAAATGAAGATAGACACAGTTTTTGTTTTATCCAGCTGTAGCTACTCAGTGCTACTTATAACATCCAAGTAAAAGATATAACACAAACAAGTCAGAAAAATAAATTTAAAACAGAATCACAGAGTTGGAAAAGGATCACCCCCCTCTTAAAAATGACTTCAGGTGTAGCTAATCACTTTCTCAATGACACACAAAGCCATTTGACTTTCAACTGTCATCTGCTGTGGTCATTTTGATTAGTCCAGCGTGAAAAGAGCTTTCCTGGAGCTTTTCAGTCCCTGATATTGCAACTGAAGCAAGCAGTCAACTATGCCTGGCAAGGCACTGTCACTGGGATCTCCGAAATAAAGTTAGGAGATGGATACAAAAAAAATTGTAAAGTCTTTATCAATGTTTAGAAACATAATGAAGTCTATTATTAAGAAGTGGAAGGTATTTGGTATCACACAGACCCTCCCTGGCTTTTTTTTTTCTTGCAACCCTCCCATACAAGCCACATACGTGGAGAATTTGTGATATTGGTGTCATATGTTACCACCAGCCCCTGAAGAAGAGGTTCATTTCCACAAACTTGAAACACGTTGGGAATTCTCTGTCTTATCTACATACAGACAGAGTCCAGTGGTTGTATAATGATCTTGCACCGCAGCTGTATATGCATCCAATTTTGATTTTATCATGCTATATTTCATGATTTAAACTAAATAAAAATATGAATATGTTTTCAATACTGTGTAATTACTAAGGAGTTTCTGCCTCTCAAAGTCCCACAGAGGAACCTTTTTTTTGTATTAGTGTGCATATGACACCGATATCACAAATTCTCCACGTATGTGGCTTGTATGGGAGGGTTGTAAGAAAAAAAAAAGCCACTCCTCAATAAAGGCCACATGACACTCAGCCTTGCCAAAATGCACCTTGAAGATTCTGAGGCCACACGGAAAAAGGTGTTCTGACCAGATGAGAGTAAAATTGAATTATTTGACCTCAACAGAAAACAATATGTCTGGCGGAACATCCAAATAACACCATTCCTACAGTAAAGCATGGAGGTGGTATTATCCTGTTATGGGGGGTGGTAATATCCTGTTATGGGGATGGTTATATCCTGGTATGAGGGTGATAATATCCTGGTATGGGGGTGATAATATCCTGGTATGGGGGGGGGTAATATCCTGGTATGGGGGTGGTAATATCCTGTTATGGGGGGGGGGTAATATCCTGGTATGGGGGTGGTAATATCCTGGTATGGGGGTGGTAATATCCTGTTATGGGGGATGGAAATATCCTAGTATGGGGGTGGTAATATCCTGTTATGGGGGTGGTAAAATCCTGTTATGGGGGTGGTAATATTCTGGTATGGGGGTGGTAATATCCTGCTATGGGGGTGGTAATATTCTGTTATGGGGATGGTAATATCCTGTTATGGGGGGTGGTAATATCCTGTTATGGGGGGGGGGGGGTAATATCCTGGTATGGGGTGGTAATATCCTGTTATGGGGGTGGTAATATCCTGTTATGGGGATGGTAAAATCCTGTTATGGGGGGGGGGTAATATCCTGGTATGGGGGTGGTAATATCCTGGTATGGGGGTGGTAATATCCTGTTATGGGGGATGGAAATATCCTAGTATGGGGGTGGTAATATCCTGGTATGGGGATGGTAATATCCTGTTATGGGGGATGGAAATATTCTGTTATGGAGGTGGTAATATTCTGTTATGGAGGTGGTAATATTCTGTTATGGGGGTGGTAATATCCTGGTATGGAGATGGTAATATCCTGGTATTGGGGTGGTAATATCCTGTTATGGGGGGGGTAATATTCTGTTATGGGGGGGGGGGGTAATATCCTGGTATGGGGTTGTTTCTCTGCAGCAGGGACTGGAGCACTTGTCTGGGTAGAAGAAAAATGGAAGGGGCAAAATACCATCAAATTCTTGAGCAAAAATCTGCTGCCCTCTGTGTGTTTGAACTAAAATTCATTTTATTTTATTTATTGCTGAAAATAAATTTTTAAATGTTTTAATAAATATTGCGTGACATACAAAAATTGCAACAACTATCTTTTTATATTATACAGGCCCTCTGTTTTCACCAAATATATAATATTCTGGGAATTTTAAGTAATTTTATAGCCAAAAATTTTTTGGGTATCATAGTTTTTTTGTGATATCACAGACACACACAATTTTAAGATTTAACATGTTTGCTGTTTATTTACTCAACGCGACCTCATTTTTTATATGTTGTTTTAAAAAAATTGGGTATTATATAGCGTGGGTTTGAACTAAAATTAATTTTATTTTATTTATTGCTGAAAATATGTGTTTTAATAAATATTGCGTGACATACAAAAATTGCAACAACTATCTTTTTATTCTATACGGGCCCTCCGTTTTCACCAAATATATAATATTGTGGGAATTTTAAGTAATTTTATAGCCAAAAATAAGATTATTATATGTGTGCAAAAAAAAAATTTAAAAACTGGTCTAGTGCCAAAGTGATTAATGTTAAAAAAAAAAAAAAAACGGTAAAATTAGCTATTTTGTTCCAACTCAAACAAATATATGAAGACAAACTTGACATTCAGTGCAGACTGTTTTCACATTTCCATACATTCTATTTAAAGCACTTATTTTTCCGGATCACGTGGAAAAGGAAAACATTTCTGCATAATTCCCTGTTCTGGTCTTGTCATTGGCCTTACTACAACTAGAGCTGTCAATCATCTGTGTGAACGAGCCGGCTTGGCTGCAAATGAACTGCTGCATTGTCACTTCCCGGTGCAGATGTGCTCGGATGCTTCTAGAACATAAACATAACACTGATGATTGCCTGCTAAATTGTCTAATTAGTGGATTCTTTGGCTTGGTTCCTTCATTAGAGTGCTCATTTTCATAAACTTCAGTAATAATTCCATCATTCCGGCATTTTCTTTTTTTTTCCATGTTTAGGTTAACGGAACACAAAAATGTGTTACAAACTTCAGTTATCAGCAAAAAAAAATCGATGAGGATTTTCAAATGTTTAGCTACCGACGGTGGTGGTCCTCAGAGGTCTGAAGGGTCAAGCCAATTATCACGGTTCCTACCATGCCATGCAGATGGCAAGACGTGGCCACCCCCCCAGGTGGCTCCAGGGGGTATTGAACCCATGACTTTCGGTGTACTGCTCCTGCTGTATTGCCTCTGAGCCACACCAAAGCTCATTATTAAGGCTGGTTTCCAGCTATGCCTTGTCCTGCATGCAGCACTGAGGGCTATACTCTGGACCTGCAACCTGTGTAAATGCACAGGTTTGCATGGTTGTTATAAGCAAGATCTGAGAGTAGCTTGTAGACAGGTGCCATCTACTTTCTCCACTGCAGGTGACACTCAACCGCAGCATCATTCCAGGGGAGAGGAAGTCAAAAGGAACATGTTTCCTCTGTGGCTTCCGGGGCCACTGGGGAAGCTATCTAGTTGGATGCGTCCGCCCCATGTGACTCCACACCAAGGATCGGCACAAAGTGGCATCCAAACAGATAGTTTATTGCATGATAACAACACAAGAGAGGTGCAACGTTTTGGAGTCACGCAGGACCCCTTCGTCATGCATGTGAAGGGGTCCTGTGTGACTCCAAAACGTTACACCTCCCTTGTGTTGTGGTCACGCAATAAACTACCCGTTTGGACGCCACTTTGTGCCAATCCTTGGTGTGCTGGCAAACAAATACATTGTGATTTGAACCAGTATCCAGCTGGTTGTTGCTGCAGCACCCAGACCTTGAGAGCTTATACCAGGAACGTGTGCAATGGGAATATGAAGTATTATGCCCCATGTGACTCACGCAGCCATCTTGGGTCAGGCAGAGCCTATTTAAATCAGAGCTCCACCCAAAAGGGGAAGTTCCGCTTTACGGCCTCCCCCCTTTACATAATGGCAAGCTCCCACTTCCACTTCGACCGCCTAGGCAAACTGAGCGGAAGTTTTCCTACCCCCTCCTTTCCCAGACTCTTCTGGGGCACGTCACAGGACCCAGAAGACTGTGGGACCAGTCACGATGTGCAGCACGGTTCGTGCATGCACAGTGGGCACCCGGCTGTGAAGCTGCAAGTGCCCACAGTTGAGATGTCAACAGGCAACAGAAAGAATGGCTCAGTGGTGCACATCGCTGGATCCTAGGACAGGTGAGTAACTGTTTATTAAAAGTCAGTAGCTACAGTTTTTGTAGCTGCTGACTTTTAATAGACACCAATTTGACTGGAGCTCTTCTTTAACCACTTGCCGCCTGCCATATAGCAGAATGACGGCGGCAAAGTGGTTTCAATACCCCGACTGGGCGTCATATGACGTCCTCAGGATATTAAGCCGCTGCGCGCCCCCGGGGGCACGCATCGCAGCGATCGTTGTTGCGGTCTGTCAGTCTGACACACCGCAACTCTGATCTAGGTAAAGAGTCGGAGACTCTTTACCACGTGATCAGCCGTGTCCAATCACGGCTGATCATGATGTAAATAGGAAGGAGCCGTGATCGGCTTTTCCTCACTCGCGTCTGACAGATGCGAGTAGAGGACAGCCGATCGGCTGCTCTCCTGACAGGGTGGTCTGTGCTGATTGTTTATCAGCACAGCCCCCCTCGGATCCCGCCCAGGACCACCATCATACCACTCAGGACCACCAGGATGGCCATCCACACTGGACCACCAGGTATGCCCCCCCTAGACCCCCAGGGAAATGCTAATCTGTGCTCAGGCAGCTGCCAATCAATGCCCAGGCAGCTGCCAATCAGTGCCCACTCACATTGCCTACCACTGCCAGTGCCACCAGGGATGCCTATCAGTGCCTCATATCAGTGCCGCGTATCAATGCCCATTAGTGCCACGTATCAATGCCCAGCAGTGCCCAGCAGTGCCGCCTATCAGTGCCCATCAGTGCCGAGTATCAGTGCCACCCATAAAAACCCATCTTTGCAACCTTTCAGTGTTGCCTATCAGTGCCCATCAGTGCCCACCTGTGCCACTCATGAGTGCCCATCAGTGCCGCCTATCAATGCCCATCAGTGCTGCATATCAGTGCCACTCATCAGTGCCGCCTACCAGTGCCCATAACAGTGCCCATCGTCAGTGCCTGTCAGTGCCCGCTCATTGGTGCCACCTCATCAGTGCCTGTCAGTGCCGCCTTATCAGTGCCCATCAGTAAAAGAGAAAACTTACTTATTATACAAACGCTGGCGGCACACCTGAGATCTGCGCTGCTACACATTGTTGTTACATGCCGTGAGTGTCCCCGGTCGAGTGCCTTCCCGCCGGTTCTGTTATGGTTGACCGGATTTTACATTAATATAGGTTCTGTTCTCTGTAACCAGAGTCTGTGTAATTATTGCTACTACACCACACTGCATCTTCCCACAAGCTCAGGGCAGTTGCTGCCATTTGGGACAGAACTTTTGTGTGAGGATAGAGGAGTGCTCCAGCCAGGAGAAGTGACCTCCCGGGTAGACAAGACTTCATACTGGAGAGATTCCCTCCCCTGAAGAACTGGGAGAGTTGGGACAGCTAAGCGGGTCAACAGAGGACAAAGAGAGCTGAGGCAACTGAAGATACCAGGAGGGAGATCTGTTCAAGAATAGGAGAGTCTGGGGTGCTGGGAGAACCCTATCCAAAAGCCAAGAGTGGGCCCATGCATTGAAGTGCTGCAAGCATAAGCTAGGTGAGCCTGAAGAGCCGAAAGTCTGGGATATCACAGAGAGCAGTGGTGCTGCTAAAGAGTAGCCAGGTGGCTAGGTATTTTCAGTTGATAGTTTTATTGTGAGAAGCTGATTCCCCTGTGTGGGCAATCATTGCTAGGACTGTGAGTTTTGTCTTAAAGGAGTTGTAAAGGCAGAAGGTTTTTTTTAACCTAATGCATTCTATGCATTAAGATAAAAAAACCTTCTGTGTGTAGCACCCCCCCTCCCCCCCCCCAATTACTTACCTGAGCCCTATATCTCTCTAGCAATGTCCACGAGTGTCTTAGCCATCCGGGACTCACCTCCTGATTGGCAGAGACACAGCAGCGGTGCAATTGGCTCCCGCGGCTGTCAATCAAAGTCAGTTAGCCAATCACCAGAGGGGGGGCTCCATTTCTGAATGGACACATGGAGCTATGACTCGGCTTAGGTGCCCCCATAGCAAGCTGCTTGACAGGAGGGGGGGCCAAGAGCACAGAAGAGAGACCTGAGAAGAAAAGGATCTGGGCTGCTCTGTGCAAAACAAACTGCACAGAGGAGGTGAGTTTGGGGGATCCCCCATAAATCATACCAGGCCCTTCAGGTCTGGTATGTGTTTTAAGAGGACCCTATGTAATAAACAAAAAAAAAACATTGTGAGTGTTCCCCAAAACTCCATACCAGGAATATTAAGGGTGAACCCCATGCAAAAATCAAGGAAAAAAAGTGTAAGGTCCCCCAAAAATCCATACCAGACCCTTCTCCAAGCATGAAGCCTAAGAGGCCAGAAAAGGGGGGTGGTGAGAGGCATATATGTTATATATGGTCATGTCCAAAATTCAAAATATTAACAACATGCAAAGCCATCTACAACTCTACCAGATCTACATCATCAACCTTGTCTCCAAATGTTACCAAAACCCTCCTCTTCTCTCCCTCTCCCTCTCCCTCCTGGTCTCCATGCCTCCTGCTCTCCATGCCTCTTGCTCTCCTCACCTCCCAAGGCCCTCTTCTCTTCTCTCTTCCCAATGCATCTTGCTCTCCTTTTCTCTGCTCCCAAGGCTTCCTGCTCTCCATTTCCTTTGTCACTTTCTCACATGTCCATCTTTAGTACTTCTTTAGAGCCTCTCCCATCCTCTGGTTTTCTGGAACACCTAACTTGTCAGCTATATTCCACTCTGTAGACCTTTAGGGGCTTCTAAAACCTCTACCAAACAAATGGAATTTGACTTTCTCCATCAACTCATCCCCCCACAGTTATTACCTTTTGTAGTACTTTCCCAGCCCACTTATGAGCAGGTTCCTCCTGACCCTCTTGTATTGAACTGTATTTTAACTGTGCTGTCTCCCTATACATTGGAAAGCACTGCACAAACTGTTGGCACTGTGTAAGCGTACAGCCTAAGGGGTCTATTTATCCATTTTTTAACCAAGATTCATTCATTTTTTCTAATGAAGTATTTTGTACAAATGGGTGAATCTTAGGTGAAAGTTGTTGGTTAAAACATTGATTTAAAAAATCCTAGGTTTGTCTCCTTACTCTAGGAAGGAAGACTCCTCTTTGATGAACTTCAAAACTAAAGACAGAATCCAAGACGAATAAAAAGAAACATTTTCTGTAAACATACGAGGGAAAAAAAATGCAGAAAATGTCCAAAAAAAAAGTCAAAAGATATTTGTGAGGTGTACATGGTTTTCTTCTACATGTATTCCTGAGAGTTTACTCATAGGTGGATTTCACCTTTAAGCATGCATCTGTCTCGGAAAGGTCAGGCTCGCCTATTCTAGGAAATGTGTCTCAGAAATTCTCTCTGCAACAGTTGTGGAAAAAAAAAAGTTAAATCTTCGCCCATCAGTCACATAATAGATGGAAAAATATCTCTTGTCACAGCTGAGATTTCATGTCTATGAATCCCATTTAGCACTATGTGTAGAAGATCTGTCAGTGAAAACTAAATCCTCCACTAAACAAAGAGAAAAACCATCATTGAATATCATTAAAGAAAAAAAGAGGACTTTTTAAACGAAAACTAGAATGACTTGGGGCCAATTTTTTGTTTCTTGAGTTTATTTTGTATTTTTTTATTTTAACAGACAGTATACAATATTTATAAGAAAAGGGATTCACTTAGCATTATGGGTTACCTAAAGAGACATCACAGTAGTAGCAACCTGTTTTAAGGATGTTTGTCTAATTGAATTCTCGCTATAGACAGAGGAAAATATCACTGACTATTATTCAGGTAGAAAGGATGACTTTTTAAAAGGAAAACTAGAATAATTTAGGGAAAATTTTCTTTATTCTTTTTTTTTTTTTTTTTTTTTGCGTTTAACATTTTTTAACATATAGCAATTTATATTAGTTTTGCCATTTTTTTTCTTTTTTTTATAGTAGTAGCATATCTTGAGACTGTCTTTGTCTAATTACTAATTCAATCCTCACTACATACAGAGGAAAATATCACTGAATATTATTAAAGTAGAAAAGATTACTTTTTAAAAAGGAAAACTAGAATAATTTAGAAGAGTTTTTTTTAAATTCTTTTATTTGTTTATTTAAATATTTTGAGTTTTATCCTTTTTAATACATGATAATTGATATTTATTTTGCTAATACATTTTTTAGATGAAAAAGGATTTCTGTAGAGTTATGGGTTACTTAAAGAGACATCGCAGTAGTGGTAGCCTATTTTCAAACTGGCTTTGGCTAATTGAATTCTCACTATATACAGAGGAACATTTCACTGAATATTATTAATGAAGAAAAGATGACTTTTTAAGAAAAAAAGAAAATCAGAAAGAAAGATTTTGGGACACATTTATTTCATTTTTATATTGTTTGAAATTATTATTTTTAACAGATTTTATATGATATTTATTTTTCTATTAACTTTTTTACATAACAAGAAAATTCCTATAGCATTGTGGGTTACCTAAAGAGACCTCACGATAGTAGTAGTCTGTTTTGAGGTTGGCTTTGTCGAATTGAGTTCTCCACTATATACAGAGGAAAATATCCCTGAGTATTATTAAAGAAGAAAAGGATGACTTGTTAAAGGGCAAACAGAATAATTTGGGACAATTTTTTATTTAAATTTTTTTTTTTTTTTGAGGTTATCATTTTTTTTAACAGATGGTGTATGATATTAATTCTGCTAATAAACATTTTACACAACAAAGGATTCCTGTAGCATTGTGGGTTACCTAAAGAGACATCACAATAGTAGGAGCCTGTTTTGAGGTCGGCTTTGTCAAAATCAATTTTCCACTATATACAGAGGAAAATATCACTGAGGCTCCATGCACACTGGAGGTTTAAATAATATTATAAAAACGCCAGTTTTTTAACATTTTTTACAATAGCGTTTATTAGCGTTTTTTTGGTGTTTTCCGCGTCAACATTTTTTAACGTTTTTTTTATTATTATTTATTTTATTTTTTTTAATGGCTCAAAAATGATAAAAAACGCTGGTGAGCCACGTTTTTGAGCGTTTATGAGCGTTTATTAGTGTTTGGCATTTTTTGTGGTCAGAAAAACGACTCCTGAACGCGATTTTATGGCGTTCAGAAAACAGCCCATAAACTCCACTGCTGATAAACGTGCAAAAACGTCCATGTGTGCATGGACACATAGGATAACATAGAGGGGAGTTTATGGACTGTTGAAAAAAAAATGCCCAAACTCCCAAAAACGTCCGTTTATGAGCTTCAGTGTGCATGGAGCCTAAATATTAGCATTTTTTCTTTTTTTTGTTTATAACTTTAACAGATGTATACAATATTTATTTTGCTATCATTTTTTTTACATGACAAAGGTTCCCAGTAGCATTATGATTTGGGGGGGAAATATATATATACATATATATATATATATATATATATATATATATATATATATATATATATTGAGGTTATCATTTTTTTTAACAGATGGTATATGATATTCATTTTGCTAATAAAAATTTTACACAACAAAGGATTCCTGTAGCATTGTGGGTTACCTAAAGAGACATTACAATAGTAGGAGCCTGTTTTGAGGTTGGCTTTGTCAAATTCAATTTTCCACTACATGCAGAGGAAAATATCACTGATCATTATTAAAAAAGAAAAAGATTACTTTTTTAAGGAAAAATAAAATGATTTAGGGGCATTTTTTATTTTTTTTTTTATTTTTTGTTTATAACTTTTTTTAACAGTATTAATTGTATACAATATTTATTTTGCTATATTTTTTTTTTACATGACAAAGGATTCCCATAGCATTATGATTTGGGGCAATTTTATTTTATTTTTTTAGGTTATCATTTTTTTTAACAGATGGTGTATATTAATTTTGCTAATAAAAAAATTACACGACAAAGGATTCCTGTAGCATTGTGGGTTACCTAAAGAGACATCACAATAGTAGGAGCCTGTTTTGAGATGGGCTTTGTCAAACTCAATTTTCCACTATATACAGAAGAAATCCAGTAATTTTTACGTTTGTACGTCTGGGTGAGAGATACATCACAAGCGCACACTTCAGGTCCGCCGTGACCGCAGTGCACCGCTAAGCCATTGTTTGTTTGCTTGCTGTGGATTTACTTTTAAGGCTTACTTTTTTCGTTTTAAATGTGAGTGTAAACATTGAAGTGTGTTTGATGTAATTTTATTAACTTGGTTGAAACGTTATCACGCTATGTGGAGCACTTTGTTTATTTATTTTCCACATATGGAGCTTTTCTGATTTGAGTCACGGATCATCGTTTGTAACCCAGGTGTGGTTCAATCACTATTTTTGCCAAACACGATAGTGGGAGGTAATACAAGCTGGTGAGTGCGCTTTTCAGAGGAAGAGGTGTCACAAACACGTTGGTGTGGTGGAAGATTAAGAGTCCAAGAAGATTGCGTCTTTCTCTTATTTGTTTTGCCAACTTATATTCATGGACTATATTATTAGTATATAGACATTTTTTCACTTGTCACTGGGTGATTTTTAGTATTTATAACTACAGAATCATTGTTTCAATTTTTTTTGATTCACGGTTATTTATCACTATTACACTTATTAGCGCCACTATCTTCTCCTAATTTTCATTCCATGTTATAGGTTTTGATTTTGGATACTTCACACATTTTTTTAATCAAAGTGGCAGCTTTTTATTATACACAATTCTGTATTAGTCACAATTTTTTTATTAAATTTTTTGGCGCAGTGGTGGGAGAGGATATTAGGGGCGGCTAGTTATATTCTTATACCAACAAACCATAATAAATAAAGAATGAAAGGCTCCAAGTGGTTTAGTAGAATTGCTGAAATTTACACAATGGGAAGCATTACAGCCTCGCTTTGGGGCCGGAAGGAAAGTTATATTCGTAGTTTGTTCTATTAAACTTGCTTTACCTGTTCAAGAGAATATGCATCGGTCATGCATTTGGGGGGGTTACATTTCCCCTTTTTCCCTCCTCCAATCCGTCTCCCCCCCTTCCCTTTTTCCTCTCCCTTCCATCATCCCTCTCCTTGCTGGTTTCTTTCTTTTTTTTTCTATCTTTTGACAACTTGATCTTCTCCGTTTAATGCTATGTTGAAATAGTGTCTATATATTAGTATTTAGCTAAAAAAAAGAATATAAAAAGAAATTTTATTAATATTTATTTTATATTATTAATAAATAAATATATATATTATATTATATTATATTATATATATGTATATATATATATATACATACATACATACATACATACATACATACATACATATATATATATATATATATATATATATATATATATATATATATATATATATATATATTTATTTATAATAATATAAAATAAATATTAATGAAAACATTTCCAATGTATAAATGAACAAAGAGCTGTATTATTGTCTGTCTTTTATATCCGCTCAGGATGTAAAGAAGTTCTGCGGTCACAGCGTACACTTTCATTTTATAACATCAACATTGTACTAACAATGCAAATAATAGTTATATTTGACAATCCAATATAAGCTTACATTAAAAATCTCCTTTCGCGTTGTGAGTGTTGCCTGTCTGCTGACCGTCTCGTTTCACAATTTCCTGTATTCCCAGCATGCATTGCAGCATCTCCTCCATTTCTAAGGACTACGTGTCCCATGGTACCTTGCTGCCTGCAAGCCGTGATTCCTGTCTTGAGTCCACCTCCTGAAACTCCTCCTCTGTAGTTCAGAAGGCGGGCTCTGTGAAATGTGTGACACGGCAGTGCCTACTCACAGGTCAAAGTGAAGACACATGTCTAACTAATAACTAATAACTAATTCCAGGAAGGAAATGTGTGGGGGATCTTCATAAAGTGAGTTTATAAACTTCAAGACGGTTCAGAATAATAGGATTAGGCTGGAAATAATTGAAATGTAATATGGAAATGAAGATATGATTTTACGTTAAACGTTATCTCTCAATGAAATGAATTCTGATGTAACGAGTCCTCCTGGGTGTGTCTCTCCGTGTGTCCCTCCTGGCTGTGTCTCTTCGTTTTCCTTTTCCATGGGAGAGGAAGAATGATCTGGATCCCATCTGTTACGATTGCGGAGTAGCAAAGTTTGACCCTTCCGAAAGAATTACAGGATAAATAATTTCCACCTCTATAAATCTACTCGTACGGGAACCTTGTGTTTCAGCTCGGCGTCCCTAACTCACTGCTGCAGCTCCTCTTGCAGGCTCCATCCAGGCGTCCGCTTACATTAATGTCATGTTTGGCCAAGAAGCCGAAGCGTTAGGGAGAACCATCTGTGAGAAACAGCGGATCTCTGTGGAGGTGTCGTGCTTGATAAAGCCGGCCGTGTTGATGACTGTCTGAGGAGCTCGGTAATATTTTAAAGCTGCAGCGAGGGGGGGGGAAATGAGAAGGAAAAAGGAAAATGCTCCCTTAAGAGCAGAAAATGAACAGTTTGAGGACATATCGGAGATGACTGCTAATGAAAATGAGAAGACACAACCAGGATTGTGTCATAATATTTCATCTCAAGATGATCTTTAACACTGCTGTGTAAGGAGAGGCCCCGGATAGGCATTAAAAATACATTCCTCCGCTCAATCAAAGCAAGGGGACGGCTGTGGAGTCTTTACACTTCCATCACCAGAAAAAAGAAACTCTGACGGAATCAGAGATCATTTAAAAGGAACATAGATGGTTATGTAGAGGGTGTGATGATGAGCAGTATGTGCAGAAGAGGAGTGTGGAGGGTATGATGGCGGGCAGTATGTGCACAGAGAGGAGTGTGGAGGGTATGATGATGAGCAGTATGTGCACAGAGAGGAGTGTGGAGGGTATGATGGTGGGCAGTATGTGCACAGAGAGGAGTGTGGAGTGTATGATGGTGGGCAGTATGTGCACAGAGAGAAGTGTGGAGGGCATGATGGTGGGCAGTATGTTCACAGAGAGGAGTGTGGAGGGTATGATGATGAGCAGTATGTTCACAGAGAGGAGTGTGGAGGGTATGATGGTGGGCAGTATGTGCACAGAGAGGAGTGTGGAGGGTATGATGGTGGGCAGTATGTGCACAGAGAGGAGTGTGGAGGGTATGATGGTGGGCAGTATGTTCACAGAGAGGAGTGTGGAGCAGGGCCGGTGCTACCACTAGGCAAACTAGGCAGCCGCCTAGGGAGCACTGCTGCCTAGGGGCGCCCGGCCACTGGTTTCCCTCTGCGTCCGCATGCTCTGCAGGCTGCAGCATGTAACTCAGTCTCAAGCAGCTGCTCCGTCCAACTGGTAGTGTAACTAGAGGCACAGCACTCGAGCCAGCACTAGAGGAAGCAACGCCGATGCTTCCTGTATAGCGCCAACCTTCTGTCACATGAGCAGGTCAAAGGGGGTGGAGTCAGGGGTGGAGCCAATGGGGGCGGCAAAATGAGGTTTCGCCTAGGGTGTCAAAAATCCTTGCACCAGCCCTGGTGTGGAGGGTATGATAGCGGGCAGTATGTGCACAGAGAGGAGTGTGGAGGGTATGATGGTGGGCAGTATGTGAACAGAGAGGAGTGTGGAGGGTATGATGGCGGGCAGTATGTGCACAGAGAGGAGTGTGGAGGGAATGATGGTGGGCACTATGTGCAGAAGAGGAGTGTGGAGGGTATGATGGTGGGCAGTATGTGAACAGAGAGGAGTGTGGAGGGTATGATGGCGGGCACTATGTGCAGAAGAGGAGTGTGGAGGGTATGATGGTGGGCAGTATGTGCACAGAGAGGAGTGTGGAGGGTATGATGATGGGCAGTATGTGAACAGAGAGAAGTGTGGAGGGTATGATGGTGGGCAGTATGAGCAGCAGAGGAGTGATGAGGGTATAATGATGGGCAGTATGTGTACCTAAGGATTACGGAGGGTATATTGTTGGGTAGAATGTGCAGCAGAGGAGTAGAGAAAGTATAATGATGGGCAGTATGTGTACCCAAGGAGTGCGGAGGGTATAATGGTGGGCAGTATGTGCAGCAGAGGAATGCGGAGGGTATAATGGTGGGCAGTATGTGCAGCAGAGTAATGCGGAGGGTATAATGGTAGGCAGTATGTGCAGCAGAGGAATGTGGAGGGTATAATGGTGGGTAGTATGTGCAGCAGAGGAGTGTGGGAATATGGAGGGTATAATGGTGGGCAGTATGTGCAGTAGAGGAGTGTGGGGGGTATAATGGTGGGCAGTATGTGCAGCAGAGGAGTGATGAGGGTATAATTATGGGCAGTATGTGTACCTAAGGATTATGGAGGGTATATTGTTGGGTAGAATGTGCAGCAGAGGCGTGGAGAAATTATGGTGGGCAGTATGTGTACCCAAGGATTGCAGAGGGTATATTGGTGGGCAGTATGTGCAGCAGAGGAGTGCGGAGGGTATAATGGTGGGCAGTATGTGCAGCGGAGGAATGTGGGAATATGGAGGGTATAATGGTGGGCAGTATGTGCAGTAGAGGAGTGTGGAGGGTATAATGGTGGGCAGTATGTGCAGCAGAGGAGTGATGGGGGTATAATTATGGGCAGTATGTGTACCTAAGGATTATGGAGGGTATACTGTTGGGTAGAATGTGCAGCAGAGGCGTGGAGAAATTATGCTGGGCAGTATGTGTACCCAAGGATTGCAGAGGGTATATTGGTGGGAAGTATGTGCAGCAGAGGAGTGTGGAGGGTATAATGGTGGGCAGTATGTGCAGCAGAGGAGTGATGAGGGTATAATGATGGGCAGTATGTGTAACCAAGGATTACGGAGGGTATATTGTTGTGTAGAATGTGCAGCAGAGGCGTGGAAAAATTATAATGATGGGCAATATGTGTACCCAAGGATTGCAGAGGGTATATTGGTGGGCAATATGTGCAGCAGAGGAGTGCGGAGGGTATAATGTTGGGCAGTATGTGCAGCAGTGGAGTGCGGAGTATAATGCGGTGAGCATTATGTACATAAAGGGATTGGGAATGGTATGACAGCAGGCAGTATACATAGAAGAGGAGTGCGGAGGGTACATATACATTTTTTACTTTTTCTGTACTGAAGGTAATGTATTCCCATGAAGAAACAGATCTCAGAAAAGGTCACGATACGTGTAATTTTCAAGAACCCGGACAGCCGACACACTGAGCCACTCAATCAAGTAAGTGGCACGGAAGTGCAGAGCTGGCAGTAAATGTTCTACAGCGAATGACTGGAAGGGAACAAAGTCAGTCTGCAGTTTTGATCCCCGTTTGATCCTAATAGTCTCAGACAGGTATGACAAGAGCTCTCTTTAAGTTCACTTCCCATCAGATTTTACCCAGGGACATTATGCACGGGCCCTGCAAGACAGACACGGGAAAATAGAAGTCTGGGATTCGACATTGTATCTGCTATTCACAGCCAAGATCTAAAGCTTGTTCTAACACATCACATTTTTTTTGTCAAGACATTAGATCTCTCCAGGTAAAAAAAGGAACAAAAATAATGTTTTATTGTAAAAGTCATGAGATATTGGGAACTTGTAGAGTTCATAAAGATGAGTTTGTAGGATGGGGTTCATATGTCTCCCTTTAGTTTAGGATACTCCTGGTACCTCACTCAAGGAAATGATGCCTCAAGTCTGCCCTCTCTGGCAGGATCTCATATATAAGTAGTGGGTGGGGCTAAGTTGGGCGTGGTTGGAGGGTGAAACAAGCGGCATCATGGAGTAGTGGGACTCCACTGTACATGTTATGAAATATTGGGAACTTGTAGAGTTCATAATGAGGCGTTTGACGGGATGTCTTCATATGTCTCCCTTTAGTTTGGGATACCCCTGGTACCTCCCCCAAGGAAATTATGCCTCAAGTCTGCCCTCTTTGGCAGGATCCCATATATAAGTAGTGGGTGGGGCTAAGTTGGGTGTGGTTGGAGGGTAGAACAAGTGGCATCATGGAGTAGTGGGACATCATTGTATATGTCATGAAATATTGGGAACTTGTAGAGTTCATAACGAGAAGTTTGTAGGAAGAGGTTCCTATGTCTTCCTTTAGTTTGGGATACTCCCGGTACCTCACCCAAGGAAATGATGCCTCAAGTCTGCCCTCTCTGGCAGGATCTCATATATAAGTAGTGGGTGGGGCTAAGTTGGGCGTGGTTGGAGGGTGAAACAAGCGGCATCATGGAGTAGTGGGACTCCACTGTACATGTCATGAAATATTGGGAACTTGTAGAGTTCATAACGAGGAGTTTGTAGGAAAAGGTTCCTATGTCTTCCTTTAGTTTGGGATACTCCTGGTACCTCCCCCAAGGAAATTATGCCTCAAGTCTGCCCTCTCTGGCAGGATCCCATATATAATCAGTGGGTGGGGCTAAGTTGGGTGTGGTTGGAGGATAGAACAAGTGGCATCATGGAGTAGTGGGACATCATTGTATATGTCATGAAATATTGGGAACTTGTAGCGTTCATAATGAGGAGTTTGTAGGAAGAGGTTCCTATGTCTTCCTTTAGTTTGGGATACCCCTGGTACCTCCCCCAAGGAACTGATGCCTCAACTCTGACAGGATCTCATATATAAGTAGAGGGTGGAGCTTAGTTAGGTGTTTTTTGGAGGGTAGAACAAGCAGCATCATGGAGTACTAGGACTGAGGACGGTGTCTTTGGTTTCCCCCATGTTGAGTGCTAAGTTCCACCTGGAGACGGTTTTTCCTCGGAGTTGGGCTTATTCACTAAAGGCCACCCCTGAGTGGGGTGGAAGTGATGTAATCAAGTACTATACTGTGCATGGTCCCATTCGCAGGGCAATTTTTTAATTTATTGCAGACATGCTAAAATTAGACTCCTAATATCGGTACCAAGCTGCAACAAGCCCCCTTACACAGTCTTATAGGAACCATGCACAGCTAAGGCTGTCAATCACCTGCTGTGTGCTGGAGGTAGGGATAGGGCCAGATTGTATGTGGTTAGCATAGACTGTTAGAAGTGCAAATAGCTGAGGAATGACAGAAATCACACTAAGTGAGTTGGATTAAGGCAAGAACACACTATAGTAGGATATGCTTTGTTCATTTTTTTTATTTCAAAGGTTTACAACCACCTTTAGCCCTGGTTCACACCAGTGCAATTTGTTATGCGATTTGACAGTTCAAAACTGGAGGACAAGTCGCACCCCATTTGCCAGCCATGGAACTGTTCATATCTGACTGCAGGGAATGAATTCAGCTGAACTCGCACAATTTAATTCCTGCATGTCAGGGGGCGATTTCAGAGACATCTGTGCGGGGTTTCTCCGCACAGATGTCAATGAAAATCGCATCCCGAAATCGCCAAAAGTAGTACAGAGACGATTTTTGGGAATCGGTGCGTCGTCGCACCATTTCGGACGCTGCCATTGCCGCCGATTTGACATGTCAAAACGCATGCCAAATCGCATCAATGTGAACCAGGGCAAAATGGCAGATCAAAATCGCACTGATCGGTGGCTTTGAAATGCAGCAGTGCGATTTCAAAATCCACACTGGTGTAAACCGGGGCTAAAGTAGAACTAAAGGCAAAATAATTTTTTGTTCATTTTGGATAACATAAGGGAAGATTTATTTTTTTTGCCATCTGTGTCCCTGGGGAGATTTCCCTTCGCTTCCTGTCCCATAGCCAACCAAGGAAGTGAGAGGAAATCCTTCCAAAAGGAGGGAATCCCTGAGTGTTACCAGAACTAGTGTCCCCATTGGAAAATTTCCCCTCTATCCCTGTTCTGGTGACAACCCAAAATGTGGGGTTTTATTTTCACATTCAGTGATAATGGTAAACGGGACAAGCACACCTCCCAACATTTTGAGATGGGAATGAGGAACACCTACTATCAAACGTATGTAGGCATAGGACACACCCCCTGCCACACCCCCTTAAAGGAGAATTAACAAAAAAAAAAAGGTTAATTAAATCCAGAAGAGCTTTTTTTTTTTACCACTACTATTCCTTTTTATTGGCTTTTAAAATGTACAAATGCAACAGTTTAGAATTTGGATGAAAGGTTTAGCACTGGGAAACGCTTTTTGAAAGATAAAAAGTGCATTTTCTATACAACTATCAGACCAAAATGAGGGACAAATGAGGAGGGAAAGAGGGACAGAGGGACATTGTTCCAAATCAGGGAAAAAAAATTTCCAACAGGTCCGATTTACTCAAATTCGATCGCCACGCTAAAATCGGCTGTTGCTGCATCCCCACTAATGGCGCGAAATATGAACGAAAATTCTTAGATAAGATTTTCGAAAGAAAATTCTTTCGAAAATTTGACCCGGGTATGGCCTGCCTAAGGATTCACGTCACCATTGGGGACACCTGCAGCAAGGAGAAGGTTTTAACGGTCCAGGGGGGGTCTCACACTGGCAGCTCCCCCCCCCCCCCCAGCTGTTGCAAAACTACAAGTCCCATGAGGCATTGCAAGGCTGACATTTACAAGCATGACTCCCACAGGCAGAGGCATGATGGGACTTGTAGTTTCGCGAAACAGCTGGAGGGGCCGCCAGTTCGAGACCCCCTTTGTTCCAACCCCTCAATCCAAAAAAAAATAAATTGAGCTTTGCATACATTTTAGCAGCAGACTCAATAAAAGGTGTTTTTTTTTTTTTTGTTTTTTTTTTAAGCAGACCATTGGAAGAGATATATTATGTGGTTCCCTTTTCCCAAACTCTAAGCTGTTACTCAGGACATTCCTGGGGGACGGGTGGAATGAGATGCCAGGCGGAGCTCTGGGGTAGAAGATATATTTCACCCGCAGTCACAGCGAAGGTTCCAAGATTCATACAGCCCATGAAAGCGCACGGGAATGTCAGGGGGGGGCGACATATCAGCTGCCATGATAAATAGTTACCCTCCAAAGAATCGCTACATTTAATGAGTTCCTATAAACGCACATCGGAGGGATTCTTTGTGTTGTGAATTCTCCGAGCGATACAAGATTTCAGAGAAACTTTCCTGCTGTTTTAGAATTCCTTCTAACTGACATTTCTTATATCCCCGGGGCTGAGTGACTATTAAATTAAACCCAAAAGTAAACATTTATTATATTGCAGCTCACCAATTCTTAGATGTGATGCCGGGGGGCGCAACTAAAGGGGGCGCAACTAAAGGGGGGCGCAACTAAAGAGTGGCGCAACTAAAGGGGGGCGCAACTAAAGGGGGGCGCAACTAAAGGGGGGCGCAACTAAAAGGGGGCGCAACTAAAAGGGGCGCAACTAAAGGGGGGGCGCAGGGGTTGCAGTTGCAACATGGCTAGACACGTGCAGAAGGAAAAAAAAAGGGGTTCCGTTTCGATTCGCTATTTGCATCAATTCATTTAACTCATATAATAATTATTTGGAATTCGACTGAATTCGGAAAAATCAAATCGATTCAAATTCGAATTGAATTTCATGCTAAATCAAATTTATTCTATTCGAATTTTGAATTTTGGAAGATGGTTATATTCTTTCTATTCAATTCTATTCTGCTGGGTTTTTTTTCCTATTCTATTCTTTTATTTTCTATTCTATGATTTTCTCTTATATTCTATGGTTTTCTAATCTATTCAAATTCGGATTTATAATAGTCGAAATTCCAATTTTCGGAAAATGGTTATATTTATTCTATTCTGTTCTATTCTATTCTATTCTACTATATTCTATTATTTTCTATTCTATTCAAATTCAAATATTATTCTATACGAAATGCGAATTTTCAGAAGATGGTTATATTCTTTCTATTTCTATGCTATTCTATTTTTTATTTTCTATTCTATGATTTTCTGTTATATTCTATGGTTTTCTAATCTATTCAAATTCGAATTTATAATATTCGAAATTTGAATTTTGGAAAATGGTTATATTTATTCTATTCTATTCTATTCTATTGTCTATTCTATTTTATTCTACTGTATTCTATTATTTTCTATTCTTTTCAAATGCAAATATTATTCTATACGAAATGCGAATTTTCAGAAGATGGTTATATTCTAATCTAATCTAATCTATTCTATTCTATTCTTTTCTATTATATTCTATTATTTTCTATTCTATTCAAATTCAAATATATTCTATACAAAATTTGAATTTCAGAAGATGGTTATATTCTTTCTATTTCTATGCTATTCTATTCTTTTATTTTCTATTCTATGATTTTCTATTATATTCTATGGTTTTCTACTCTATTCAAATTCAAATTTAAAATATTCGAAATCTGATTTTTTTTTCTATTCTATTCTAATTAAAATGTATTCTATACGAAATGTGAATTTCGGAAGATGGTTATATTCTTTCTAATCTATTCTATTCTATGGTGTTTTTTTTATATTTAATCCTATGATTTTCTATTGTACTCAATTCTATTATTTTATATTATATTATATTGTAATCTAATCTATTCTATTCTAGTCTTTTCATTTCTATTCGAATTCAAATATATTCTATATGAAATTCGAATTTCAGAAGATGGTTATATTCTTTCTATTTCTATGCTATTCTATTGTTTTTTTCAATTATATTCTTTTATTTTCTATTCTAGTCAATTCTATTCTTTTTTTTATATTCTATGCTAATCCATTCTTTTCTATTCTATTCAAATTCAAATTAATTTTATTCAAATTTTGGTAACTGGTTATATTCTTTCTATTCGATTTTATTCTATTCTATTCTTTTTTTAAGTCTATTCCATTCTATTCTTTTCTATTCTATTCAAATTCTAATTTATTCTATTTGATATTCGAATTTCAAAAGATGGTTTGATTCTTTCTATTTTATTCTAGTGTATTCTATTTTTTATTCTATTCTGTTCTTTTGTTTCCTATGCTATTTTGTTCTGTTTTACGCTATTCTTTTATTTTATATTCTATCCCTTTTTTTTCCTATTCTATTTTTTTCTATTCTTTTATTTTCTATTCTGTTCTGTTTTACTCTATTATTTGTATTGTTTATTCTCTATTCTATTATTTTCTATTTTATTTTACACTTTTCTATTCTATTCCTTTATTTTATATTCTATTTTATTATCTTCGGAAATTCGAATTCGATTCAAAAATGATTCGAAATCGATTAGAAAACAATTCAAATTTAATTCACAGACTGTTAATTATTTTGGATTCGTTAAAATGTACTACTATTGTAATTTGGAAATTCGGATACGTCCGAATTTTCGAATAATGAAAACATGGCCTCGTGCCCTGTGAGGCCCCCCCCCCCCCGTATACCTGGATGAGAGGGGCGGCTGGGCAGCATATAGAGGTGCTAATCCCTCCTTTTTCCTCCTGCAGCCGCTAAATGCCCGCTTCTCCTCCTCTCCCTCCTGGCAGGAATTCAGTGGCTGCAGGAGGAAGAAGGTGGGATTGGTACCTCTATATGCCGCCCCTCCTATTCAGCTATTTTCTGCTCCCCCCTGTGTTCTCTCCTGACCCTCCCCTCCTCCCCCGCAGTGCTGCCGGGTTCCCCCCCCGGCTGCTGCGGGGGAGTGTGTCAGGATGGAGACTGGCCCCTTCCTAGTCTGAATGGACAGAGTCAGCGATCGGAAAAGATCAATTAAAAACATATCTCCACACACGAGAACACTGAAAATAACTGGATTTAAATGACTCTCGTGACTCGTGACTTGTCTCTTCTCCTCACGTCACTGGTCACAGTCTCAGAGACCCCCGCTCCCGGCCGTTCAGTCGGTGCAGAGGAGGGTAATGCTCCGCTGCCACTGTGCCCTCAAACACTGCCACTGTGCCCATTAAACGCTGCCACTGTGCCCTCAAATGCTGCCACTGTGCCCATTAAACACTGCCACTGTGCCCTCAAATGCTGCCACTGTGCCCAATAAACGCTGCCACTGTGCCCAATAGATGCTGCCACTGTGCCCATTAAATGCTGCCACTGTGCCCTCAAACGCTGCCACTGTGCCCTCAAACGCTGCCACTGGGCCCTCAAATGCTGCCACTGTACCCATTAAATGCTGCCACTGTGCCCATTAAACGCTGCCACTGTGCCCTCAAACGCTGCCACTGTGCCCTCAAATGCTGCCACTGTGCCCTCAAACGCTGCCACTGTGCCCATCAAACGCTGCCACTGTGCCCATCAAACGCTGCCACTGTGCCCATCAAACGCTGCCACTGTGCCCTCAAATGCTGCCACTGTGCCCTCCAATGCTGCCACTGTGCCCTCAAATGCTGCCACTGTACCCAAACGCTGCCCAAAGGCTGCCACAGTGCCCTCAAACGCTGCCACTGTGCCCATCAAACGCTGCCACTGTGCCCTCAAACGCTGCCACTGTGCCCAAATGCTGCCCAAATGCTGCCACTGTGCCCTCAAACACTGCCACTGTGTCCAAACGTTGCCACTGTGCCCATCAAACGCTGCCACTGTGCCCTAAAACGCTGCCACTGTGCCCTCAAATGCTGCCACTGTACCCATTAAATGCTGCCACTGTGCCCATTAAACGCTGCCACTGTGCCCTCAAACGCTGCCACTGTGCCCTCAAACACTGCCACTGTGCCCATCAATTGCTGCCACTGTGCCCATTAAACGCTGCCACTGTGCCCTCAAACGCTGCCACTGTGCCCATCAAAAGCTGCCACTGTGCCCATCAAAAGCTGCCACTGTGCCCATCATATGCAGCCAGTGTGCCCATCAAATGCAGCCAGTGTGCCCATCATATGCAGCCAGTGTACCCATCAAATGCAGCCAATGTGCCCAATAAATTTTAAAACTTTCTACTTTTCCAGTTCTACACATGGGGTGCGGGAACCAGGGGAGGAGAACGAAGACCTACCTTGTCCTCCTGGCCAGCTCAGCTCCGAATTTGATCAATTCCTCCACACTACTGCTGCTAGTTTCACTTGACCCCACTCCACTCCGCGCCACGATCAGACTCCTCCTACCGAGGCCTCTGTTCCTCCGAGTCCGATCACACTTGCTTGCAGGCAGCATAGCAAGGGGCGGGGCCAGAGCATCAGTGGAGCTCAAGGCCCCGCCCACCCGCGGCCGCTCCTTTGATCAAATAAAAAACAGCACTGGCACTGCGTGTGCGTGCTGCTCATGCCGGCTGTCTGGTGACTGTCTGTGACAGACAGTGGGAATTTCCAGCGCCGATTTGTGGGCAGCGCATGCGGCGCCACCCCTGCACCACTGCCGCCCCGAGGTCTGGCCTCGGTGGCCTTGTGGGAAATCCGGCCCTGTATATATCTGAAAATCGATCTATTGTGATGTGCTGACGGCCGATCTCATTTCTTGAGACCCAAAACCAGGACAGTACAAATATCCCCCAAATGACCCCTTTTTGGAAAGTAGACAGTCCAAGGTATTTAGTAAGAGGCATATAAATGTAAAAAGAAAAAACGCGCTAAAAAGCAAAAACAAGTTTAATTTTTTCATAATAATTTTTTGGAAAATTAAGAAATTATTTTTTTCTTTTACATACTACCACATGTGCAGGAGAACATCATCATATAACGAGTTTGGTGGTGATCAGGGACACTGACTGGTGACAGTATGAAAAAATATATAAAGAATCTTTTTTTTTCCTTTATTTTTTTTTTATTAGATTTTTTTTTCATTTTTTGACCAGAGCAATATAATGTTACAATTGTAACATTGTACTACTTTTTTTTTTTTTTTTTACACATTATTTTTGCATATACGGTATCTCACAAAAGTGAGTACACCCCTCACATTTTTGTAAATCTTTTCTTCTATCTTTTCATGTGACAACACTGAAGAAATGACACTTTGCTACAATGTAAAGTAGTGAGTGTACAGCTTGTATAACAATGTTAACAATACAATATATTATGTTTCTATGTGTTTGGTTTTGTATAAAATACCAGGAAATTATTTTTTCTTGAACCCTGTTTATTATTTTTCCAGCCCTTTTATTCTTTAACCTTGGTTTGTTCAGCTGTTAATCGGCATTTGATGTGGTGCGGAATATCACAATGTATCATTATGTCATCTGACATGGGTTCCGTGCCTCAATGCATCGCTTTCCAGAGAAATAAAAATCATTGTCGGCAAATCACCCAAATGACTGAAATGCATCTTCTGACACCAGACAATTTGAGATGAGGAGCAAGCTGAAGGTGAAATACCGCATCTCCCTTTTTTAGCGAGTCCTAATATACAGCTGTGCCGTGTGTCTCCGGCGAATTCTGAAGACCTGGGAATTTTTTTTTTATGTGTTTTATGGATAAATATTTTAATAAATTAAAATCCTGGATATTACACCCAATCAGAAAAGAGGGGAAAAAAATCATTGCAATGTGTAGATATCATTTAGGTGGCATAAACAAAAATCCATGCTTTTCAAAGAGACCGACTGTGTTAAAGCAGATCTTCACTATCTATATAAAGTTCTCCCCTCTCCTCCCCTTCTCTCCAAAAATTTTTTTAAAATTTTGTGTCTCTATTCCCCCCCCCCCCTATGCATGCCAAAAATCGACAACATTCGGAAAGCAATTCATCAGAAAATAACAACCAACCTCACTCAACCAATGCAAAAAGAGGATATCGACACGAACATCACTCAACCACCGAATCTCTTTTTGTCCCCAATCACTACGGACACGACTAAAAACATCATCGGAAGCCTTCGCGACAGCACATCACCGAACGACATCATCCCCACCAAATTGCTTAAAGAATGTTCTGACATCCTGGCCCCCACCCTAACACATCTCATAAATCAATCATTCAAAGAAGGGACTGTGCCAACCTCCCTCAAGCAAGGCATCGTCAAACCACTGCTAAAGAAACCCAATCTTGACCCTAAAGACCCTAACTGCCGCAGACCAATAACAAGCCTCAACACCATCTCCAAGATTATAGAGAAAGCAGTAGTACAGCAGCTACAGCACCACCTGGAGACACACCACCTCCTGGACCCTCTGCAATCAGGCTTCTGCCCAGGCCATGGCACAGAAACAGCACTTCTCGAAATATGGGACGACGCCCTTGAAGCAGCAGATGACAGAGAACCGAGTCTCCTGGTACTGTTAGACCTCAGCGCAGCATTCGATACAGTGGACCACAATACTTTACTTGTCTGCCTCTCAGAAGTTGCAGGAGCTACAGATTCTGCCCTAAAATGGTTTACATCCTTCTTAGAGAATCGCTCTCAGACAGTGAAACTAGGAACATTCACCTCGGAATCTCGGGCAGTCTCCTGTGGAGTCCCTCAGGGCTCACCCCTGTCACCTGTGCTATTTAACATCTACATCCGCCCACTTCTCAATATCATCAGGAAAACCGACCACTCACCGCTTCCACTCATACGCAGACGACACCCAACTCTACCTTTGCATCAACGGACAAAAAGATCATCATCAGCAATTACAGAAATGCCTCACTTTAATAGATGACTGGATGACCACTAGCTCCCTCAAACTCAACGGATCAAAAACAGAACTTCTTCTCCTGCAAGCCAACAAAAATTCCAAAATTATGACCCCGTGGACACCACCCTCCATCCTCAGACAGACCATCTCCCCAGCACCAAAGCCAAGAGTCTCGGAGTCATCTTTGACTCAGGAATGACAATGGATGCACAAATAGGATCAGTGGTGAGCAGATCCCACCATCTCCTCCGCCTGCTTCGCAGACTCATCCCCTTCATCCCAGAAGAGGACAAAGCAGCAGTTGTGGGAACAATCATCAATTCCCGACTCGACTACGCAAATTCGCTCTACGTAGGACTACCCCAATATCAGCTTGCGTGCTTGCAAATCATCCAAAACACGGCGGCAAGACTGTTAACAGGAAAAAAGCCCTGGGAATCCATCTCCCCATCCCTAAAAAGCCTACATTGGCTAAATGTGAAGAATCGGATCACATTCAAGACCCTCTGCCTCACCCACAAATGCATACAAGGAAACGCTCCGCTATATCTCCGGGAAATAATAAAACACTACACACCGAATCGTAGTCTTCGATCAGCTAACCAAAACCTCCTCATCATTCCCAAATACCGCTACAAAGCAAAGGGAGAACGAAGATTTGCAGTCCAAGGACCTCGACTATGGAAGCTCTCCCAACCAACATCCGCATGGAAGAAAACCACCAGGCCTTCAGGAAAAAACTAAAGACCTTCCTTTTCTAGAAGCTGACTACAGAGAATACATCTAGCGCCTTGAGGCGATTCGGTTCGCATTTGCAGCGCTTTACAAATCATTCATTCATTCATTCAATAGCCTAGCCCTAGGTGAATGATCTGCACAGTAATCCTGTTGTATTTGTGTACAACAACTATAGATATATTCTTCAGCCAATAGATGGCAGTGTTTACACGTTTATAGCTGCTCTATGGTAAACTCTATGTCTTTCCTCTGTTTAATAAAGTTCCCATTTCCTGTCTGCAGTTAAGCAGCAAAGCCCATGTAGACTGTCTGTTCTGTAGGGCTATATACAGAATTTCTAATAGCTTCGCCTCCTGGGATATGCACATCACAAATCCCAGGAGGCCTTAGGCTGGCCATAGATGGTTGGCCGGTTCCTGCTGAACCATGTATGGGCAGGCTGAATGTACCCAAGTTGATTGACTTGGGTACAACCAGCATACCCTCCCACATTTTGAGATGGAAATGAGGGACACCTACTAGCAAACATATGTAGGCATAGAGCACGCCTCCTGCCACACCCCCTTAAAGGAGAATAAACACAAAAAAGGTTAATTAGACACAAGGGCTTTTTTTTACCACTACTATTCCTTTATAATGGCTTTTAAAATTTACAAATGCTGCAAATTTAGAAATTAGATGAAAGATTTAGCACTGGGAAACACTTTTTGAAAGATAAAAAGTGCATTTTATATACAACTATACAGATCAGACCAAAATGAGGGACAAATGAGGGGGAAAGAGGGACAGAGGGACATTGCTCCAAATCAGGGACAGTCCCTCAAAATCAGGGACAGTTGGAAGCTATGCAACCAGCCTGCCGGATTTTACATGCAATTATCGCTAGTAGCTGTTGCAGGGAAGGCTTTTCCCGATCCCCCACCACCCCCTCTCCCTGCCAGGAGAACACAGTGGCTTGACGGGAGGGATCCCCCTGTCAACACTGTCTGTTGCAGGAAAGAAATTCACTTTATCTATGGCCAGCCTTAGTCTTTCCTTCAGAAAGTGTGTGTGTGGGGGGGGCTAGCAGCGTACAATCCCAAGGCCTGTCAGCTAAACTCTGATAGAGCTGGCTGGACTCTCAATGACGTTGCAAGCAGCATGGCAGCATGGGACCAAGTGGTATCTTATGCCAAGAGGATCTCAGGAGGACAATGCTGGATCCTCTGGGTGGATGAGTATCTGAACTGTACAGAAAATACCACCCAGTAAGCAGGGGGTCAACAAAAATTGGGAGGGGGGGTGGTCCCCTGTAATATGGGAAAAAAAATTCCATACACGCATTTTATACTCACTTTTGCAGAAGGTGGTAAGCAGAAACTTTGGTATGTTGCAGGGCTCTAAGTCTAGATTCTACTCTACACTTTCAGGTGTATCGGATTGCATCTCCCCCACTGCGCTCTGTGGTTCATTCCACCAACCCCTATATCACTACTGTGGCAGGTGCTGATGCAGGGGTCAGCAGGGCACAGGAGCCAGCTAGGGGACATGCTCTCCGACATACCTGAAAGTCTGGAATAACAGCTTGGCCTTACAAGAGAGTGAAGATTCAACTCACCATCCTCAGAAAGGTGACTATAAAATGTCTTCTTTTACTGGGGTCCTATTAAATCAGCCAACATTTTTTTACCATGGGTGGCCATGCTGGCTGCAAAAAAATTGACAGACGAAAATCGACTGCAGAAACTTAAAATACAATAATTGGCAGAGGAGACCCAACTTCTACAGTGATTGGGTGCTTCCCCGGTGGCCCCTCGGGCATGAGTAATGAATACATACATTGTATAAGGCTGGACTCTTGGATCATACTTGGAATTCAGCTTTAAATTCAATCCTGATTCATACGGAAATTATAAATTACTGAGCTGCCTATATTGAAAGACATTGAATTCTCGCCAAGAGCGGCCGAATTGTATTCACTCTCCAGGAGGACCTCCACCCGCTATGGACGGAAGGGTTTTCCTAGCTATCAGATCAAGCAGTTAATCACAAAGGCGGTATTCATTAATTCACAAAAAAGAGCTAATTATAGCCCTCACTAAAAAAAAAAAAAATACCAGCTATACAAGTCTTTTTACTTCTTTCCCTAAACCCATCAAAATAATGAAAGATCTTCTCGGAGTCTTTGTGTTGGTCTGGGCGGCTTTATCACTGGGAAACACAAAGCACTTACACATTAATGACACTGTTTGAGCCTGCGAGAAGCGTATTGCAGCCACTTAGCAAGAGCGTGAAAGATCGGAGGGGGTGGAAAGGATTCATATGTCTTCCGATGACCCCGGGGCCATGTTTGTTCATGACGCCGCGCCGTTTACTGAATGAATCAGTTTGCACTGGATGCGATATTCAAACAATCATTTTCGTGAAGGTGACTTTGTCCGTGGAAGAATCCACAGTGATTTGTTTAAACAGAATGTACATAGAGGAGCGCCAAACAAAGCGCATGGTTGAGTCTTTATTAAAGTCGCTTTTCAACATTTGGCATTTTGTCTACTCTCTCCTTGGTGTCCCTTAGGACATCATACATTATGTGAACTTGAAGTAAGCCACAAAACCAAAATTAGTGGAGGAGATTTTGACTTCTCAGCAATGAGGTTGGGTCCAATTCTAATTTGCAGGTGTCTATCGGGCCACTTTCGGCCCCTTATGGGGACTTATGCACCCCCATGTACCTTCTTCATAGCCCACCCAGTTACATAAGCATCTCTATCTCTATTCCTCCATGGTGGGCATGTAGGTGGGGTGCAGGGGCGGACTGACAACTCATGGCCCCCCCGGGCAATAGGAGATTATGGGGCCCCCAGGCAATAGAAGATTATGGGGCCCCCAGGCAATAGATTATGGGGCCACACAGTATACTCCCACACACATACAGTATACACACACAAACATACAATATACACACACAGTATACACACACAGTATACACACACACACACACACACACACACACTGAAAAGGTACTGGAGAGGCGGGGCAGCTATAATCTTGGGATTTTTAAAAAAACACAGATTTTTACATATTCTCCCTAATTTTATTGAGGCTGGCAACCCTGATGGGGCCCCTTAGTGGCATGGGGCCCTCGGGCAGTGAAAAATCTGTATTGAAATAGTGTAGCAACAGTTCACAACAAACCAGGTGTGAAGGCTGCCCAACCAGGTGCACTCACGGTCTCCATTAATGTAAAGAGACAGCAAATTCACAGCGTCTGTAAATAGGTCAGACTGGGGTCTTGCAAGATATCCAAGAAGTTGCGACTCTATGCTTTCCCATCTCGTCAGGAACCTTTCCCTTACCGCTAGTACTGTCCCTAACAGACGGACAAACTGTCCCTACTCTACTAACTCACAAAATGTGTGCCAAACCTGGGAGCCAGGGCCTTATAACTAGGCTCTGCCTGACCCAAGATGGCTGCTGGAGTCACATGGGGTGGCAGCATCCAAAATGATAGTTTCACCAGTGACCCAGAAAACCATAGAGGAGCTGTGTTCCTCTTGACTTCCTCTCCTTCAACATTGCTGCCGCGGGAGAGCACCACCTGCAGTGGAGAAAGTAGACTGCACCACCTACAGGCATGTAATGGGACGGTGCAGCGGTGGTCAAGTGAACCCTGTACGTAGGTCACATGGACAGATGATGTTCTTCAGGTAATTTTTGGGAAGCCTACAAAATGTACATAGAGGAGCACCAAGCCAGACACATGACTGAATCTTTATTAATGTCACTTCTCAACATTTGGCATTCTGTCTCCTCTCTTCTTGGTATACATTTTGTGAAGTGAGCTGGTAAAAGTAGTGGAGGGGAGTTTGCCTTCTCAGCAAAGAGGTTGGGCCACATTTTAATTCGGAGGTGTCTACAGGGCCATATTTGGTCCCCAATGGAGTCTTTATCTACCCCCACAGACTTTTCTGCATCTTCCACCCCATGCAAAGGTGTAGCTACAGATGCCGCAGGGGTTGCAATTGCCTTTTTTGCTATTGTCTCTATAATGTCGAATCTTTTCTCTCTATGTAGAATAATCTTGGACTAATAGAGTTAAAGCGGGGGTTCACCCACACCGCCAAAAAAAAAAAAAATTAAAAGCCAGCAGCTACAAATACTGCAGCTGCTGACTTTTAATACATTGCCACTTACCTGTCCCAGGGTCCAGCGATATCGGCAGGGGACGCCGAGAACCCGCTCGGTTCTCGGCAGCTGCCGCCGCCATCCTAGGTGAGGGAATCAGGAAGTGAAGCGTTGCGGCTTCACGTCCCGGTTCCCTACTGCGCATGTGCGAGTCGCGCTGCGCGTCCCTAGTGGTCCCCGCTATCTCCTGGGAGCTGTGTGTTCCCAGCAGACAGCGCGGTCGGGACGGGAAGAGGCGTAGACTCCCATGAGAGTCTATGCCGGAAGTGGGTGCAAATACCTGTCTTAGACAGGTATCTGCACCCCCCTCCCCCCTGAAAGATGCCAAATGTGACACCAGAGGGGGGGGAAGGTTCCGAAAAGCGGAAGTTCCATTTTTGTGTGGAACTCCGCTTTAAGGTTAGGCACATTTGACCACAGGTTTGATGGACACAGATCTCTATTGTCAGCCTCATGTCGAATCTCCTATCTATATCGAACTGTTGTCGCAACGAAAATGAAAATAAAGCATTTGTTTATGTCGGATCTTTCGGTTTTCGGATTCTGCACGTTGGTTATCGTTTGTTAAGATGGTAACGAAAATACCAGAAATTCGGACGAAAATGCATTTGGACAAAAACGAATGCACATGTCTACTAAAATCTAGTGGAACCAATTGCCTTCAGAAGTTGCCTTATTCGTAAATATAGTCCACCTGTGTGTAATTTAATCTCAGTATAAATACAGCTGTTCTGTGAAGCCCTCAGTGGTTTGTGAGAGAACCTTAGTAAACAAACAGCATCATGAAGGCCAAGGAACACACCAGACAGGTCAGGGATAAAGTTGTGGAGAAGTATAAAGCAGGGTTAGGTTATAAAAAAAATATCGCAAGCTTTGAACATCTCACGGAGCTCTGTTCAATCCATCATCCGAAAATGGAAAGAGTATAGAACAACTGCAAACCGCTGTTCAAAGACGCTCTCCATCCAATCTGACAGAGCTTGAGATATTTTGCAAATAAGAATGGGCAAAAATGTCCCTCTCTAGATGTGCAAAGCTGGTGGAGACATCCCCAAAAAGACTTGCAGCTGTAATTGCAGAGAAAGGGGGTTCTACAAAGTATTGACTCACAAATGCACCCCACACTTTTCTCATATTTATTTGTTAAAAAAATTTAAACCCATTTATCATTTTCCTTCCACTTCACAATTATGTGCCACTTTGTGTTGGTCTATCACATAAAATCCCAATAAAATACATTTACGTTTTTGGTTGTAACATGACAAAATGTGGAAAATGTCACGGGGTATGAATACTTTTTCAAGGCACTGTACATAAGCTCCTCCATCTATACTTCTCCACAGCAAGCATTTAATGACCACCAAGATGAACCCTGTGGATATGGCACAAGAACTGAAAGTGCTCATGAGGTCATTTTTGAGATACTTACATCCTGGTGAAGTGCAGTGATCTTCATAGAAAAATAAAATGACAGTAGTGATGATGGAGATCCTTTGGTTTTCATGGGTTGGTGTGAGCTTTGGTTCCTGGCCGCACTTCCTCTATCCCTGTGGGTTGCAACCCATAGTAAGTGGCTTGCTATGGGGGCACTTGTTAAGGCGGAGTGGCCAGGAGCTCTGGCGGGGAACCCGAAAAGAGGAGGATCGGGGCTTATACAGAGCAGGTAAGTACGACATGTTTGTTATTTTTTTTTTTTAATAAAAAGTTCGGTCCCGAAGAGGAAGAGGCGAAGCCGCCTCTTCTGTGCCCACCAATATTGCCTTCCAGTGCCACCTGCCAGTGCCCACACAGTGCCACATATCAGTGCATAAGTGCCAGCAATCAGTGCCACCTATCAATGCCCACGAGTGCCACCTATCAATGCCCACCAGTGGTGCCAATCAGTGCCTCATAAGTGCCACCTAGCAGTGCTGCCTATCGGTGTCACCTACCAGTGCCGATCAGTGCCCATCACTGCCACCCATTAGTGCCCATCACTGCCACTCATCAGTGCCCAACACTGCCATCTACCATTGCCCATCACTGCCACCTATCAGTGCCACCTATTAGTGCCTTTCAGTGCCACCTATCAATGTCCTTCAGTGCCACCTCATCAGTGCCCACCAGTGCCACCTATTCGCGCCCATCAGTGTCGCCTATCAGTGCCCATCAATGCAGCCTCATCAGCGTACATCAATGAAGGAGAAAAATTACCTGTTTGCAAAATTTACTAACAAAATATAAAACGATTTTGTATTTTTTTTTTTTAACTTCTGTCTTTTTAAATTTTTTTAACAAAAAATAAAAAAAACAGAGGTGATCAAACACCACCAAAAGAAAGCTCTATTTGTGGGAAGAAAATTTAAAAAATTAATTTGGGTACAGTGTTGTATGACCGCGCTATTGTAGTTCAAAGAGTGACAGCGCTAAAAGCTGAAAATTGGTTTGGGCAGGAGGGGGGTTTAGGTGCCCGGTAAGCAAGTGGTCAAAGCTGCAAATTTAACAATACCGGGAAATTATTTTGCAGTAACATTGATATGCCAAAGCCATATATTGGATTATTGATTGGTCTTTTAATCTCAAAGGAATCCCACCACGTTCCACTACCCAATATGAGTCGTATATCTACAGTAAACAGCACTTTGTGGGACCCTTCTCCACAGCTATTGCTAGCATTGCAATAGAACTCCACAATGCCGGCAACGATCTTGCCGCTGTACAGGCTGACGGATCGTCCTAGCCGAAATGTTCATGCGTGCTGGAGGCCTAATTAAAGCGTGATGTTGATTTAAAATAAGAAGCTGCTGAAATTGCTAAATAATAACCAATTAACACTTTTACCTGCTTTCCTTACAGTGGGAGGCCGGCTAATGTGCAAGTCTGGTAGACGCATAATTATACCGGGACCCTTAGAGCAGCAGCAGGGCAGACTGCCGCCGGCAGATGCGGTGTACCCAAAATAGCGCAAAAGGTTTTAAGCCGATTGCGTGCTGGGGTGACCTCGGTGACCCCGTACTTGTGGGAGTTTTTCTAATCTGAGCTTGTAAACACTAAGGAAGGACTTTTAGCATACATTTTAATATCTTTATAGATGATATTTGAGTCTGGGATTTAAAGTACCATTTCAGTCTTTGCAGATGACACCAAGCTATGCAGTGGAATAACGTCCTTACAGGATGTCTACAATTTTACAAGCCGACCTCAATGCTCTGTCTAATTGGGCGACTAAGTGCCATATGAGGTTTAATGTTGATAAATGTAAAGTTATGCACTTGGGGGCTAAGAATATGCATCATACATACTAGGGGGAGTACAACTGGAGGAATCAATGGTGGAGAAGGATCTGGGGGTTTTGGTAGATCATAAGCTCAATAATAGCATGCAATGCCAAGCTACGGTTTCCAAAGTGCTTTCTTGTATTAGGAGAGATATGGACTCCAGAGAGGGAGATATCATCTGTACAAATCATTAGTAAGACCTCATCTGGAATATGAAGTTCAGTTTTGGGCTCCAGTTCTCAAAAAGGATATCCGGGAACTGGAGAAAGTGCAGAGAAGAGCAACCAAACTGATAAGAGGCATGGAGGAGCTTAGCTATGAGGAAAGATTAGAGGAACTCAATGTATTCTCTCTTGAGAAGAGGAGATATGATCACCATGTATAAATATATAAGGGGTCCATATAGTGAACTTGGTGTTGAGTTATTCACTTTAGGGTCATCACAGAGGACAAGGGGGCACTCTTTACGTCTGGAGGAAAAGAGATATACGGAAAGGTAAGAAGCTGTGAAAATGTGGAATAGACTCCCTCCAGAGGTGGTTCTGACCAGTTCAGTAGATCGCTTTAAGAAAGACCTGGATTCTTTCCTAAATGTACAGAATATAACTGGGTACTGACATTTATAGGTAAAGTTGATCCGGGGAAAATCCAATCTCCTCTCTGGGATCAGGAATGAATTTTTTTCCCTGCTGTAGCAAATTGGATCATACTTTTCTGTTTTTTTTATTTGTTTGCCTTCCTCTGGGTCAACTGTGGGTATAGAATTGGGTATATAGGATTGTACGATATTATTATTTTATTTTTATTTTTTTTTTACGGTTGAACTGGATGGACTTGTGTCTTTTTTCAACCTGACTAACTATGCAACTATGTAACTATTTAGAACGTGTTTTAAAGACCAGTTCACCCAAATATGATCATTTAAATGCTTGGTAGAGGTTGGGGAGTTTGGGGACCTGATGGTTTATTTTATTTCTTGGGGTCTGCGTACCCGATGTGAGAGCCTCCACCATCGATGTGTGATTTTTGTTATTTATTTTTATTTATCATTTATTTTATGATATGTAGAATTAACATTAGCTGGAACACGCACAAAGGTAAGCTGGAATACTCTAAACTACCAAGAGTCAGGACTTGTGGCAGGGAGTACTTACATGGTGTGTATGCCCCCCCCCCCCCACCAGCAAAAGACTGAATGGTGCAAAAAACTAACAACATTTCAAAGCAAAGGATCGTTAAGGTTGGGTAACACCCATAACCACTTGTCTACCGAAGGTAACTTTTAAATTTTTTTGAACACATGTTAAAATCAGCATTTTTTTTCTAGAAATTACTTTACCAGCCCCACCCCCCCTGGAGAATATTATATTGGCTGCCACAATTTTTTTTTTTTTGTCTTGTGAAATTTGCACAGCCATTTATCAAACACATTTTCAGTACAAAATACAATATAATGAATTTTAGTGTGCAAAAAAACATAATAAACATAATTTAGTACCCATTTTTAAAAAATAAAATATAGAAGATAGAGTTGCATCAAGCAAATGGATACCAAACATGTTAAGACTCAAAATTGGGTACACTCTTGAAATGGTTGGTGACAAACTATGATACCTAACATTTTTCACTGTGGGGTGAAGAGGAGAAACACTATATTACCAAAAGTATTGGGACGCCTGCCTTTACGCGCACATGAACTTTATTGGCATCCCAGTCTTAGTCCGTAGGGTTCAATATTGAGTTGGCCCACCCTTTGCAGCTATAACAGCTTCATCTCTTCTGGGAAGGCCGTCCACAAGGTTTAGGAGGGTGTCTATGGGGATGTTTGACCATTATTCCAGAAGCGCATTTGTGAGGTCAGGCACTGATGTTGGAAGAGAAGGTCTGGCTCGCAGTCTCCGCTCTAATTCATCCCAAAGGTGTTCTATTGGGTTGAGGTCAGTCAAGTTCCTCCACCCCAAACTCGCTCATCCATGTCTTTATGGACCTTGAGATTTTAAGATTGGATGAACAGAAGTACCAATCCTTTGGCAGGCAAAACAGCTCCCATGTACACATATCAGCCATACCTTTATGACCACCCACCTAATAATGAGTAGGTCTCCCTTTTGCCACCAAAAAAGCCCTGACCCATCAAAGCATGGACTTTTCTAGACCTCTGAAGGTATGCAGTGGTATCTGGTGCCAAGCCATCAGTAGCTGATATTTAAGTCCTGCAAGTTATGTGGTGGGGACTCAATGGATCTGACTTGTTTTCCCAGCACATCCTACTGATGCTCAATTGAGATCTGGAGAATTTGGAAGAAGTCAACACCTCAAACGTGTTGTTGTTATCCTCACACCATTCTTGAACCATGTGTGCAGTGTGGCAGGGCACATTATCCTGCTGAAAGAGGCCATCAGGGAATACCGTTTCCATGAAGGGGTGTAATTGGTCACCAACAATGTTTAGGTAGGTGGTACATGTCAATTTCCATCCATATGAATGGGAGGACACAAGGATTCCCAGCAGAACATTGCCCAAAGCATCACACTGACTCCACCGGCTTGTCTTCTTTCCATACTCCATCCTCTTCCTCGGGTAAGTGACGCACCCGACCGGCCACATGATGTAAAAGAAAATGTGGATTCATCAGACCAGGCCACCTTTTTCCATTGCTCCGTGCTCCAGTTCTGATGCTCATGTGCCCATTGTAGACACTTTTGGCTGCGGACAGGGGTCAGCATGGACACCCTGACCGGTCTGTGGCTACACAGCCCCCATACACAACAAACTGCGATGCCCATTTATTCAAGTTTCAACACCTCAACTTCGGGGACAACATGTTCACTTGCTGCCTAATAGGGATGAGCTTTGAGTTCGAGTCGAACTCATGCTTGACTCGAACATCTGCTGTTCGCCAGTTCGCCGAACAGCGAACAATTTGGGGTGTTCGCTGCAAGTTCGAAAGCCGCGGAACACCCTTTAAAAGTCTATGGGAGAAATCAAAAGTTCTAATTTTAAAAGCTTATATGCAAGTTATTGTCATAAAAAGTGTTTGGGGACCTGGGTCCTGCCCCAGGGGACATGGATCAATGCAAAAAAAAGTTTTAAAATAGGCAATTTTTTCGGGAGCAGTGATTTTAATAATGCTTAAAGTGAAACAATAAAAGTGTAATATCCCTTTAAATTTCGTAGCTGGGGGGTGTCTATAGTATGCCTGTAAAGGGGCCCATGTTTCCCGTGTTTAGAACAGTCTGACAGCAAAATGACATTTCAAGGGAAAAGTCATTTAAAACTACTCGCGGCTATTAATGAATTGCCGGTCCGGCAATACACATAAAAGTTCATTGATAAAAACGGCATGGGATTTCCCCACAGGGTAACCCTGAACCAAAATTTTAAAAAAAATGACGTGGGGGGTCCCCCTAAATTCCATACCAGGCCCTTCAGGTCTGGTATGGATAATAAGGGGAACCCCGCGCCAAAATTTTTTAAAAAAATGGCGTGGGGGTCCCCCTCAAAATCTATACCAGATCCTTCAGGTCTGGTATGGATTTTAAGGGGAACCTCGCGCCAACATTTTTTTTAAAAATGGCGTGGGGTCCCCCAAAAATCCATACCAGACCCTTATCTGAGCACGCAACCTGGCAGGCCGCAGGAAAAGAGGGGGGTACGAGAGAGCAGCCTGTTTAGAACAGTCTGTCAGACTGTTCTAAACATGGGAAACATGCGCACCTTTACAGGCATACTATAGACACCCCCCAGGTACGAAATTTAAAGGGATATTACACTTTTATTGTTTCACTTTAAACATTATTAAAATCACTGCTCCCGAAAAAACAGCCGTTTTTGAAACTTTTTTTTGCATTGATCCATGTCCCCTGGGGCAGGACTCGGGTCCCCAAACACTTTTTATGACAATAACTTGCATATAAGCCTTTAAAATTAGCACTTTTGATTATTCATGTTCGAGTCCCATAGACTTTAATGTTGTTCGAACAAATTTTTTGCCTGTTCGCATGTTCTGTTGCGAACCGAACCGGGGGGGGGTGTGTGTTCGGCCCATCCCTACTGCCTAATATATGTCCCACTTACTTTCCGATGCCATTGTAACAAGACAATCAATGTTATTCACTTAACCTATCAGTGGTCATAAAGCTATGGCTGATCGGTGTAAGTATTTAGCTGTTTGCCTGCTTTAAACTTTCCCCACCAGAACCCAGTAGGGTCTCCGAAATCTGATTTTTCTTTTAGTCTTATTGAAATAATTTTTATGCATAATACTAGGAGGTTATTTACGAATGGCGAATCCACTTTGTACTACAAGTGCAAACTACAAGTGCAAAGTGCACTTGAAATTGCACTTGGAAGTGCAGTCGCTGTAAATCTGAGGGGTAGATCTGGAATGAGGGGAAGCTCTGCTGATTTTATCATCCAATCATGTGCAAGCTAAAATGCTGTTTTTTATTGTTCTTGCATGTCCCCCTCGGATCTACAGCGCCTGCACATTCAAGTGCACTTTCAGTGCAATTTCCAGTGCACTTTGCACTTGTAGATTTGCCTTTTGTAAATAACCTCCCATTGTATATCATTCAACACAAATGATTGTGTGTGTATATCAGATGGCATCATTTGACATCCCAAAGAAGGGCGAAAGAGTCTTCTGCACCGCACGCTCGGTAGAGGTTAAGGAAAAGCCCCGAAGGATCAGGACACGGTACGGATGTAAGGCGCGCTCTGATTGGACCCTCATTCGTAGCGTGAAGATAAAGGTTTGAAAATTGGCAGAAAAGCTGTGGAAATTTTGCCGTCTTGGGAAATTTAAACTGCTAACAAGCCTGGAAAGCAGCAGAGGTCGGTCTGAGGACAGAAATAGAATTACACCTTTGAAGCTTGTTTTTTTTTTTTTTGCTTTGTTTCCGTCCTGAAGCATCGGCCACATTTTTAGGCCGATTGTGAATCTTGTAAGCCATATACATGAATAAAGAGAGATACGGGGCCCGGGAGGCAGCTTCATAGGGCACAAAAATACATTTCAGGCTGAGCCTGGTTCTCCAATGAAGGAACAATGAACAATGAAAGATACAGTACGCATGTGAGATATACTATACTATACTATACTATACTATATATATATACTATATTTGGACATTTTCAGCAAAGTGTCATTTCTTCAGTGTTGTCACATGAAAAGATAGAATAAAATATTTACAAAAATGTGAGGGATGTACTCACTTTTGTGAGACACTGTGTATATATATATATATATATAGAGAGAGAGAGAGAGAGAGAGAGAGAGAGATTCAGTTTTACTGGTTATATTTAAATAGAATATACTACATACAGTATATATATTAGGGTTTTCTTTTTTTTGGGGGGGGGGGGGGATATTCAAATAAAACTAACTTTATGTTAGAGTTGAAATGCAGACAAACTTTTTAGGGGCCAGTTTACTGTCTTTAAGACTTTTGGGATCCGGACTGTGGCCAGTGGGAGTAGAGAGTGTCTCAGAGAGTAATAAAAAACATTACATAGCATCTCTGGTCAGTAGGAGGAGGAATAATGCCCCATCATTCTTATCAGTGGGAGGAATAGTGCCCCATCATTCTTATCAGTGGGAGGAATAATGCCCCATCATTCGTGTCATTGGGAGGAATAGTATCCCTACATTGGTGTCAGTGGGAAGAACAGTGCCCCATCATTGGTGCCAGTGGGAGGATTAGTGCCCCATCATTCATGTTATTAAGACAAATAGTTCCTCATTATTGATATCAGTGGGAGGAATACTGGCCCACCATAGGTGTTAGTGGGAGGAATAGTGCCCCATCATTGGTGTTAGTGGGAGGAATAGTGCCCCATCATTGGTGTTAGTGGGAGGAATAGTGCCCCATCATTGGTGTTAGTGGGAGGAATAGTGCCCCATCATTGGTGTTAGTGGGAGGAATAGTTTCCCCTTGTTGGTGTCAGTGGGAAGAATAGTGCCCCCATCATTGATGTCAGTAAGAGGAATAGTTCCTTATCATTGGTGTTAGTAGAAGGAATAGTGGCCCTATTATTGGTATAAGTAGGAGGAATAGTGCCCCATCATCGGTACCAGTAGGAGAAATAGTGTACCATCATTGGTGTCAGTAGGAGGAATAGTGCCCCATCATTGGTGTCAGTGGGGGGAATAGTGTCCCATCATTGGTGTCAGTGGGGGGAATAGTGTCCCATCATTGGTGTCAGTGGGGGGAATAGTGTCCCATCATTGGTGTCAGTGGGGGGAATAGTGCCCCATCATTGGTATCAGTGGGAGGAATAGTGCCCCATCATTGGTGTCAGTTGGAGGAATAGTGCCCCATCATTGGTGTCAGTTGGAGGAATAGTGCCCCATTGTTTATATTAGTGGGAAGTATTATGCACTGTTGTTGGTGTCAGTGGAAGGAATGATGCTTTACTGTCAGTAGGAAGAGACTGGCTGAATTGATAGACAAATCTTTTTCCCTATGTAGTTATCTGTTTTTATTCTGTATGTATGGACATTATGAAGTCTCTTTTACATGCTGGGTGATATTCTCGGTATATAGCTGTATCCGGTGTATTTTCTGTATGTGATTAGCAGTTGTCTTGTTCTGTACATTGAATGTACTGACTGTTCTTCTCCTATTATCTCTGGATGGACACATCACCACTTCTCCTGTATACTCCATGTAACTCTTGGCATGTATTCCTATGTGATTCTGGCAATCTCAGAATATCTGAACACGTCTCATGTCATGTATATACTTGAAGCAGTTATCAGAATTTGCCTTTACTGCACAATCCCGCTTTACATGAAGAATAAAGAGCCGACTCGTCTCCGCGTCCTCCCACCTCCACAATGTATAGGGAAGAGCGCGGTACCATTCCATTCATTGTCAGCCCTTCTTCTCTGCATCTGCTGATGTGCGTCTGATGGGGTTCCCATCATTATCTGCATCCTTTAATAGTAGCTGCACGTAGGACGATGGGATGAAATTCAAACCTAACTTGTTGGTAAACAGTTAACCCTTTTACTGCCAGAGCATTTTCTTGCATGTTAAAAAATTATTTTTTGAAGATTACCTACCCCCCCCCCCCCCCCCCCCAAAATTTCATCTATTTTTTGAAAACAGAGCCCCTGCAGAAAAAACGCCATGGCACTATATTACACTTTTTTTTTTCTTTTGGTAAAATATAAAAGATGAGTTTGCACCGAGTAAATAAATACCCAACATGTCAATCCTTAAAACTGCGTGAAATGGCGCTGAAAATCCGTACCTTAACCGCTTGCCAGGATCTTTTTTTTTTTAAATTTCAGGCTTCCCAGCCTAGAGGAGAGACGTAGAGACTTATTGACCCAATATCTCACTGTAAAGAGGACCTGTCACGCAATATTCCTATTACCCTGTTCTCCTGTGTCACTGGAGACACAGGAGCACAGGGGTCCCTGGAGACACAGGAGCACAGGGGTCCCTGGAGACACAGGAGCACAGGGGTCACTGGAGACACAGGAGCACGGGGGTCACTGAAGTCACAGGAGCACAGGGGTCCCTGGAGACACAGGAGCACGGGGGTCACTGAAGTCACAGGAGCACAGGGGTCACTGGAGACACAGGAGCACATGGGGCACTGAAGACACATTAGCAGAGGGGTCACTGAAGACAGAGGAGCACAGGGATCACTGGAGACACAGGAGCACGGGGGTCACTGGAGACACAGGAGCACGGGGGTCACTGAAGACACAGGAGCATAGGGGTCACTGGAGACACAAGAGCACAGGGGTCACTGAAGACACAGGAGCACATGGAGCACTGAAGACACATTAGCAGGGGGGTCACTGAAGACAGAGGAGCACAGGGGTCACTGGAGACACAGGAGCACAGGGGTCACTGGAGACAGAGGAGCATGGGGGTCATGGGAGACACAGGAGCACAGGGGTCACTGGAGACACAGGAGCACAGGGGTCACTGGAGACACAGGAGCAAACAGGTCACTGGAAACACAGGAGCACGGGGTCACTAAAGACACAGGAGCACATGGGTCACTGGAGACACAGGAGCACGGGGGTCACTGGAGACAGAGGAGCACAGGGGTCACTGGAGACACAGGAGCACAGGGGTCATTGGAGACAGAGGAGCATGGGGGTCATGGGAGACACAGGAGCACAGGAGTCACTGGAGACACAGGAGCACGGGGGTCACTGGAGACACAGGAACACAGGGGTCACTGGAGACACAGGAGCAAACGGGTCACTGGAAACACAGGAGCACGGGGTCACTGAAGACACAGGAGCACGGGGGTCACTGGAGACACGGGAGCACGGGGGGTCACTGAAGACACAGGAGCAAAGGGGTCACTGGAGACACAGGAGCAAACGGGTCACTAAAGACACAGGAGCATGGGGGTCACTTGAGACACAGGAGCACGGGGGTCACTGAAGACACATAGTTACATAGTAGGTGAGGTTGAAAAAAGACACACGTCCATCAAGTCCAACCTATGTGTGTGATTATGTGTCAGTATTACCTTACATATCCCTGTATGTTGCGGTAATTCAGGTGATTATCTAATAGTTTCTTGAAGCTATCAATGCTCCCCGCTGAGACCACCGCCTGTGGAAGGGAATTCCACATCCTTACCGCTCTTACAGTAAAGAACCCTCTACGTAGTTTAAGGTTAAAGCTCTTTTCTTCTAATTGTAATGAGTGGCCCCGAGTCTTATTAAACTCTCTTCTGCGAAAAAGTTTTATCCCTATTGTGGGGTCACCAGTACAGTATTTGTAAATTGAAATCATATCCCCTCTCAAACGTCTCTTCTCCAGAGAGAATAAGTTCAACTCTCGCAACCTTTCCTCATAACTAAGATCCTCCAGACCCTTTATTAGCTTTGTTGCCCTTCTTTGTACTCGCTCCATTTCCAGTACATCCTTCCTGAGGATTGGTGCCCAGAACTGGACAGCATACTCCAGGTGCGGCCGGACCAGAGTCTTGTAGAGCGGGAGAATTATCGTTTTATCTCTGGAGTTGATCCCCCTTTTAATACATGCCAATATTCTGTTTGCCTTATTAGCAGCAGCTTGGCATTGCATGCCATTGCTGAGCCTATCATCTACTAGGACCCCCAGGTCCTTTTCCATCCTAGATCCCCCCAGAGGTTCTCCCCCCAGTGTATAGATTGCATTCATATTTTTGCCACCCAAATGCATTATTTTACATTTTTCTACATTGAACCTCATTTGCCATGTAGTCGCCCACCCCATTAATTTGTTCAGGTCTTTTTGCAAGGTTTCCACATCCTGCGGAGAAGTTATTGCCCTGCTTAGCTTAGTATCGTCTGCAAATACAGAGATTGAACTGTTTATCCCATCCTCCAGATCGTTTATAAACAAATTAAATAGGATTGGTCCCAGCACAGAACCCTGGGGAACCCCACTACCCACCCCTGACACAGGATCACAGGGGTCACTGGAGACACAGGAGCACAGGGGTTACTTGAGACACAGGATCATGGGGGTCACTAGAGACACAGGAGCACAGGGGTCACGGGAGACACAGGAGCATGGGTGTCACTGGAGACACAGGAGCACAGGGGTCACTTGAGACACAGGAGCACAGGGGTCACTGGAGACGCAGGAGCACAGGGGTCACTGGAGACACAGGAGCACAGGGGTTACTTGAGACACAGGATCATGGGGGTCACTAGAGACACAGGAGCACAGGGGTCACGGGAGACACAGGAGCATGGGTGTCACTGGAGACACAGGAGCACAGGGGTCACTTGAGACACAGGAGCACAGGGGTCACTGGAGACGCAGGAGCACAGGGGTCACTGGAGACACAGGAGCATGGGGGTCACTGGAGACACAGGAGCACAGGGGTCACTGGAGACACAGGAGCATGGGGGTCAAAGAAGACACTCAGGTCACTGGAGACAAAGAAGGCACTCAGGTCACTAGAGACACAGGGGCCTAGAGGCACAGAGGTTCAGCTGGAGTGCATGGATGAGGCAGGGGACTCAGGTGTTTGGGGTGCAGAGAAGTGGCCACAACACAGGGTGCAGGTAAATCTTGAAGGGCACAGAGGTTCCGTTTTAAGCATAGAGACTTGTTGCTCAAACTTCAAGCAATGCTTCACCAATGCTGTAAGAGGGCCTCATCCTGCAGCTGCCTACCCATTTCACCAGACACAGCTCCTTCTAGCAGACCCCCGGAAAATTGAGTCATGCTGAGGCAATACAGTCAGTATCACTTAGTTCTCAACAGCCAATGGTTGAGGTTAAGCCTATTTCATAGTATTGTAGCCAATGGAAATATTGAATGGCACACACAAATTTGGTCTCTATAAGACTATTCTACTTTCCAATCACATCTTCACATTATCACCACGGATGACCATTTACAATCGTTAGCATTGTGAGTGAGACTCACTGTGGCCTCACCTGTGTCAGAATTTCTTGGTCGTTGAATAATGGTTTGAACGTATTTCGTCCTGCTCCATCCCTGCAGTCATCGTAAATCTATTTTTCTTGTAAGGTCTCATGAGGTGAACACTGGGAGCCAAGTGCATAAGAGATTAACGGTCACCAAATATTAAATGGGGGAAGCCGTACAACGAGATTTTCATTTCATTCCATGATCTGAGATTTACAGATCACACCATCCCAAATATACATCATCTTCCTGTCCAGAATATAGCTCTGAATGTTAACCCCTTCATGGACTGGGGGCACTTTGTGCATGTGGGACCAGAATAAAAAATAAAAATGTAATATATTGCAATCCCTCATTGTGGTAGCTGCATTAGTTTTCTTTTTTTTTAATTGCTTTTTTTCTTTATTTTCACCTGCTTAACATGCAAGTAACACGCTTCTTGACTTAAAGGCTACGTTCACCATTTACAAAACTAAATAAATAAATAATAAAAGCACATTTAAAAAAATGTGCACTTATTATTTTATTTTTTTTTACATTGGAGCGCACCCGCGATCAGCAGAATGTGTTCTCGGGTTTCCTCGGAGAATGCTTTCCTGACTGTCTGGTAAAGCCCCTGACTCTATCGGCAAGCTCTATTGGCCGAGAGACGCAGGCTCCCATCATTCCCTTCCCTTTCCTATGCAGTTCCACACATTACACTCATTCACACTATCTCTTCGGCGCCCTCTGCTGGCCTATTCTCAATGGGCAACAAGATTCCATCCCCAGCCTAACAGCACATTAAAGTTTAACCACTTCTGGGCTGCTCACAGTATACGTAGTTAATTTGACGTTAAATACCGCTAGCTGCCATAACCCTGGTATTGTTTTGTGGGCAATCCAGTGTCCAGATAAAAGTGGTCCCAGCGGCGGATTCGCCACGGGATCACTTTTATAGGCAGCGGGAAAGGTGCCCCCCCCGCCGCTTTCCCGTTGTTTCCCTGTCGGTAAAGGGGGAAACTATTTGATTCCCTGGAGCAATGGGCAGGAAGTCGAGTGAATAAAGTTAGCCCAATTTTTTTTTATATTGTGAAAGATAATGTTACGCCGAGTAAATTGATACCCAACATGTCACGCTACAAAATTGCGCCCGCTCGTGGAATGGCGACAAACTTTTACCCTTTAAAATCTCCATAGGGGACGTTTAAATATTTCTACAGGTTAACAGTTTTGAGCACAGAGGAGGTCTAGAGCTAGAATTATTGCTCTCGCTCTAACGATCGTGGCGATACCTCACATGTGTGGTTTGAACAATGTTTTCACGTTGGCGTTCGCGTGCGAGCTTGTCGGGACAGGGCGCTTTAAAAAAAAAAAAATTTTCTTATTTATTTTACTTTTTAGTTTTTATTTTGACACTGTCCTTTTAAAAAAAAAAATGTTTGGGTCACTTTTATTCCTATTACAAGTAATGTAAACATCCCTTGTAATAGAAAAAAAAAGCATGACAGGACTTCTTTAATATGTGATCTCAGATCTCATATTTACACTAAAATGCAATTAAAAAAAAAAATGTAATTTGAAAAAAAAAAAAAAATCCTCTTTTAAGAGCATTGGGCGGAAGTGACGTTTGATGTCGCTTCCGCCCTCCAATTTTATGGAGCCGAGCGGCGGCCATCTTCCCCTCACTCGGCATCCAGGCAGTGAGGCGAGCGGACGCGATCGTCTCCACTGCTACTGACGGCTCTAGTAAGCGGCGGAGATGACCGGGACGTGGCGGGAGGGGGGTGGGCATCTCTCCCCCCCACCGATAAAAGTGATCTCCCGGCGAATCCGCTGCGGAGACCACTTTTATCTTAACCACTTCAGCCCCGGAAGATTTTACCCCCTTCCTGAGCAGAGCACTTTTTTACAATTTGGCACTGCGTCGCTTTAACTGACAATTGCGCTGTCGTTCGACGCTGTACCCAAACTAAATTTGCCTCCTTTTTTTTCCCACAAATAGAGCTTTCTTTTGGAGGTATGTGATCACCTCTGCGGTATTTATTTTTTGCGCTATAAACAAAAAAGAGCGACAATTTTGAAAAAAAACAATATTTTTTTACTTTTTGCTATAATAAATATCCTCAAAAGTTTTAAAAAAAACGAATTTCTTCATCAGTTTAGGCTAATATATATTCTTCTACATATTTTTGGTAAAGAAAATTACATCAAGCGTATATTGATTGGTTTGCGCAAAAGTTAAAGCGTCTGCTAACTATGGGAAAGATTTATGTAATTTTTATGGCATTTTTTTTTTTTGTTACTGGTAATGGCGGTGAGATCGGAGACTTTTGACACTTTTTTGGGACCACTGGCATTGATACAGCGATCATTGCTATAAAAATGCACTGATTACTGTGTAAATGTCACTGGCAGGGAAGGGGTTAACACTAGGGGGCTATCAAGGGGTTAATTGTGTGTTAACTCAGTGTGTTCTAACTGTATGGGGATAGCATTGACTAGGAGAGGAGCCATATCGTTTTTCCTACTTGGTAGGAACAAACGACATAGCTCCTCTCCTCTGACAGCACAGGGGTTTGTGTGTTTACACACACAAATCCCTGGGCTGGCGCTCGTGCATGCAATCGCACGTGGCCGGCGGCGATTGCGCCCGCCGGCCACGCGCATCGGGTCCCCCGCCATGCAGCAGGCTCCTGCGCGCACCCTCTGGTGGCCAAAAAAGGGTAGGACGTACCTGTACGGGATTTCGGCCAGGAGAGACATTGTGTCGCAGTATATCTACGTGACGCGGTGGGCAAGTGGTTAAAGAGAAACGCACGCCGTTCCTGAAAATACCGGGGTTATGGAAGCTAGCTGCTGCCATAACAATGGTATTTAGCGTCAAAGTACCAACGTACCGGTACGCTGATTTGCGCGAATTGGTAATCTAAAGCTGATGTGGGGTCCATTATCGCCATATTATTATGGTATGTCAACATACTTTAGTGGATTTTACCTGTAATGAAAAATTAAGTATGGAGAAGAAGGGGGGAGGGGAAGGGTTCACAATAATAAGGAGAAAACAGGTAGGAGGAAAAAAAGGAGATAGGGGGTCCCCAAAGGTAGGTTACTCCCAGAGGGTAATTGTATATCTACATGTTAAAAGGTCGACTACCATGGTAAATGTACTTGATCTTCGACGTCCGGTTGTAAACAGTGTTCAATCCATGGTTTCCATAGACTATTAAACTTAGTTTTCATCTAAAGCCTCCATCTTTGCGTGTAACAGAGATAGGTTCAGTCTATGTTTGGTTTTCGGCTATATTCAGGGTAGGCATTTTCCAAGCTTTAGCTATAGTTTGTTTAGCAGCTGTTAAGGGCTGTATTAATAATTTAAACAGTTTCCTTCGTATAAGTTCCGGCCTTAGGTTTAGAAGGGCTAAAGCTGGGTTTGGAGAAATAGTCAGGACCGTATTTAAGGCAGGGAAAAAGGGAGCAGCTGCCCTGGGCCCTGTCATTGTTGTGGGGCCCAAAGCAGCTTCCTCATGCTTGCCAACTATCCCGGTTTAAAGGGGTTGTAAACCTTTCAGGCATAAAATGCATTGAGGTGAAAAACCTCCTGTAATGCTGCAGGCCCCCCCCCCCCCCGAGCCCCAGTTTTACTTACATGTATCCCCTCTATCTTGTTCCGGGAGCGAGCATACTAGCAAAAGCCGGTGTCTCGGGTCCTGATTGTATGGATTGATAGCAGCGCAGGCATTGGCTCCCGTTGCTGTCAATCAAATCCAATGACCCAGGCGTTGGGGGTTGGGGCCGAGTCATACATTTGGCTTCTATGGACATCGAATGAATGACTCGGGAGCGCGCTCGCACGGTAACCCCCCCCAGGAGGGCGCTTCTCCCAGGAGGTTATCTAATGCAGGGAGCCACAGAGGGACTCCAGAAGAAGATGTTCGGGGCCACTTTGTGCAAAATGAGCTGCACAGTGGAGGTAAGTATGACATGTTTGTTATTTAAGAAAAAAAACAAAGCTTTAGTGTCACTTTAAATTCCCTTGTCCCTTAAAGTTTTAGTCCTGTGCTGTGTCCCGATATCTCAGTGTGAAGTTCTGTTACTAATGCTGCCCAACTCTGCCCTATTACTGTGTACAGATGACTCACATGCAGACCCTGTGTTTACATGTAAATAACCGGCATTCATAAGTAAATAGCTGCGGCCGGCGGCATTGATATGTAAATAAAGGCGGCATTCGTATGTATATCATGCCCCCTGCAGTGAGAAGATGATGTGCTGTAACCTCTAGCAACTAATCAGTGAGCAGTATTACTGTACAGTAATCTCTAGCAACCAATTAACAAGCAGAAATCATTTGCTGTAACCTCTAGCAACTAATCAGTGAGTAGTAATGTGTGCTGTAACCTCTAGCAACCAGTCAGTAAGCAGTATTTATATGCTGTAACCTCTAGCAACCAATCGCAATTGCTGCCTGATCTGATACAGTAAACTGATTTTGAGTCTAGCTGCTATTTAGTGTATGTCTCAGAGCACGTGGAGAGTGAAATTGCATGGGGGTGGGCAAGAAAATTTTTGCCCAGGGTCCAATCAATACTAAAGATGGCCCTGGAAATAGTACTTTGGAACATAGCTGAGGCAAGCCTAAAAAATTGATTTTCCGAAACTCTTGAACCACTTGGCATTTCCACAAAGTATGAAAATGTGTGCCCAGCTCCGAACAGCCACGGAAACAAGAAGCCGAATATTCCAACATATTTAGAAATTCTAGCAGGGACTAAGTATCAACATGTAAGTACTTCATAAACGGTCTCTACTGCTGTTACATTCGGTGAAGAAGATTTTGTGATTGACCATATTTCGGACCATTCTACTGTATCAATAGTGCGGCCCAAATCATTCTCCCGTTTGGCCACATATCCAAATATCACCCAAACCGTCCTCTCCGCTCTTCTCAAGACCTCCTACTCTCAATATCTCTCGTCTTCTCCTCCCATGCTCCTCTCCAGGATTTCTCCAGAGCCTCTCCCATCCTCTGGAACTCGCTACCTCAACCTGTCTGGCTATCCCCTACTCTTGCTACCTTCAGACAATCCCTGAAAACTCATCTCTTCAGGAAAGCCCATCACGTCATCAACTAATCTTTTACCACTTCCATCAGCTCATTCCCCACAGTTACAACCTTTTGTACCACCTGCCCCTCCCTATTAGATTGTAAGCTCTTCTGAGCAGGGCCCTCTTAATCCTTTTGTATTTTATTGTATTACAACAGTATTGTTTCCCTTGTTATATTGTAAAGCGCTGCGTAAACTGTTGGTGCTATATAAATCCTGTATTATAATAATAATAATAATAATAATAATGAGGTCGGGGATGCGTCTGGTTTATTGAACAATTGGGAATAGAGTGTTGAGATCCTTCCCCTACAAATGTGGATCCTTAACCACTTCAGCCCCGGAAGTATATACCCCCTTCCAAGGTCCAGGCTCATACTCACTCCATGGGACTCCAGAATCATTGGTGCCAATCCCTAACAGCCAAGAGTTGAGATCTTCTGGCGCCAAGATCCATGGAAGAGCTCCTTGCCTACCAGTCAAACTTACATTTCAATATGTTCCGCATTCAGAAGACGTCTACAGATCACTAGGGGTGGGCCGAACACCCCTCGGTTTGGTTCGCAGCAGAACTTGCGAACAGGCACGAACATGATTAATCAAAAGTGCTCATTTTAAAGGCTTATATGCAAGTTATTGTCATAAAAAGTGTTTGGGGGCCCGGGTCCTGCCCCAGGGGACATGTATCAGTGCAAATTTTTTTTTTAAAAACGGCCGTTATTTCGGGAGCAGTGATTTTAATAATGCTCAAAGTGAAACAATAAAAGTGTAATATTCCTTTAAATTTCGTACATGGGGGGTGTCTATAGTATTCCTGAAAAGGGGTGCGTGTTTCCCGTGTTTAGAACAGTCTGACAGTAAAATGACAAAAGGAAAGGAAAAGAAGTCATTTAAAACTACTCACGGCTATTAATGAATTGTCAGTCCGACAATACATAAAGTTCATTGATAAAAACTGCATGGGATTTCCCCACAGGGGAACCCTGAACCAAAATTTTAAAAAAATGCGTGGGGGTCTCCCTAAATTCCATACCAGGCCCTTAAGGCCTGGGTTGGATAGTAAGGGGAACCCCGCGCCAAAATTTAAAAAGAAATGGTGTGGGGGTCCCCCTAAATTCCATACCAGGCCCTTCAGGTCTGGTATGGATTTTAAGGGGAACCCCACACCAAAATTTTAAAAAAAATGTCATAGGGGCCCCCCAAAAATCCATACCAGACCCTTACTCGAGCATGCAACCTGGCAGGCCGCAGGAAAAGAGGGGGGACAAGAGAGCGCCCCCCCTCCTGAACCATACCAGGCCACATGCCCTCAACATTGGGAGGGTGCTTTGAGGTAGCCCCCCAAAGCACCTTGTCCCCATGTTGATTGGGAGAAGGGCCTCATACCCACAACCCTTGGCCGGTGGGTGTGGGGGTCTGCAGGTGGGGGGCTTATCGGAATCTGGAAGCCCCCTTTAACAAGGGGACCCCCAGATCCCGGCCCCTCCCCTGTGTGAATTGGTAATGGGGTACAAATGTACCCCTACCATTTCACAAAAAAAGTGTCAAAAAGGTTAAAAAACACAAGAGATTGTTTTTGACAAGGCCTTTATTAATTTCTTCTTCTTTCAGCTTCTTCTTCCATCTTCTTTCTTCTGGTGTTCTTTGGGTGTTCTTCTTCTTCCTGCATCTTCTTCTTCTCCATCTTCGTTTTCCTCCACTGTTCTCATCCCGCATCTTCCTCCAGGCTTCTTCTCCGCTCCGTCCGCACAAACCGCCTCAGTGGGAGTCTTCAGCCGTGTGACGCTTCGCTTCTTCTGATATTTCTTATATAACGTGACCCCGCCCGCCTCTGACGCACGGAGAATTCACAGGACTTGGAGGAAGATGGAGGAAGAAGAACACCGAAAGAACACCAGAAGAAAGCAGATGGAAGAAGAAGCCGAAAGAAGAAGAAATTAATAAAGGACTTGTCAAAAACTTTTTTTTGCATTGATACATGTCCCCTGGGGCAGGACCCAGGTCCCCAAACACTTTTTATGACAATAACTTGCATTTAAGCCTTTAAAATTAGCACTTTTGATTTCTCCCATAGACTTTTAAAGGGTGTTCCGTGGCTTTCGAATTTGCCATGAACACCCCAAATTGTTCGCTGTTTTCGCGAGCTGGCGAACAGCCAATGTTCGAGTCAAACATGAGTTCGACTCAAACTCAACGCTCATCCCTGTTGATCACCATCATAATAAAACAACAAAGTTCTGGATTTGGTGGAATAAAATTAAATATCTGTGTGCCCGTTAAGTCATTATTTTAATTATATCAACATTAATTTGCTAAGCAAAAACAGGGAAGCAATTACGGTGCAGCTGTTATTTTCCCGCAGAAAGAGCGAACCTCATCTATTGATCCTTCCCCTACAAATGTGGATCTTTAACCACTTCAGCCCTGGAAGGATTTACCCCCCTTCCTGACCAAGCCCTTTTTTGCGATACAGCACTGCGTCGCTTTAACTGACAATTGCGCAGTCGTGCGACGTTGCACCCAAACAAAATTGACGTTGAGAGGTTTTTGATCACCTCTGTGTTTTTTATTTTTTGCGCTATAAACAAAAAAAAAGAGCGACAATTTTGAAAAAAAAAAAGCAATATTTTTTACTTTTTGCTATAATAAATGTCCCCAAAAAATATATAAAAAACACATTTCTTCCTCAGTTTAGGCTAATATGTATTCTTCTACATATTTTTGGAAAAATCAAAAATCACAATAAGCGTATATTGATTGGTTTGCGCAAAAGTAATGACATCTACAAAATAGGGGATAGATTTACGGCATTTTTATTTATTTATTTATTTTACTAGTAATGACAGTGATTTGCGATTTTTATTGGGACTGCGACATTGCGGCGGACAGATCGGACACTTCTGACACTATTTTGGGACCATTGACATTTATACAGTGATCAGTGCTATAAAAACGCATTGATCACTGTATAAATGTCACTGTCAGGGAAGGGGTTAAACACTAGGGGGGGCGATCAAGGGGCTAAGTGTGTTCCCTCAGCGTGCTCTAACTGTAGGAGGCGTGGGGTTACTGAAACATGACAGAGATCACTGGGAGCAGTAGATCCCTGTCATGTCACTAGGTTGAACAGGGAAATGCCTTGCTTACATAGACATCTCCCTGTTCTGCCTTTCCGTGCCATGATCACGGGCCACCAGCGGACATCGAGTCTGTGGGACCCTCAGGCACACTCCCGCGGTGGGCAGCGGGTGCTAGCCGCTGATGACAGAGTGATGTACTGGTACGTCATTTTGCGCACCCGTGCCACTTTGCCAACGTATATCAGCGTGAGCCGGTCGGCAAGTGCTTAAAGCAATTGTTTTCAAAAACTGATTGTCTGACAACTGGTTTGTCAAAGCAATCTTTGTATTAAGAAAGAGGGTGTAAACATTTTTTATTTGCAAATAAAGAAATAATTCAGATTGGAAAAGCCCATATGAACTATATACCCTGTTTCCCCGAAAATAAGACCTGGCGTGATTGTTGGTGATGGCTGCAATATAAGCCCTACCCCCCAAATAAGCCCTAGTTAAAGTGCTTGTAGGTCTTATTTTCAGGGTAGGGCTTATTTTCGGGGAAAAAGGGTAGGGCTTATTTGGGGGGTAGGGCACATATTGCAGCCATCACCGACAATCAAGCTAGGTCTTATTTTCAGGGAAACAGGGTAGATCTGGAAAGGGTAAAATTTATGAATCAGAAATTAAATTATGTAGGCATGAATTGCGATTTATTCATTTTTTTATTCCTTTATTAATTTACTGATTTATTTATTTATTTTATTTTATATGTATATTAATTTTTCATATTATTTACTGTTTTATGCACTTTGTTTGTAACACAATTTTAGGGGTTCCGTTTCGTTACAAATTTGTTTTTTAACTAATTTCAACAAATTAGTTAATCCAAACATCCAAATTAACGAAAACCCGTTTAACACTTTATATTCGTAAATTCGAAAATTCGAAATTCCCTAAATTCGTACATTTGAACATTTGAAAATTTGAAATTCGGAAATTCGAAAATCCGAAAACCCGAAAATTTGAAAATCTGAAAACATAACTATTAAATTATAGGTATTGATATTTCCTTTCAAATTTGTCTGTTAGTGGATGTAACGAATACGAATTTATCTGAAGTTACGAATTATCCGGAATAACGAATGCTGTATCTAAACTAATGGAACGTAACAAATTAATAATAATAAAAGAAAACAATAAAAAAAAGTTTTATTATTATTATTTTTTATTGTTAATGCGATCCGTTCCATTTGTTTAGATGTGGCATTCGTTACTTAGGATAATTCATACCTTTGGATAAATTAGTATTTGTTACGTTCATAAACGGCCAAATTTGAAAGGAAATTACAATACCTATAATTTAATAGTTATTATTTCAGAATTTCGAGTTTTTGGATTTTCAAATTTCGAATTTCCGACTTTTCAAATTTTCTAATTTACGAATATTCGAATTTAGGAATTTCTTGTATGCTGTATATGTATATGAATTGTTCGTATTATTTACTTGTTTATGCACTTTATTAGCGTAACACATTTTTTTAGGGGAGTTCACTTTTGTATAGCTAAATTTCGTATTTGTTTTTTCACCAAAACTTTTCTTGATTGTTGAGATTTGTGACACATTTAGCGCAGGATTGTTGTTATACAATAAAAACTTACGTTACATTACTTTCAACAACAGATCGGTGTGGGAATAGGAAGACAGCGGGGCTCACTCTAGCAGTGGGGACTACTAAAGTGATTCTCTTCCACGGTGATCAGTAAGATATTGAATATTTATACTTACATGGGTCCAAACTGGGCCAATGTAACTATACAAAAATATCCATACCAGGAACTCAGTAGTAAAGCCAAGGTCCAGGGTCATACTCACTCCATGGGACTCCAGACTCCAGAATCATTGGTGCCAATCCCTAACAGCCAAGAGTTGAGATCTTCTGGCGCCAAGATCCATGGAAGCGCTCCTTGCCTACCAGTCAAACTTACAGTTCAACTTCGATATGTTCCGCATTCAGAAGACGTCTGCTATTAGTCTACTGATCACCATCATAGCAAAACAACAAAGTTCTGGATTTGGTGGAATCAAATTAAATATCTGTGTGCCCTTTAAGTCATTATTTTAATTATATCAACATTAATTTGCTGAGCAAAACAGGGAAGCAATTACGGTGCAGCTGTTATTCTCCGGCAGAAAGAGCGAACCTCGTCTATTTAATCAGCAGCTTTGCTGCAAGGAAAGTATTCTTGTGTCGTCGTGTTTTGATTCTCTTCTTCAGAGCCCAGGTGTGGGGAATATTTATACCTCAAAATTGCCAATGCTGGATTACACCTCTTGCCTGCCAGATGCACTATAGACACAAAAAAAAAAATCTAACAATAGAAACTGAGATTTTTATTTTGTATTTTTTAATGACCAGCATCAAAACTTTACATTTTTTATACCTGTTTGAATAAATGTGACAGTTTACCTTTCTCTGTCTCTTCTCCTTTAGGACACAGTAGAAGCTGTTTATTAGACATGTGCACACTGAAATATTTCGTTTCGGAATTTAGTTTTCGCCCGAAAAATAAATTTATTTAGTTACTCCCGAAATTTGTTTTTATTTATTTCGTTTTTCGTTAAAAATTGCATTCGCCCGAAAAACCAAATTAAGGTCGAATCTGTCATTGAAGGCTTATGGTGTCTGTCGAATGTTCAAAGAAGATTCGACGGAGCAGCTAAACTGTACGACGGAGCAGCTAAACTGTACGACGCCGTATAGTTTACCTGCTCCCTCCAATCTTCTTAGAACTTTCAACAGACACCATAAGCCAAACTACGTGGGTACTTAGTTCTAGCTATTTTACTGCTCCTCCTCTTTGGTTACAATCAGCCAATAACATTCATCATCATCATTATTTTTATTTATCTTTTCTCCCCTACGTCAAATCTTTTCTCTCTATGTCGAATCTTTTCTCTCTATGTAGAATAATCTTGGACTAATAGAGTTAAGGTTAGGCACATTCGACCACAGATTTGATGGACACAGATTGTTATTGTCATCATCATGTCGAATCTCCCATCTATATCGAACTGTTGTAGCAACGAAAACAAAAATAAAGCGTTTGTTTATGTCGGATCTTTCGTTTTTCGGATTCTGCACTTTCGTTATCGTTTGTTAAAACGATAACGAAAATACCTGAAATTCGGACGAAAATGCATTCGGACGAAAACCAATGCACATGTCTACTGTTTACCTTTCTCAGGCTCTTCTCCTTTAGGACACAGCAGAAGCTGTTTACCTTTCTCGGTCTCTTATCCTTTAGGAGAACCTTTACCTTTTCCCTTTCTCGGTCTCTTCTCCTTTAGGACACAGCAGAAGCTGTTTACCATTCTCTGTCTCTTCTCCTTTAGGACACAGCAGAAGCTGTTTACCTTTCTTGGTCTCTTCTCCTTTAGGACGCAGCAGAAGCTGTTTACCTTTCTCGGTCTCTTCTCCTTTAGGACACAGCAGAAGCTGTTTACCTTTCTCGGTCTCTTCTCCTTTAAAACACAGCAGAAACTGTTTACGTTTCTCGGTCTCTTCTCCTTTAGGAGAACCTTTACCTTTCTCGGTCTCTTCTCCCTTAGGACACAGCAGAAGCTGTTTACCTTTCTCAATCTCTTCTCCTTTAGGACACAGCAGAAGCTGTTTACCTTTCTCGGTCTCTTATCCTTTAGGAGAACCTTTACCTTTATCTTTCTCGGTCTCTTCTCCCTTAGGACACAGCAGAAGCTGTTTACCTTTCTCGGTCTCTTCTCCTTTAGGACGCAGCAGAAGCTGTTTACCTTTCTCAGTCTCTTCTCCTTTAGGACACAGCAGAAGCTGTTTACCTTTCTCAGTCTCTTCTCCTTTAGGACACAGCAGAAGCTGTTTACCTTTCTCGGTCTCTTCTCCTTTAGGACACAGCAGAAGCTGTTTACCTTTTTCGTTCTCTTCTCCTTTAGGACACAGCAGAAGCTGTTTACCTTTCTCGGTCTCTTCTCCTTTAGGACACAGCAGAAGTTGTTTACCATTCTCTGTCTCTTCTCCTTTAGGACACAGCAGAAGCTGTTTACCTTTCTCAGTCTCTTGTCTTTTAGGACACAGCAGAAGCTGTTTACCTTTCTCAGTCTCTTCTCCTTTAGGACACAGCAAAAGCTGTTTACCTTTCGCGGTTTCTTCTCCTTTAGGACACAGCAGAAGCTGTTTACCTTTCTCAGTCTCTTCTCCTTTAGGACACAGCAGAAGCTCTTTACCTTCTCAGTCTCTTATCATTTAGGACACTGCAGAAGCTGTTTACCTTCTCAGTCTCTTCTCCTTTAGGACACAGCAAAAGCTGTTTACCTTTCACGGTTTCTTCAGCTTTTGGACACAGCAGAAGCTGTTTACCTTCTCAGTCTCTTCTCCTTTAGGACACATCAGAAGCTTTTTACCTTTCTCAGTCTCTTCTCCTTTAGGACACAGCAGAAGTTGTTTACCTTTCTCAGTCTCTCCTCCTTTAGCACACAGCAGAAGCTAAGCATAGCCCACAAGGAGGAAGCTGAATTTGTCTGGTTGATTTACTAAGAAGTAGAGGTTCTTAGTAAATTCTTTTATCATAGAAAGTTTTCTCAGCTTAGGAAATAAAGTGTGCTCACTCTGAACACCCAATCATTAGCAAGGATCTGTATGGAGGAGCGCCTGGTACAAAAGTGCATCTCACTTGAAGGACTTTTTGAGCCAGTCATCGTCAGTGCCTTCGGGAGAAGCCAGTCTTCATCAAACCTTAACACAGGTCCCCTAGTGTCATGGTCGCCAACCTTATGGACCACTAAACTCCCAATTTTGAAATCCTGAGGACCACTAACATGAATTTTAAACTTTAACATTTATTCATTTTTCAAAAAGTACAAAGAGCAACAAAATCAATAAGATGGTGCATTCTCAAAACATGGTATGTATACAAATTGGTTTGTACATATAACAGTCAGGTGTATATTTCACATAGGTATAGGTTTATTATTTAGCTGTATTATGCATATATATTGGTTATATACAGTCAGATCCATAAATATTGGGACATCAACACAATTCTAATCTTTTTGGCAGTTAAAGCACATCTTGTTCGTTTCATTTCAAATCCATTGTGGTGGTGTATAGAGCCAAAAAGATTAGAATTGGGTCGATGTCCCAATATTTATGGACCTGACTGTATATGAAGCAAACTGTTATGAAACTTAAAATTAAATCTAAACTTGCTATCTTTGAGGCTTGGAGCTAGCAGGCAAACACACATGTTGATTTAATCTATTCTGTGGTATTACTAAGCGCACAGTGCTTAGATGAGTGTGTTGCCGGCATAATACTGAAAAGTAAGATAGAGGAACAGTGTTATGGATCCTTAGTGATTAGGAGGTCAGTCCAGCTGTATACTTCTGGGGTCTCTGATCCATGGGTCCCAGACCCTGTAGAATTTCTCAGCGGTGAGTTTGGCTTTTGAGAAGCCGTATTCCATTTTTAGATTGTTGTTTAGAATTGTGATTACGTCCTGAGTGTTTGGAGGTTGCATACATTTCCATTTCCTTGCTAATGCTAGCCTTGCGGCAATAAGGGTATGAGTGGCTATGGTTTTAAATTGCTTGGGCCATTGAGGATCATTAGAAGTCAAGTGAAGATAGATTATTTGCTGCAGGGACAATTGATTGGAAATTTAGTGTTTGGTTCCAAAAGTCTTTGAGAGCTGGGCGTTCCCACCATATGTGGAAAAGAGTTCCTGGAAGGCCCACTAACATGGATTTTACAGGCCTTACACACACAATGCTCTGGCTCTCTGCCTCCCTCCCCCTGGATCACACTGCTGCCTTACGCTCACAATGCTCTAGCTCTCTCTCTGGTTGGCGACCACTGCCCTTGTGCATTCTGTTGTGAATCTATTAACATCGACTGCTCAAGCTTTGAAGAAGGGGAAGACCTTTTTGTCAGGAGAGTATAAACAGCTGCTGGTCTCATTCCAGCATCCTGGTTTTTTGGCTATGATGCATCCCTGTCTGTCTGTCCACCTGCAAGGTGATTGATGTGGTCAGACTCTGGGTGGAGACCAAACCCAATTTAAGCCAGTCAAGCCTGCAGCCTCATGTGATCTTGTGATAGCATGTGTAATACCTCATCAAGCTACCTGTTTGTCTGCTCTGCTTTGCTAGATTGGATTACCTAGTTGACGACTGCAGATCGGATATTGACTATTCAGTAAACTCTGCCTGTAGTTTGACTTTCGGATTTTGACCTTGACTATTCTGAACCTTGCCTGTCTGCCAACCCCAAGTACCTATTTGATTTGCTCAGTTCATGCATGCCCTGGTGTGGTGGTCAGGCATTATAGCATTGTATATAAAACCTGGGGGCAACTGAGTACCGATAGGTCTGCTTGCCTTATGGAAAAGGGAGCTGCTATAGGTGAAGCAAAAAAAAGTGAAGATTGCTGCGCTATTGATACACTATGACCAAAACAAATATGTGAAAAATATATAACCGTAATCAGTCCATAAAAAATCTGAAATAAGTGAATCCAAACTAAGTGAAATATCCTTTGCATTCGTCGTCCAACACCTTTGAGACACTAAACACCCGGAGTGCATCTTCCACCATGATAGGAAAAAAGGAGGTGCCCTTACCAGATAACTAGACTCCACGTTATAGGAGCCTAGTAAAGCAGGGATTCATACGGCACATAGGATCCATCCTCTGGAGGTAGACAAGACGATATGGATATCAACTCCGCTGGTTACTCTCTTTGTCTTTTCGCTCACAGGAGATGTGTAAATAAGAGAGGAAAAGAACGCCAACATAGCATAAAACCGTGATGGTTTATTGAATGTCGCACAAGTCCAACAAGACTTCGATAAAAAAAATTTCTGGATAAAAATAATCTGCAGATCACATACAAACTAGCGTGGGGAGACTACGCAAAGACTGTGAAGAACACAGAAGCCAGCTAAAGTGTCTGACCACCTGTGTTAAGGGGAAAGCAAGACACTTTTCCCCCAAAATGTCTTGTTCATACTTGATTCTCTTAACCATTAAATGTTTGAAAAAAGTAATGAGATGAACTTTTGTACCAGGGGCCCCTCCGTACACCTCCAAGAAGTTACTGCCTGGTGAGCGTTCCCGTTTGTCAGAGAGGTAGCAGCCTAGGACTAGAACAGGGTCCAGCCAAAGTATTTTCTAATCACAGATCTACTTCGCTGAAGGAGGGAGCACTTTATGGTGAATTTATCGGAACCAGCTGATTGGACCCATTGGGTTTGTTTCCGGTTTTACTAATGCCCCGTACACACGATCGGACATTGATCGGACATTCCGACAACAAAATCCTAGGATTTTTTCCGACGATGTTGGCTCAAACTTGTCTTGCAAAAGCACGGTCGCACAAAGTTGACGGAAAATCCTATCTTTCTGAACACGGTGGTGTAAAACACGTACTTCGGGACTATAAACGGGGCAGTAGCCAATAGCTTTCATCTCTTCATTTATTCTGAGCATGCGTGGCACTTTGTGCGTCGGATTTGTGTACACACGTTCGGAATTTAACCGATCGGATTTTGTTGTCGGAAAATGTAATATTCTGCTCTCAAACTTTGTGTGTTGGAAAATCCGACGGAAAAAGTCCATTGGAGCCCACACACGATCGGAATTTCCGACAACACAATCCGATCGCACTTTTTCCGGCGGAAAATCCGACCGTGTGTACAGGGCATAACTGTTTACAAGGAGACAATGTACTCCACAATTTGAATTTATGTCTGAATGCTTCTAAATATCTAAAAGAAAAATTGGATGAGAGTAATATGTCAGCTTAGCAAAAACAGCAAAACAAGCAGCTAAGCACTATAACCCAGATATTAGGCACAAAAAATATATATAACAAAAATCGCAGCGCTACAAATGACCAGATGCAAATATGTGCAAACTAAATATGAAGTGCAAATGTGCACATACAAACCATAATTAATGTACATAATTCATGTGAATAAAAACAGTGTAAAAGCAAAAATGACTGAATTACAAGCAGAAATTTAAATAAAGTGCAAATTAACCACTTCAGCCCCAGAAGATTTTACCCCCTTCCTGACCAGAGCATTTTTTTGAGATTTAGCTGACAATTGCGCGGTCGTGTGACGCTGTACCCAAACAAAATTGACGTCCTTTTTTTCCCACAAATAGAGCTTTCTTTTGGTGGTATTTAAACTCCTCTGCAAAAATGGGGTTTAAAAAGAAGGAGACCTCCCCATAGTGTAAATCCGCTTACTGAGAAGCATTTATTTGTAAATCAAAGGCTAAACAGCACACCTTGACCTAAACATCACAGTCAGGTATAAAACAATAAAAAGCGCTATAGAATAAAAGTGGCAAGACAGGCATAACCACCCGACGCGTTTCGTCCTACGGGACATGTACCCCATTTTTGAGGACCCATACCTGGTCTCTGGAAGCGGCTTTCCTGCGAACAACTCTTGATTGACCCCTTGGAGACCGGGAGTTGTTACAACCAGAGAGGTCGGTTGGTGAGTGTCGAGGGTTCCCCCCAACCCCTCCAACTGCTGTGGAACCCTCTTCCTTATCCTAAGCCTGTTTGACCCCCAGGCCGCTGGCCGAGGGGTCCACCATTTCCGGTAAGAGTATTTTTTACCTATCCCATCTTTATATATGCTGAGCTCCTTATCCTGTGGACGCCATCCCCGGATTTAAGGTCTTCTACCAATCATCTTGACAACTACAGACTTTTTATTCTTTACATTTTTTAATTTTTGTCACTGGACTGTAGTTATATCATTTATTTACAATTATTCGCTGGACCTTTTTTATGACAGCAATACATGTCGTTATGGTGTTTCACTATTCTACACTTTTCATATGTGTCACTACATTACTCACAAGTTCTGTTTAATTTATCACCTTTCGAATTGGGATTTATGGGGAAGAATTTCTTTATTCTCTTCGCCACATTGTTTATAGTTAGGTGTTTTCACCATTATTGACCTTTAATGTTAACCAGATTTCCCTCTGATTAACCTACTTATTTATGTATTACTTTCACTAGTTTAACACACAAGTTGTTTTGGTGTTTCATTAAATATACTTTATTGAGCTGTTGTCCTCACGGATTCCCATTCTGTCAGGCTTTGCCCAATAACGTACACTACTACTTAGCGCCACACGTATTTATCCAGGTATCTAGCAGTGTTTGGATCCGATATAATGGCACCAAAACCAGATTGCAAAAATACAAATGCAGTGGGGACAGAAAGTATTCAGACCCCCTTAAATTTTTCACTCTTTGTTATATTGCAGCCATTTGCTAAAATCATTTAAGTTCATTTTTTTCCTCATTAATGTACACACAGCACCCCATATTGACAGAAAAACACAGAATTGTTGACATTTTTGCAGGTTTATTACAAAGGAAAAACTGAAATATCACATGGTCCTAAGTATTCAGACCCTTTGCTGTGACACTCATATATATAACTCAGGTGCTGTCCATTTCTTCTGATCATCCTTGAGATGGTTCTATACCTTCATTTGAGTCCAGCTGTGTTTGATTATACTGATTGGACTTGATTAGGAAAGCCACACACCTGTCTATATAAGGCCTTAAAGCTCACAGTGTATGTCAGAGCAAATGAGAGTCATGAGGTCAAAGGAACTGCCTGAAAAGCTCAGAGACAGAGTTGTGACAAGGCACAGATCTGGCCAAGGTTACAAAAAAAATTCTGCTGCACTTTCTAAGAGCACAGTGGCCTCAATAATCCTTAAATGGAAGACGTTTGGGACGATCAGAACCCTTCCTAGAGCTATCGGGGGAGAAGATCCTTGGTGAGAAAGGTAAAGAAGAACCCAAAGATCACTGTGGCTGAGCTCCAGAGATGCAGTCAGGAGATGGGAGAAAGTTGTAGAAAGTCAACCATCACTGCAGCCCTCCACCAATCGGAGCTTTATGGCAGAGTGGCCCGACGGAAGCCTCTCCTCAGTGCAAGACACATGAAAGCCTGCATGAAGTTTGCTAAAAAACACCTGAAGGACTCCAACATGGTGAGAAATAAGATTCTCTGGTCTGATGAGACCAAGATAGAACTTTTTGGCCTTATTCTAAGCGGTATGTGTGGAGAAAACCTGGCACTGCTCATCACCTGTCCAATACAGTCCCAACAGTGAAGCATGGTGGTGGCAGCATCATGCTGTGGGGGTGTTTTTCACCTGCAGGGACAGGATGACTGGTTGTAATCGAGGCAAAGATGAATGCGGCCAAGTACAGGGATATCCTGGATGAAAACCTTCTCCAGAGTGCTCAGGACCTCAGACTCAGCCGAAGGTTTACCTTCCAACAAATCTTAGAAAAATGGGGGGGAAGGGGGGGGGGTAAAAATACCCAGGAGAACGAAACAAATGGACTTTGTAGGCACCAATCATAAAAATCAATGTAAACTTTTATTTATACACAAGTTTAAAAAGAATCACATAAACGCAAACATTTTTTTAAAAAACGCAATACATTGCGGAAAGTAGTAGTATTCATCACTACATAAATGTATGAGAACGGATCAGGGGATAGCCCCTACACCAAAGGAAGGGATGAACCCCTTCCGTTCCCATAAAATAACCTCAAACTGGTATAGCTCGGTAAGGCTCTACATGTTTCGCAAATTTGAATGCTTCTTCAGGAGCTTGTTTGGGTTACCTGTAATGGGGAATAATAGAGAAAAACATACACCAAAACACATAGAGTAGCATATTAATATTATTTTTACATACAGACTTTTCAATAATGCGTCTCAATGAAAACCACTGAGTACCGTGAGGAAGCAATCCCAAAAATCCCATTACCTTCCAATAAGACAATGACCCTAAGCACACAGCTAAAATAACGAAGGAGTGGCTTCACAACAACTGTGTGACTGTTCTTGAATGGCCCAGCCAGAGCCCTGACTTAAACCCAATTGAGCATCTCTGGAGAGACCTAAAAATGGCTGTCCACCAACGTTTACCATCCAACCTGACAGAACTGGAGAGGATCTGCAAGGAGGAATGGCAGAGGATCCCCAAATCCAGGTGTGAAAAACTTGTTGTATCTTTCCCAAAAAGACTCATGGCTGTATTAGATCAAAAGGGGCTTCTACTAAATACTGAGCAAAGGGTCTGAATACTTAGGACCATGTGATATTTCAGTTTTTCTTTTTTAATAAATTTGCAAAAATGTCAACAATTCTGTGTTTGTCTGTCAATATGGGGTGCTGTGTGTACAATATGGGGTGCTGTGTGTACATTAATGAGGAAAAAAATGAACTTAAATTATTTTAGCAAATGGCTGCAATATAATAATGAGTGAAAAATTTAAAGGGGTTGTAAAGGTAAAAATTTTTTCACCTTAATGCATTCTATGCATTTTCTTATGGGTCTGAAGGGGGGGGGTCTGGTGGAGTCTTTTCAACAGCACCTCCTGCCCCCTGCTCTAAAGATAGGCAGGGTCGTCTTTGCCCTCAAGGTAGTAGAGGGTGATTGGTTGGAGGAGCGGGGCTGACAATCGGGTAGCAGTAAGGTGGATGGAGGTGTAGGTCGGGGATAGCGGTGCTGGCTCCCTGTCAGACGTGCAGTGTACGGCGGATCTCGGTGATCGGTGCTCTGGCGCTGCTCGTCTCTCATGACTGAAATGGGGGCGGGACGCTGCCTTTGTCTGTGACCCCGAGTCCCTCCCGTGCTTCCCAGTCCTCGGGTCCCTCCTTCTCAGTGCTCACCCCCAAGCTGCTCCCTCCCTGATTGTCTCCCCCCAGCTCTGATCCAGGTCCCTCCAACCATTCCAGGCTGTCAATGTCCAGGGCCCCCCTCTGACACTGTCCACTTCCCTCTACTCCTCCATTGAACCCTGTGTGGGAACCCCTCTCTTCTTACTGTACCTCCCATCTACCCTGCACTAGACATGTGCATTCGTTTTCGTCCGAATGCATTTTCGTTCCGAATTTCGGGTATTTTCGTTATCGTTTTAACAAATGATAACGAACGCGCAGAATCCGAAAACCGAAACATCCGACATAAACAAATGCTTTATTTTCGTTTTCGTTGCGATACCAGTTCGATAGGAGATTCGACATGATGATGACAATAACAATCTGTGTCCATCGAACCTGTGGTTGAATGTGCCTAACCTTAACTCTATTAGTCCAAGATTATTCTACATAGAAAGAAAAGATTCGACATAGAGAGAAAAGATTCGACATAGAGAGTTATGAACATTTTCTCTTTTTTTCAGCCCTTTCCCCTTTTTTTCTTTTGACTCACGCAACATACCCACTCATAGGGATGAGCCGAACACCCCCCGGTTCGGTTCGCACCAGAACCCGCGAACGGACCGCAAGTTCGCACGAACGTTAGAACCCCATTGACGTCTATGGGACTCGAACGTTCGAAATCAAAAGTGCTCATTTTAAAGGCTAATTTGCATGGTATTGTCCTAAAAAGGGTTTGGGGACCCGGGTCCTACCCCAGGGGACATGTATCAATGCAAAAAAAACTTTTAAAAACGGCCGTTTTTTCGGGAGCAGTGATTTTAATGATGCTTAAAGTAAAAAAAAAAAAGTGAAATATTCCTTTAAATATCGTACCTGGGGGGTGTCTATAGTATGCCTGTAAAGTGACGCGTGTTTCCCATGTTTAGAACAGTCCCTGCACCAAATGTCATTTTTAAAGGAAAAAATCTCATTTAAAACTGCTTGCGGGTTTAATGTCATGTCGGGTCATGGCAATATGGATGAAAATCAGTGAGACAAACGGCATGGGTACCCCCCAGTCCATTACCAGGCCCTTTGGGTCTTGTATGGATATTAAGGGGAACCCCGCACCCAAATTAAAATAAGGAAAGGTCCCTATATACTCTGAACAGCAGTATACAGGCGGTGCAAACAAGACAGGGACTGTAGGTTTGTTGTTAAGTAGAATCTGTTTGTAATTTTGAACATTTTTAATGTGTTTAGCTCCAGCCAAAAAATCTTTTCTAAGCTTTTTGGAAAACATAGGGAAGGGTTATCACCCCTGTGACATTTGTTTTGCGTCTTTCCTCCTCTTCAGAAGATTTCACCTCACTTTTTTGTCCCAATGAAAAATGTTTTTTGAAAATTTGGGTTTTTTTGTGGAACAAGGATTGGAAAGCATCAGTGGAAAGGAAAAATTGTTTTCCCATATTAACTCTTACAGGAGAGAATTTCCCTTCCTTAGGGGTAGATTTCATCTCACTTCCTGTTGTCTCCTTCCGTTTGCAAGTAGGAGTCGTTTGTAAGTTAGATGTTTGAAAGTAGGGTCCTGCCCTATATACTCAGCAGAAATTTGGGCCTTAGGTGTTGCTGTGGCCAAAACACTGTAAGCCCTCACAGGGCCCTGCTGTGAAATATTAGATCAAGAATTGTAATTACATGCCCCTGTTGAACAGGAGCTGAAAAATTAGGCCTTAGGCACTGGTGCTGGTGCCACAACACTGCAACCCCTCACAGACACTCTAGTTGAAACGCAGGAACAAGCCCAGCTGCAAAGTATTGCATCAAAAATTGTAATTACACGCCCCTGTTAGACAGGGGCTGAAAAATTGGGTCTTAGGCACTGGTGCTGGTGCCACAACACTGCAACCCCTCACAGACACTCTAGTTGAAACGCAGGAACAAGCCCTGCTGCAAAGTATTGCATCAAAAATTGTAATTACACGCCCCTGTTAGACAGGGGCTGAAAAATTGGGTCTTAGGCACTGGTGCTGGTGCCACAACACTGCAACCCCTCACAGACACTCTAGTTGGAATGCAGGAACAAGCCCTGCTGCAAAGTATTGCATCAAAAATTGTAATTACACGCCCCTGTTAGACAGGGGCAGAAAAATTGGGTCTTAGGCACTGGTGCTGGTGCCACAACACTGCAACCCCTCACAGACACTCTAGTTGGAATGCAGGAACGAGCCCTGCTGCAAAGTATTACATCAAAAATTGTAATTACACGCCCCTGTTAAACAGGGGCTGAAAAATTGTGCCTTAGGCACTGGTGGTGGCGCCCAGAACCAAAAATGTTCTTACAAGCTATCAGCGTGATGATTGAGGAGGAAGAGGATAATTACTCAGGGATAGTCACTCAGCATCAGCATAGGCAGTCTTTGAAGGGATCTGAGATTTCAAAAAAAATTATTCGGTTACATCTGCATCAGGTGCTTGGTAGCTGGTGGTGATCCAAGACTGATTCATTTTTATGAAGGTCAGCCGATCGACCGAGTCGGTGGACAGACGCACCCTGTGATCGGTTACCACGCCTCCAGCAGCACTGAATGTGCGTTCCGAAAGAACGCTGGATGCAGGACAGGCCAGTAGCTCAATTGCATACTGTGCAAGCTCTGGCCAGTGATCCATCCTCAAGACCCAGTAACCCAGAGGATTTTCGGTGGGAAAGGTGTCCAAGTCTGATCTTGCCCCTAGGTATTCCTGCACCATGTAAAACAGACGCTGGCGATGGTTGCTGGAACCGATCATACCTTGGGGCTGCGGACCAAAAAATTGTCTGAACGCATCGGTCAGACGGCCACCTTCTCCACCGCTCCTTCTTTGACTGACCGAAGCCTCAGCAACACGTTGTCCAGAAACAGGAGTTTGTAACCTCCCAGTCTCTGGGAACGCGTTGCACAGACCTTTCTGCAAGGCCTCCCGAAGATGTTTCATCCTCTGCTCCCTCTGCGATGGCAAGATAAGGTCCGCAACCTTACCCTTGTAACGTGGATCAAGGAGGGTTGCCAGCCAGTATTGGTCCTTCTCCTTGATACCACGAATACGAGGATCCTTACGCAGGCTTTGCAGGATCAGGGAGGCCATGCAGCGTAGGTTTGCTGAGGCATTCGGTCCGGAGTCCTCTGGGTCACTAAGGACAACAACGTCCGCAGCCACCTCCTCCCAGCCACGTACAAGTCCATGTGTTCCTTGGGACTGATCCCTTAAAGACTGCTGATGCTGAGTGCCAGGCTCCACCTCCATACTGACACAATCTTCCTCCTCCTCCTCCTCCTCCTCCTCGTCCTCTTCCTGTGTGATCGGCGGGCACGCAGGAACACTGTCTGGATAAAGGGGGCCTTGAGAGCTAAGGAAGTCCTCCTCTTCCTGCCTCTGTTCTGCCTCAAGTGCCCTGTCCATTATCCCACGCAGCGTGTGCTCCAACAGGTGGACAAGGGGGACAGTGTCACTGATGCATGCACTGTCAGTGCTCACCATCCTCGTGGCCTCCTCGAATGGTGACAGGACAGTGCATGCATCCCTGATCATGGCCCACTGGCGTGGGGAAAAAAAACCAAGGTCCCCTGACCCTGTCCTGGTGCCATAGTCGCACAGGTACTCATTGATGGCCCTCTGCTGCGTGTGCAGCCGCTGCAGCATGGCCAACGTCGAGTTCCACCTGGTGGGCATGTCACAGATTAGGCGGTTCTTGGGCAGGTTAAACTCCTTTTGGAGGTCCGTCAGCCGAGCACTGGCATTATATGACCGGCGGAAATGCACACAGACTTTCCTGGCCTGCCTCAGGACATCCTGTAAGCCCGGGTACCTGCCCAAGAACCGCTGCACCACCAAGTTAAGGACGTGAGCCAAACAGGGCACATGGGTCAGTTGTCCCTGTCGGAGGGCAGAGAGGAGGTTGGTGCCATTGTCGCAAACCACCATTCCTGCCTTAAGTTGGCGTGGCGTCAACCACCTCTGAACCTGCCCCTGCAGAGCTGACAGAACCTCTGCCCCAGTGTGGCTCCTGTCCCCCAAGCACACCAGCTCAAGCACCGCATGGCATCTTTTGGCCTGCGTACTTGCGTAGCCCCTTGAACGCCTACGGAGCACCGCTGGTTCCGAGGAAGAGGCCATGGAGGAAGAAGAAGAGGAGGGGGTGGAGGAGAGAGGTGTGTCACAATCAGCATTTTGGAGGCGTGGTGGCGGAACAACCTCCAACACTACTGCACCTTGTCCTGCATCCTTCCCAGCTGCCAGCAGAGTCACCCAATGCGCCGTGAAACTTAAGTAACGTCCCTGTCCATGCCTGCTGGACCATGAGTCAGCGGTAATATGCACCTTACCGCTGACCGCCCTGTCCAGCGAGGCATGGACATTGCCTTCCACATGCCGGTAGAGAGCCGGAATCGCCTTCCGTGAGAAAAAGTGGCGTTTGGGTACCTGCCACTGAGGAACCGCACATTCCACAAACTCACGGAAGGGGGCAGAGTCTACCAACTGAAAAGGCAGCAGTTGAAGTGCTAGCAATTTTGCCAAGCTAGCATTCAACCGCTGGGCATGTGGATGGCTGGGAGCAAACTTCTTTCGGCGGTGCAGCAGCTGGGGCAGGGAAATTTGCCTGGTACAATCTGACGTCGGTGTACCAAAAGCAGATTGCCCATAAGTACTTGGCTGTGACACACCTAATTCTACACCTTCATTCCTCTCACTGCAGGTCGCAGAGAGGACTGAAGGTCTAGTGGGGTTGGAAATCTCAGCTGATGAGGAGCAAGGAGAGATCGTCTTTGTTCTTTGGTGTGGGTCTTTTAGATACGCTTGCCAACGAACTGCATGGCAGGTCAACATATGTCTGGTCAAGCATGTGGTACCCAAGCGGGAGATGTTTTGGCCACGCGAGATACGCTTGAGACATATATTGCAAATAGCAGCGGTGCGATCTGATGCACTCGTCTCAAAAAAGGCCCACACCAAAGAACTTTTTGAATAACGCGCAGAGACTGCAGCGCCCTGCACATGTGGAGCTTTGGGGTGTGATGCAGTCAATGTGCTGCCCTTAGGCTGGCCCCTGGAGGGCATCCTGCCTAGTTGGTGATGTGCCACCTCCTCCTCCTCCTCCTCCTCCTCCTCCTCCTCCTCCTCTCTCCTATCAGGCACCCACGTTGAGTCAGTGACCTCATCATCCCCTCCCTCCTCATCACTGGAGCAAACCTGGCAGTATGCTGCAGCAGGGGGAGCATGACTGCCAGATTGCTGTCCTTCTTGGGCACCCCCTCTGTCCGTGCTCATGTTACTGCCTTCATTGAGCTCAGTATCATCATCAGAGCCTTCCAAACGCTGGGCATCCTCCTGGAGCATGTACCCAACACTGTGGTCAAACAGTTCGAGGGAATCCTCAGGAGGACATGGTGGGGCTAGGGAAGGAGTCACTGATGACATTGAGCTGAGGGAAGAGGCCGCTGCTTTGCCAGACAAAGCACCCTGGGCATGGGTGAGAGAGGATGAGGAGGATGAGGACGGCTTGGTCATCCACTCGACCAAGTCTTCCGCATGTTGCGGCTCAACACGGCCAGCTGCCGAAAAAAAGGCCAAGCGTGTCCCATGGCCACGTGCTGATGAGGATGCACCGTCTCCACGACCAGCACTAGACACAGAGCCTGCTTGCCCTCTCTTATTGGCTTGTGACTGTCTGCCTCTCCTTCTTGGCCTTCCAGACATACTAATGGCCTGTAGCTGCACTAAGCTGGGATAGAACACCTGTAATTTTCTTCAGGTAGCTTTATATACTGTAACCAGACAAGCCTGCCTGTCAGTAGGAAGATAACAGGAACGGATCTAGCTGAACACTGTGAGCAGGACGTACTGCACTAAATGTATATAGCAGGAACGGATCTAGCTGAACACTGTGAGCAGCACGCACTGCACTGAATGTAAATAGCAGGAACGGATCTAGCTGAACACTGTGAGCAGGACGCACTGTACTGAATGTAAATAGCAGGAACGGATCTAGCTGAACACTGTGAGCAGGACACACTGCACTGAATGTAAATAACAGGAACGGATCTAGCTGAACACTGTGAGCAGGACACACTGTACTAAATGTAAATAGTCTAGCTGCCTGACCGTGGTACTAATAGGATCAAAAAGAACACCTGTAATTTTCTTTAGGTAGCTTTATATACTGTAACCAGACAAGCCTGCCTGTCAGTAGAAAGATAACAGGAACGGATCTAGCTGAACACTGTGAGCAGGACGCACTGCACTGAATGTAAATAGCAGGAACGGATCTAGCTGAACACTGTGAGCAGCACGCACTGCACTGAATGTAAATAGCAGGAACGGATCTAGCTGAACACTGTGAGCAGGACGCACTGCACTGAATGTAAATAGCAGGAACGGATCTAGCTGAACACTGTGAGCAGGACGCACTGCACTGAATGTAAATAACAGGAACGGATCTAGCTGAACACTGTGAGCAGGACACACTGTACTAAATGTAAATAGTCTAGCTGCCTGACCGTGGTACTAATAGGATCAAAAAGAACACCTGTAATTTTCTTCAGGTAGCTTTATATACTGTAACCAGACAAGCCTGCCTGTCAGTAGGAAGATAACAGGAACGGATCTAGCTGAACACTGTGAGCAGGACGTACTGCACTAAATGTATATAGCAGGAACGGATCTAGCTGAACACTGTGAGCAGCACGCACTGTACTGAATGTAAATAGCAGGAACGGATCTAGCTGAACACTGTGAGCAGGACACACTGCACTGAATGTAAATAACAGGAACGGATCTAGCTGAACACTGTGAGCAGGACACACTGTACTAAATGTAAATAGTCTAGCTGCCTGACCGTGGTACTAATAGGATCAAAAAGAACACCTGTAATTTTCTTCAGGTAGCTTTATATACTGTAACCAGACAAGCCTGCCTGTCAGTAGGAAGATAACAGGAACGGATCTAGCTGAACACTGTGAGCAGGACGCACTGCACTGAATGTAAATAGCAGGAACGGATCTAGCTGAACACTGTGAGCAGCACGCACTGCACTGAATGTAAATAGCAGGAACGGATCTAGCTGAACACTGTGAGCAGGACGCACTGCACTGAATGTAAATAGCAGGAACGGATCTAGCTGAACACTGTGAGCAGGACGCACTGCACTGAATGTAAATAGCAGGAACGGATCTAGCTGAACACTGTGAGCAGCACGCACTGCACTGAATGTAAATAGCAGGAACGGATCTAGCTGAACACTGTGAGCAGCACGCACTGCACTGAATGTAAATAGCAGGAACGGATCTAGCTGAACACTGTGAGCAGGAAGCACTGTACTGAATGTAAATAGCAGGAACGGATCTAGCTGAACACTGTGAGCAGGACACACTGCACTGAATGTAAATAGTCTAGATAGAAGATAACAGGAACGGATCTAGCTAAACTGAATACAGTGTATATATATATATGCAACACCTGGGATGCATATATATACACAATACACTGTAAGTGCAGCTAACTGACTGACTGTTCTGCCTAATCTATCTAACTCAAATCAAACACTGTCTCTCTGTCTATCTCTTTCAACGCCGGAACACACACTACACAGGGCCGCCGTGCAGGCGGCCTTATATAGTGTGGGGCGTGTACTAAATCCCCTGAGCCATAATTGGCCAAAGCCTCCTTGGCTTTGGCCAATTACGGCTCTCTGTTCAGGCGGCGCTGTGATTGGCCAAGCATGCGGGTCATAGTGCATGCTTGGCCAATCATCAGCCAGCAATGCACTGCGATGCCGCAGTGAATTATGGGCCGTGACGCGCCACACGAATTTGGCGCGAACGGCCCATATCGTTCGCAATTCGACGGACGGTCGAACAGCCGATGTTCGAGTCGAACATGGGTTCGACTCGAACACGAAGCTCATCCCTACCCACTCACTATGGTGTATGTGTGTATTTTTATACATACACTTCACTCATTAAAATATACACATATCGATTTATTTATTTATTTATTTTTTTTGTTTCTCAATTTATTTATTTATTTTTATTTTTATTTTTTTTTCTCTCTCAAACACTCATGTTTTTTCACTTTTCCCATTTTCTCACTTTTTCACTTTTTTCACTGTTTTTACACATATTTTTCTCATTTTTATACATTTTTTTCCAGAACACCATACTTGTAATTATCCCCACACATGTGGAATGTGTTGTAGCAATCGGGCATGCTATGTGGAGGTTTTCTTGGCTGGGGTGGGGTTCCTGGCCTCAGCTCCGGAACAGACAACTATTTGGGGTCCCATCCTCCTCGATGCCAGCCAAGCACAGTGCTTTAGCCGACGTGTGAGTATAAATCTTTCTCCCCGTGAGGTCTTTTCTCCCTTTAAAGGGGTAGAACATAATTACTAATACTACATATTTATTTATATTTACAGTTTACTTCTGTACCCAACTCTGTGCTGATGAATGGCATATAGCCATGAAACGCGCCGAGTTTCCATGGGATGGTATGGATTTTGAGGGGGACCCCCACGCCATTTTTTTTTTATTTTGGCATGAAGTTCCCCTTAATATCCATACCAGACCTGAAGGGCCTGGTATGGAATTTAGGGGGACCCCCAGGCTTATTACATATTCACTGGCCCATATATAATTTTTATACATCTAAAATTCATTGAGTACTATGCAATTATCAATGTGTATGTGTACCTATCTTATAGCAGCTCTTTTGCATATGGTGTACTAATGCCTGCTAATATCTTGTATTATATTTATCAACATTTACTACCTCTTATGTGCTGCCAAGCTAATGTATATGTATCCATTAAGTTTATGCCATTGTGCATGTGTATGTATATATGAAAATACTTTTTTACTATTGTTACAAATAAAAAATGTTTACTAAATACTCTACCTCCACAAGTCAATTGCCTCATTTAAAGTCCCACATTCCCTTCTTATGTAATGTGCCTAACCTTAAGCTCTATTAAATATAAAGTGTGAGTTCTTTTGAGGCTTTCATGCCCTATCTAGCTGATGTATAATGCATTATCCTCCCTGTTCTTCAAATTTAATGCTCGATACACACTTAAATTCACTCAGTCTCTGTCACTTCCTAACTTTCAATATATTTAACCGCCAGGTTCTCTGTGTGCCCCCTGCAAGCATAAATACGGTGCAGCCTGCCCTTCCCCCATCTGGGGGTCCTTTCCGCGCCTCCCCTGGGTGTCTGTTGTTCAGGTATGTTTGGAATCCCGGGGTCTTTATGGGGTACCTCCCTGTGTGAGATTGTCCAGCCATAGTATTCCAACATTCAGCAAAGTCTATCTCCGTCCATACTTTAGCGTTTTTGTTTTTTTGTTTACACAATGTTTTTTGTATCTCCATGTATAGATTCTTTTATATTGCAAAAAGCTCTTGTTCCCTGAGGAAACCAATGTCTTGGCGAAACATGTAGGAAACCGAGCCCTAGCTTCGAAGGCCGTCTCCATCTGGCCCACCCTACCGTATTTGGGTCACACGCAATATATATGTTTTTTGTGGCTAATCATTTTATTGCTTTTTCTATGTATTTAATATTGTGAAATAAAATATTTGTAATTTTACATCTCCTTCTCATTTTCACTCCTTTTACCCTAGCACCGTTATAATCCGCTGTCCCTCTATCTACTAGCTATTCAATTACTTTGGGATGAGGTGCTGTATCCAATACAACCATCTAGCCACACCTGCATTTTCTTAAGCTCTATTAGTCCAAGATAATTCTACATAGAGAGAAAAGATTCAACATTATAGAGACAATAGAAAAAAAGGTCGAATGTGCCTAACCTAACTCTATTAGTCCAAGATTATTCGACATAGAGAGAAAAGATTTGACATGAAGATTCAACGAAGCAGTCGCCGCGAGCGGACATTTATGGTCAAATGCTCCGCCCATAGGCTATAAAGGAATTCTAATGTTGGTTGACTAGTAATAATAATTAATAAATAGAATTATTACTAGTGTCATACAACATTAGAAATCTACTTTAGCTTGTAGGCGGAACATTCGACCAGAAATGTACGATTGCGGCGTCGTTCAGTTTAGCTGCTCCGTCGAATCTTCTTAGAACATTCGACAGACACCATAAGCCTTCAATGACAGATTCAACCTTAATTATTTCGGATTTTCGGACTAATGCATTTTTTAATGAAACGAAATAGATAAAAACGAATTTCGGGAGTAACTAAATGAATTAATTTTTTGGGACGAAAACGAAATTCCGAAACAAAATATTTCAGTGTGCACATGTCTACCCTGCACCCCTCACCCCTCTACTCTACAGAACCCCCAAGGAGCTTACAATCTAAGCTCCCTAACTCACATTCATACACATACTAGGGCCAATGTACCTCCCAGCACGTCTTTGTAGTGTGGGAGGAAACCGGAGCACCCAGAGGAAACCCACGCAGGCGCAGGGAGAACATGCGAACTCCAGGCAGGTGGCGCTGTGGTTGGGAATTGAAGCGACGACCCCGGTGCTTCCAGGCAGAAGAGCTAACCGCTTAATTCCTCTAACTTGTGGTGGGACTGCAGCTTCTTGTTGTATGTTTCTGTACAATGTAACAGCTCCTATGCTGCACTGCATGTGGATTAGAAGAAAGGTAACAGCGCTCTCTGCAGAGACAACTTAATCAATACACCAGGTCCACTCACAGGTGCCGAGGCTCGATGTGTCCCAACACACTCCAATGCAACAGTAATAAGGAGAGCCGGCAAAACTGTAATCCTTGAAGTGACGTTTATTGGTACATCAGAGTGACAATAAAACAATAAAGCTGACGCGTTTCGGCAATAGCCTTAGTCGTAGCTACGACTAAGGCTATTGCCGAAACGCATCAGCTTTATTGTTTTATTGTCACTCTGATGTACCAATAAACGTCTCTTCAAGGATTACAGTTTTGCCGGCTCTCCTTATTACCACTGCATGTGGATTAAGCTGGATTCGTAAGAAGATCTTAGTCCGCCAAAGACAAGCAGTTACTCATTGGGCCGTTTTATATTTAAATGTCATTTTATTAAAAAGCCAAAAGAGAGAAATGAGAGTGAAAAGAGAATAGTTTGTATAGAGAGGGAAGATGGTGGGAGGAGGGGCGGTGCTGGGAAAACTACTTGGAGGATAATAATGGATAGAAATCTGCTGATGGAGCCGGTGCCGGTCTGGGCACTGGAATGTGGAAGCGTATAGATTGTGGGAGGAGCTTCTGAAGGGGATTTATTAATAAAAGGGCGTTGTACAATGACCTTGTCATTTCCTTTTTGGGTGATTGGTGGAAATCCATTGAGGGGAGAATATATCTATTGGATGAAGAAATGCTGATTTGGTGGTTTTTGGTGATAGAATAACGTGTGATTGGCCCAGAGGTCCTCAGGGTTCTGGGGGGAGGGGCATTAGCACCATCACTGGCAAGGGAGCACTTTTTACATTGAATTTTAAGGATCACTTCTATTTCTTGTAAAAAAAAAAAAAAAAAAAGGATCACTTCTATAAAAGCACGGGGGATGGGATGACGTTTGATAAAATACAATAACACGGAATTTTGTGGATGAACATTTTCAAGGACTGTTTTTTGGGGTTTTTTTTGTTTTTTGTATAACAAATCTGGATGTTGATTTCATGATGTAATGCACGGTGTTACTAGCTAAAAGGTAAACAAGGTTGTTGTCATTGCAACCAGTTTGTTTACTTGTTTACAAATCTGAGCTGTAAAAACAGACAGCGGGAGGATGTGTTTTTTTTTTTTTTTTTACAGCTCAGGTTTATAAACAAGTAATCAACATGGTTGCTATGACAACAAGTGTATTTACCTTTTAGCTGACAAACCTTTTTAGGTTTTTAACCACTTGACAACTGGGCACTTAAACCCCGTAGGGTCACCTTGAGGCTAGGTGACAGATGCACTCTGTAGGAGTCAGGAGTGCACCGCAAGGTAGTGGACCCTAGGACTGACTGCTGCGGATTGAACCCTGGGAGGTTCAGGAAGCAGGTCTACTGGATCACTGACACAGATCCCACTGGGAGCTAGAGCATAGATTCCCCAGGGCGCGGAGTCTAAGAGCCAGCAGGTGTTCACCAGAGCCTCTAGTGGTGAGGATGGACTGCGCTGCAGTCTGCCTCCAGGTCGCGGCCCCCAGGGTCTCACAGCTCACGCTCATGGTAGACTACAGGAGAAGAGGAAGGAGGCAGCAGGCTGGAACAACAAGGACAAGTAAGGGACAAGCAAGGTCGGGGCCACAAGCAGACAAGGACAACAGAGTTCACGCCTAGGTTCAGGGTCACAGGCAAACAGGGATGGTCGGGGACACGCCAAAGGTCAGGGTCACAAGCAGACAGGATTAGTAAAGAACAGGCCAAAGTCGGTAACTGGAATCAGATGTAGGAAACACAGTAAGTACACACGAAAGCTAACACACAATGGTTGATCAGCACTGCTGGCTTGCAATGCACAGGTTAATATAGGGTTCCCTGATAGGGCCTGGGGTGGGGCCATGCTTAGCGGAGAGGTTATAAAACCAGTCAGGTGAGAGGCAGCTGGTCTTTAGAGATGAACACATGGAGACAGGTAGGCTGACAGAGAAACTCTATTGCATAACCATGACACCCCCCCCCCCCCTCCTGCCCAGACCAATCTTCAGCTTTCAGTGCTCTCATACTTTGAATGACAATTACTCAGTCATGTAATACTATACCCAAATGATTTTTTGTCCTTTTTTTCATACAAATAGAGCTTTCTTTTGGTGGTATTTGATCACATCTGAGTTTTTTATTTTTTGCGCTATAAATGAAAAAAGACAGAAAATTTTGAAAAAAAACACATTTTTCTTAGTTTTGCAAATTATTCATTTTTCTTCATAAATTTTGGCCACAATTTATACTGCTGCATATCTTTGGTAAAAAATAACCCAAATTAGTGGATATTATTTGGCCTTTGTGAAAGTTAGAGAGTCTACAAGCTGTGGCGCAAATCATAAAAAATTGATCACACCTGATGTATTTCTGGCCTCATCTCATCTCTTGCGACCCGAACAAGTCAGGAAAATACAAATACCCCCCAAATTACCCCTTTTTTGAAAGTAGACATTCCAAGGTATTTAGTAAGATGTATAGTGAGCTTTTTGATGTTGTCATTTTTTCCCACAATTCTTTGCAAAATGAAGATTTTTCCCCCCCCCACAAAATTGTCATTGTAATACGTTATTTCTGTCACATGGCATGTGTATACCACAAATGACGCCCCAAAATACATTCTGCTACTCCTGATTATTACGATACCACATGTGTGGGACTTTTTCACAGCCTGGCCACATAGAGAGGCCCAACATACAGGGAGCACTGTCACGTGTTCTAAGAGCATAAATTACACATCTAACTTGTTAACTACCTATTACACTTTTGAAGGCCCTGGAGCACCAGGACAATGACACGTGACACTGACGTGGCACTGATGACAGGTGGCACTGATGACACGTGACACTGATGACAGATGGCACTAATACATGGCACTGATGACAGATGGCACTAATACGTGGCACTGATGACAGATGGCAATAATACGTGGCACTGATGACAGATGGCAATAATACGTGGCACTGATGACAGATGGCACTAATACGTGGCACTGATGACAGATGGCACTAATACGTGGCACTGATGACATGTGACACTGATGACAGATGGCACTGATACATGGCACTGATGACACGTGACACTGATAACAGATGGCACGTGACACTGACAGGTGGCACTGATGACAGATGGCACTGATACGTCGCACTGATGACAGAGGCACTAATATGTGGCACTGGGGACAGATGGCAGTGGGGACAGATGGCACTGAGGTACTGTGATCACTTTATTTGACTTTTTTTTCCTGACACTCACAATCTACAGCCGTTAGCTCTCCCTCCTCACACGCTGTCTCTGTGTGAGGAGGGAGAGCCGGCGATGAGAGATGATCTCATATGTTTACATATGAGATCATCTCTCATTGGAAGCTCAGATCGCGCTGTAATCGGCTGCTGTGATTGGCCATTTACAGCGATCTGTGCTTGGCTGTGTCCAAGGGACACGGCCAGCACAGAATTTCCCCGATGCGCACCTGCGGGAGCGCGCATCGCGGAAGTAAAAAGGAGGACGTCCAGGGAAGCCCTCCCGGCAATTGGCGTCCTCGCTGTAGCCATCTTTCGGCTATAGCGCGGGCGCGAAGTGGTTAAACAAGTAAACAAACTGGTTGCTATGGCAACAGTGTTGTTTTCCTTTCTAGCTGATCTCATGTAGAGGGCCCTTATGTTTTTTTTAATATCTAAACAACCTTGTTGCCACAGCATACGGTTTGTTTACACATCTGAGCTGTAAAATAGACAGCGGGAGGAGGTTTCTTTTTACAGCTCAGGTTTGTAAACAAAATGGTTGCTATGGCAACAAGGTTGTTTACCTTTTTAGCTGACATCTCATGTATAGGGCCCTATGTTCTCTAGAACAAGTATACATACATGTAATCAATAGCAACCAATAAGAGGTTGAGTGAAAAAATGAGAGTATTTGCTATGAGGGTAGTGGGGGGGGGGGGGGGCGTCTTGTAAAGCCCCTGGATTGTTTATTATGGGAGAATACAAAGACTGAATCTACTCGTTGCCTGCCTGTCAGTCTGATCCACTGCTTTCTGTCTGTTCTCCATCATTGATTGGGAAGAAGTTCTAAATGAACATGCAGTGATGCAGAAAGCATGGAAGCCAGAGCCAGCCAGGAGTATAGCATTTTCAGAAGGCGATCAGCAATGGCAGCCTACATATTTCTCTCAGTATGGGTTCCCTTGTAACCATTTGGGGGAATCCTAGTGGTCCCCAAAAACATTTATCCCTGGAAAGAGAATCTGCAATCCAAGATGGCCACTGTGTGTAGAGTAGATGCTCCTTTTCCCCTTAATTATTGCTATGGGAGAGATTCTGCTCACTTCCTGCCTTTCTGATCCTGGAGGAAGTGAGAGCTAAATCTCCACTATGGGGACACCAGACAGTGACAAAGACTTGTCAGAGGGATCTAAACCACTCCCACTCTACTATTGTGACCAATCAGATTATGGGATTACACCATGGAAACAGAAATGCATTTATTATCGATTATGATTGTGTCCTTTCCATTGAAATCCACTTCCCCAGATGTATCATATTGATTGAATGGGTTGTTATCTATAGATCGATTATTTCTATTGAAGCAGATTAATCAGATTATGTGATTATCATCACCATTAGGGTTTAAACTCTTTCAGCTCTGGAAGGTTTTACCCCCCTTCATGACCAGGCCATTTTTTGTGATACGGCACTGCGTTACTTTAACTGACAATAGCGCGGTTGTGCGACGTGGTACCCAAATAAAATTGATGTCCTTTTTTCCCACAAATAGAACTTTCTTTTGGTGGTATTTGATCATCACCTATAAACAAAAAAAAATTAGAAAAAATATATATATATATTTAACTTTTTGCTATACATCCAATAAAAAAATGTAAAAAAATAAAATGTCTTCATCAATTTAGGTTAATATGTATTGTCTATATATTTTTAATTAAAAAAATCCCAATAAGTGTATATTGATTTTGGTTCACCAAAGTTATACCTTCTACAAATATGGGTATTTTTTTTTAGTAGTAATGGTGCTGATCTGCGACATTGCGACGGACAAATCAGACACTAAGTGACACTTTTGACACTTTTTGGGGACCAGTGACACCAATACAGTGATCAGTGCTAAAAATATGCACTGTCACTGTACTAATGACACTGGCAGATAACAGCAGAGGCGAGCTGGTGTTTTCTTACTGTGGGGGAGGTGCTTGTACTAGGGGAAGGCATAGATCCATGTCATAACATTTTGTTATGTTACAGCCTTATTCCAAAATGGACTAAATTTATTATTTTCCTCAAAATTCTATAAACAATCCCTCATAATGAGAATGTGAGAAAAGTTTGCTTGAAATATTTGCAAATGTATTAACTTCATACGGACCAGCCAACATCAGTATACGTCGCTACTTTGACGTTAAATACCATTCTTATGGCAGCAGCTAGCTGCCATTACCCCGGTATTTTTAAAAACGGTGGACTGTCCTCTTTCGGATAAAAGTGGTCTGAGCAGCGGATTCACCGCAAGATCAGTTGGTGAGAAAGGCCCACCCCCCCTCCTGCCACGCTTCTGTCATCTCCACCGCTTACCAGAGCCGTCGGTAGCGGCGGAGCCGATCGGTTTCAGTCCCCTCACTGCCTGGATGCCGAGTGAGGGGAAGATGGCCTCCGCACGGCTCCACTGCATTAGAGGGCCATAGCGATGTCAAACGTCACTTCTACCTAATGCTCTTAAAGGGGAAATTTTTTAACATTTTTTTTTTTCAAATGACATTTCATTTTAATTTTTTTTATTGCATTTTAGTGTAAATAGTGTAAATTTTAGTGTAAATCTGAGGTCTTTTTGACAGGAGGTCTCTGAGGACGTCTATGACGAAACGCGAGCGACGGCGCCACGCACGCTACGTCACTTCCTGTTTTCCGAGTTGGTGGAACGCAGCTGGAATGCAGCGAACCGCTGCTGTCCCCACCTCGTGTCCAGCTTTTGCTGTTTGTTTTGAGGCTTAACCACCATTATAGGAGCCTGCCATATACAGATATTGTATTATATGTTATTTGGAATGCCCATTTGAAAGTTTTTTCTTCTTTGAATTTTTTACTGTTTTTTTCAATAAATGTACTTTATTTTACTACACCATGGTTTTGTTTTTTTTTCTCCTATGAGGGACTTATTAATCTACCTGAAGATAGAGGTCTACCTTTGGAACAACATTAACAGTTACGGTGTTGGACTGGTCGCAGTAATTACATCTACACGCGCATTGCCCCGCTGGGGTGATTGGATTTGGTGAGTGGGGACCCTTGAGGGGGAGCACAAACGTCACCTGAGGACACTGCGAGCACTTAAGTCACCATTTGATTCCTGTTATATACCTGAGGAACATCAGACTTACACCATATGGACTGTCATTCGTTTATTTATGTGTGAACTCTTTTTCTCATTCCTTACGGATTCACATTATGTCCGCTTAGTGCGGCTTCACTTTAATTGTTTTCTGCACTTTAGATATGTACATGGGATATTTCTGATTGTGGTTGATTATCACTGGGATACTATTATCTAATATTTCAATATTTTTATTTTTTAGTTTTACTTGTATTTCTATTACTGTCACCCATTTTTACATTCGGGTAGCTGGAGCAATCACTACCCAAATCATTAGGGAATCACTATAAGGTATATTGTGCAATTGTGTCCCATACTTCTTTTGGTTTCTTAGTTTTTGGGACATACATGCCATGGTTTTACGTTTTCATCATACACCCATAAGCTGTGCCCTGTGGCTACCTGGGGGAATCCTGTAAGGTCACTAAGGCACACATTCTTTTGGTGCACATGATGTTAATATATTACTCACTTACATGCTACAGACACATTTATACTTGAAGCACTGCTACTTTATTTGAGGTTGAGATTATATATATATTGAGCATTGTTGGGGTACACCTATCTGTGGTGCAGTTCTCCTGCTCCCCCTTCTCCCCTCCTTCTACGTCTTGTTATCAATCACCAGTAGGTAGCGCCATTTACTCCATGTTATTGTTTCTCAATATCGGTGTAATATTCCTGCTGGGGGATTATGGGTGTAATATTCCTGCTGGGGGGGACATCTGTGCAGGAAGTTCTTGTCATACGATGGACACGGCGAGGCTCTGTTCACACCTAGGTGTTCAGGACTCCCGAAATGCTGCAAAACGCAGGACGCACTTGCAATCCATTTACTTTCAACATCACCCTAATCGAGGCGTGATTTTGCCGCGATTGTCGCCTGACAAATCGCGACTAAATTGCAGGACTGCTTTTAGGAAACAGGCGTCCCGCGATTTTGTTTGCGCGATTTGTCAGGTGACAATATTGTCCCGTGATAAGGGTGCCATTGAAAGTAACGGGATCACAAGCATGTCCCGTGTTTTCTGGCAATTTGGGAATTGCAATAGTTCCACCCGCGATCCGGAAGGCCTAGGTGTGAGCACAGCCTAAGCGTCTTCTATCAGTTGCTGGGTTCACCTTCTATAGATTCTGGGGGAACATTTTCTTCCTCAAACATACCACACATTTGCTTCATTCTTTATTCCACCGCTAATATATACTCAGCATTAACCTTGTATAGTGCTTTTCTCTCTGAGGACTCCAAGTATTGGAGATGGCGTTGGCCGGGAATTAAACCCGGGTCAGCTGCTGGGAAGGCAGCTATGCTCACCACTGCACCACCAACGCAAGGTAGCATTTCTTTGTAGTGTGGAAGGAAATTGGAGTACCTGGAGGAAACCCACGCAAGCACAGGGAGAACATGCAAACTCCATGCAGATAGTGTCCTGGTCAGAATCCAAAAACAAGAACCTCAGTGCTGCAAGGCTAACCCCTAAGCCTCTGTGCTGCCCATATGCGGCCTCTGTTCTCTAAGGCCCACCTCCGCTGAGTAGAGTAAATCAATTCTGTCGACTTAAAGCGCCTCCAGAAGAAATCCAAACTTATCCTAAACTACAATTATATATATATATATATATATATACACACTCCAAAACACACTCAAAGAATAACGCACACCTCCACAACATATACAAAGTTATCCTGATCTACAATATATAACACTCCTATAATAAAACACACCTAAATAACAATAAAGAGGGGTACAGTAGTCCCCAAATTAGCAACACAATGGAGCTAAATGATCCATTCACCCTTAGGCCTCATTCACGCAGGGGGGTATTAATCCGTACCCCATGGGAGGGCCGTGTTTACCGGAATGGGGATGCACAGCTGTTCCCAGCATCCCGTGTAGGCAGTCCCATTGCTTTCAACTGGGTTGCAGCGGCTGTACCCAATGTGACATCTGTGTGGGTACCGGTGCACAGCCCCGAACACACCCACGGTGCGTCTGTGCAACCGCACCCGCATTGATGTCCTTTTTGGGATTAACTCAGCCCCCACACAGGGTACAGATTCATACACCCCGTGTGAGTAAAGCCTTGGACTTCTCCATGAAGGACCTCACTGGTGGGAAGAGTTCTCATTTCTCCAGCAGAGAAAGCCTAAAGAAAGCTGGAAAGACTCCTCCCGCCTCTGAAGACAAAAAGAGTTCCAACCTCTACTCATAGCTAGCCCAACACGTGCCTCAAAAACATACCGGCCTCCAACCTCCCCTCATAGCCGGTCGAACACACGCCTCGAAAACATACCAGCCTTCAACCTCTCCATATAGCTGGTCCAACACACTCCTCAAAAACATACCGGCCTTCAACCTCCCCTCATAGCCGGTCCAACACACACCTCAAAAACATACAGGCCTCCAACCTCCTCTTATATCCGGTCCAACACACGCCTCAAAAGCCTACCGGCCTCCAAACTTCACAACATAATCAATTACTTAATGTAGATTGACAATACATCAATCAAACATAATCACCTGTAAAAAAGTGCCTGAGATGTTGGTGGTAAACAGCCTGCTAGGCCCATTGGGAACCGAACCAAGTCTTCCAAAAGCTGCCTCATATCCAAGATTTGCCAAATGTAGACATTAAGCTTTAAGGTTAATGAAAAATATTACATTCTAAAGGAAAAGGTAGTACAAGGGGTAGGGGGAGTATGGAAGAGGGAGGAAAGGAGAGGGGGGAAGGAAGGTTGGAGAAAAGAAGGGTGGTGAGATTTGGGGGGAACCCTCACACCCCTTTATTTTCCCCAACCTCCCCTTCTTTGTTTTCCTCCATCTCTCCCTCTTCCATACTCCCCCTCCCCCTTGTTCTACCTTTCCCTTTAGAATGTAATATTTTTCATTAACCTTACAACTTAACCTTAAAGCTTCTGCAGAAGCTGCAGAAAGTGAAATAGAGGGCTGATGGGAAGACCCTCCGGCTACTGAAATGGCAGCCGCCACCAGTGTGGGAGCTTGTGTTGGTACAGCCGTACTGGTCCATGGGAGGGTTCCTCAGACTTTTTGTTGAGTCTTCTTCTAGGAACAGCCAATTGTCTTGTCTGTCCAGCTACATAGATAGTTGGTGTTTCAGAAGCTCCAAAAACAAAAATGGAGGCCTTATGGGAGGACCCTCTGGTTACTGGAGTGGCAGCCGCCACCAGTGTAGGGATCTGTGTTGCTACAGCCGTACCTGGTCCCTGGGAGGGTTTCTCAGACTTTTTGTTGAGTCTTCTTCTAGGAAAAAGCCAATTATCTTCTTTGCCCAACTACTTTGATAGTTGGTGATTCAGAAGCTACAGAAAGGAAAATATAGCGCTGATGGGAAGACCCTCCAGTTACTGAAGTGGCAGCCACCACCAGTGTGGGAGCCTGTGTTGGTACAGCCGTACCTGGTCCCTGGGAGGGTTCCTCAGACTTTTTGTTGAGTCTTCTTCTAGGAAAAAGTCAATTGTCTTCTTTGTCCAACTACTTTGATAGTTGGTGATTCAGAAGCTGCAGAAAGGGAAGTAGAGGGCTGATGGGAAGACCCTCTGGTTACTGAAGTGGCAGCTGCCATTAGTGTAGTTGGTGATTCAGAAGCTCCAAAAATGAACATTACATTCTGGAGGGGTCTCATTCATAGGCGTGCCCACAGGGTGTGCCAGGTGTGCCTGGGCACACCCTAATTGCCTTGTGTGGTGCATATTCCCCCCTGTTTAGACCACTGATATTTCATCCCCAAAAAAAATGTTACAAAAGAAAATTATTTTTTCGCAAAGAAAATAAACAAAATTACACTGTCCACTGCCCTACTGACACCATCATTACATATACACATGCATATGTATTTGAGCTTTGGGGTGCACACCCTAATGCAAGAGGCTGCGCACACCTATGGTCTCATTATAAACATCACATTCTGGAGGAGACTCATTGTGAATGTCACATTCGGGAGGAGTCTTATTGTGAACGTCATATTCTGCCAGAGTCTCAGTGGTAACGCCACAATCTGCCCGAGTATCAACAGAATCGTTGCAAGCTGGAGGAGTCTCGATGTGAATGACACATGGTTGATTAAAAACAGTTTTCCAACTTTTTGGTTATTTTCTTTCCCAACAGAGCTGCACCCTGTTGTAGAGCAAATAACCAATTGAAAAGTCAGTCCAGGTCTCCATGAAGCAAAACCCCTCCTTCCTGCACCAGTTCTTCAGCCATTTGTTAAGCTCCCTAAACTCCTGCTGCCTCCTTGGTGTGGCTCGAGGTACAGGCAGTATTTCTGAAAATGCTGCCTTGGAGGTCCTTTTCTTCAATATAGCCCCTAAGTCCCTGAAATAATTTTGTAGGGTGCTCCATTTTCTTCTAATGTTGTCATTGGTTCCAATATGTACCATGACAGCTGGGTTCTCCCCAGCCCCATCCAACAATCCATCCATCCGATCTGCAATGTCCCAAACTCGTGTGACCGGGAAACAATATACTGTCTATCGATCGCGGTCATTCTGACAGATTGCCCTCTCTGTCCCTCTAATAACAGAATCCCCTACCACCAAGATCTGCCTATCCTTTTCTTTAAGCTTGCCCTCATTTTCATGGGAGGAGATATTCAAATGGCTGCCCTGGTATTTTGATGGGTTCTCAACATGAACGTCACATTGAGCTAGAGTCTCAACATGAATGTGATGATCAGGTGGTGTCTCAATGTAAATGTCACATGCTGGTGGAGTCTCCGTGTGAACGCCATATTCTGGTGAGGTTTCCGTGTGAACTACACATGCTGGTGGAGTATCCGTGTGAATGTCACATGCTGGTGGAGTCTCTGTGTGAACTACACATGCTGGTGGAGTCTCCATATGAACAACACATGCTGGTGGAGTCTCTGTGTAAAATGTCACATGCTGGTGGTGTCTCCATGTGAACGTCACATGCTGGTGGTGTCTCCGTGTGAACGTCACATGCTGGTGGAATCTCCATGTGAACATCCCATGCTGGTGAAGTCTCTGTGTGAATGTCACATGCTGATGGTGTCTCCATGTGAACATCACATGCTGGTGGTGTATCCGTGTAAACGTCACATGCTGGTGGAGTCTCAATGTAGCTTTCATATTCTGTCTCGCTCACTGGGGTAGTCCTGCCTTGTGAGCTGTGTCTGCAGTAAATACCACGTACATCTGCAATAAAAAAGAAGAATCCGATTTAGCACCTACATTATATATATATATATTTGTATACAACATCAAATTATGGAGAAAAAAGTTCAAAATTCCAGTGCAAGGGACAATAAATAATCCCACCATGACAGGGACACAGGGATGACTAATGTAGACCTTCAATTAAAAACTTTGGTTGCCTGGCAGTTATGCCAACCCACTAAAATTATTTGAGTAAAAAAGGGGATTGATTCTTCATTTCCGGGTGCGGTAGAATAATCTGCAGTGCTTCTGTTTCTTATTATTAAACACCCGGCCTCTTTTATTGTAATCCCTTGAATTGTTGTGGTGGATTGATATAGAAGAAGCCCAACCAGGAACCGCTTCATTGCAGATTACTCTGCCGCACCCCAAAGTGAAAAAATAGGGGTGACCCCTCATCATTATTCGTGACAATCCCTATACATGTGTACATATGGGGGGTGGCCCCTCATCAATGGTTGTGGCAATCACTATACATGTGTACAAATGGGGGGGTGACCCCTGATCAATGGCAAAGAAGGATCCAATGAAAGGGTTTCAGTTATCTTGTATCTATCAATAGTTTTCAAAGAATTTTAGAACAGAAGAGGATTTTAATGGTGCCAAAACACACAAAAATATTTTGTTATAAAAACATCTTTATTGGAGTCCAAAGTTTTAAAAGAAACGGGGGACAATGAATGTTGTCCACATTTCATAAAAAAATTCAGTGCACATGTACAATATACACATAAAGTAGCTACTGTAACCAGCGTGATGCTTGTTGCTCGACATGTTTCACTTTTCAGCTTCTTCAGGAGCTTATAAAGCAATATGTAGCTACAAAAAGAAAAATACAATTAAAATAAAAAATACCAACAATAATGCAAAAAAAAATTGGCATTAACAATTATTAATAAGTATGCATGACTGTAAATAAACATTTCTGTTATCAAAGTAAATGTGTATCAAAAATATATAACAGCATAAATAATATGTTCAATGAATATCCATGAGGGTCTGAGCACTATACAGAGGGGCACACAACATGAACATAAAACTCACTATGTATATCCGCTTCAGCCCCGGAAAATTTTACCCCCTTCCTGACCAGAGCACTTTTTGCTATTTGGCACTGCGTCGCTTTCACTTACAATTGCGCGATCATGCGACGTGGCTCTCAAACAAAATTGACATCCTATTTTCCCCACAAATAGAGCTTTCTTTTGGTGGTATTTGATCACCTCTGCGATTTTTATTTTTTGCGCTAAAAACAAAAAAAGAGCGACAATTTTGAAAAAAACGCATTATTTTTTACATTTTGCTATAATAAATATCCCCCAAAAATATATAAAAAAACATTTTTTTTCCTTAGTTTAGGCCGATCGTATTCTTCTACATATTTTTGATTAAAAAAAATCGCAATAAGCGTTTATTGATTGGTTTGCGCAAAAGTTATAGCGTTTACAAAATAGGGGATAGTTTTATGGCATTTTTATTAATTTTTTTTGTTTACTAGTAATGGTGGTGATCAGCGATTTTTTATTGTGACTGCAACATTATGGCGGATATGTCGGACATTTTTGACACATTTTTGGGACCATTGTCATTTATACAGCGATCAGTGCTATGAAAATGCTTTGATTTCTGTGTAAATGACACTGGCAGTGAAGGGGTTAACCACTAGGCGGGGAGGGGTTAAGTCAGTACTGGGGAGTGATTACTAACTGTAGGGGGGATGGGCTAGCTGTGACACTACACCGATGACAGAGAGCAGAAATCAGTGACACTGTCACTAGGCAGAATAGGGAGATGCTGTTTACAACAGCATCTCCCCGTTTGTCCTCTCCGTGAGGCGATCGCGGGTATCCCTGTGGCAATCGAGTCCGCGGGACCCACGACCCGACTCACGGAGCTCCCGGCCGGTGGCACGCACGCAATGGCATGGCGGGAAATTCAGATGGACGTACCTGTAAGCCCATTTGCCCAGCCGTGCCATTCTGCCGACGTACATCAGCGTGCGCCGGTTGGGAAGGGGATATAGAATGTAATCAAGCTAATGCACACTACTAAAGGGTCCAAAACTGATGTAAGAAGAGGTGCCAACACCGGCGGCGGCAATTGATGGCAGGAGGAGCACAATGGGGCCGGTGGAAATACAAAAAATGTCAAAATAAAAGGGGATATATATATATATATATATATATATATATATATATATATATATATATATATGTGTGTGTAAAATATATATGTACTGAGGAAAGAAATATATCAAGGATACATAAAGGCCTCAATCAATTAGATATACAGGTTAGGTTTACCTTAAATGTCATTCCACAGAATGTAGAGAGTAGCAACAGACCAATCCAGAACTATTTCTTCCAAAGTGATGAAGGAACAATTTCATGAAGCCATGAAGAATGGACGCTATTGATTTAATATGTCCGCGTTCATCATGGCTTCATGAAATTGTTCCTTTATCACTGGAAGAAATAGTTCTGGATTGGGCTGTTGCTACTCTCTACATACTTTGGAATGACATTTAAGGTAAACCTAACCTGTAGTATTTCCACCGGCCCCATTGTGCTCCTCCTGCCATCAATTGCCACCACTGGTGTTGGCACCTCTTCTTACATCAGTTTTGGACCCTTTAGTAGTGTGCAGTAGCTTGATTACATTCTACATACACGGTGAGTTTTATGTTCATGTTGTGTGCCCCTCATGTATAGTGCTCAGATCAGATACTCATTGAACATATTATTTATGTTGTTATATCCTTTTGATACACATTTACTTTGATAACAGAAATGTTTATTTATAGTCATGCATACTTGCAACATTTATTGCCCCCCCCCATTTCTTTTAAAACTTTGGACTCCAATAAAGATGTTCTTATAACAAAATATATTTTTGTGTGTTTTGGCACCATTAAAGAAGATCCTGTTCCTTTAAAGCCTGTCATAGAGCACATAGTGCTTGTGCTGTGTATGAAATAGCTGGCTGATCCTACCAGTTTCTAACCTCCCTTCCCTGCGCTGACTCCCATGAATCAGGGCTGCAGAGTTCTGACACCAGAGTCTTGGCAGAGGCTTCTTACCACATGATCATCATGTGAACCAGGAAGTGCCGGTAAACGGCATTCCTCGGTTCGCACTGACAGGGAGAGCCAATCGGTGGCTCTCCCTGTCAGAGAGGGGGTCTGTGCTGATAATCAGCACATTGATCATCAGCGCAGCCCCCATGAGAGGTGCCCATCAGATGTGCCCAATCAGTGCCCAACAGCTACCAGTAGTGACCCCTCAAAGTCTCTCAGTGCCCACCACAGTGCCAATCAGAGACCACCACAGTGCCAATCAGTGCCCAGCAGTAACACCTGTCAGTACATCATCATCAGTGCTGCCCATCAATGCCATCTATTAGTGCCCATCAGTGCCATTTGTCACAGCCCCTCAGCGCCGCCTGTCAGTGCCCATCAGTGCCACCTGTCAGTGCCCATCAGTGCCACCTTTTAGTGCCCATCAGTGCCGCCTATCAGTGCCCATCAGTGCTGCATATCAGTGCTGCATATCGGTGCCCATCAGTGCTGCACACCACAGTGCCAATCAGGGCCCATCACAGTGCCAATCAGTACCCAGCAGTAACACCTGTCAGTACATAATCATCAGTGCTGCCCATCAATGCCCATCAGTGTTGCCTCATCAGTGCCTCCTCATCAGCACCTGTCAGTGAAGGAGAAAACTAAATTTTATGACAAACTATGAAAAATGTTTTGTTTTTTTTTCAAAAATTGAATTTTTAGTTTGTTTAGCAAAAAATAAAAACCCAGAGGTGATCAAATACCACCAAAAGAAAGATCTATTTGTGGGAAGAAAATGATAAAAATTTCATTTGGGTACAGTGTAGCATGACTGCGCAATTGTCATTTAAAGTGCGACAGCGCTGAAAGCTGAAAATTGCCCTGGGCAGGAAGGCGAGGGGGGGAAGTGCCTGGTATTGAAGTGGTTAATCTTCAACTGCCATAATGCTGCACATGTGATCTGTTATGACACCAGCCATTGGATGGTTTGGCAGTTTGGTTGGGAGCAACAACTAATGGGACAGTTAGCATTCTCGGCATGACAGAAATAGAAATATTTTTTGAAACCGTTAAATCGATGGGTTTACTTCCGCTTTAATACAGGTAGAAACCGTTTATTTTTAAATAACACACAGGATGCAGCTTTTTATATTTTATTTTTTACAACCACTTTAATATCCCCTTCTGTTCTAAAATTCTTTGAAAACAAATCATTTTGGGATGAAGGTGTTTTTGATCCAGTGTTGCCAACCGTCAGTATTTTTACTGGCAGCCAGTAAAAAAAAACAGGCAACGTTCTCCTGCCAGTAAAAGTAAAAGGTTGCCAGTAAAAAATGTGGCTCTGACGCTCGGCTTGGTCCGGAGTTGGCTGAGACCATCCCAGTGCCTACTACAGTATGATGGGGCGGCTCTGGCGGAGGCGGTGCCTGAGCGTGTCCTGTGATGTCATGGTGCAGCGGAGCCAAGCAGAGCGGCCAGAGCCTCCTGTGCGGGTCTGCGGTATTGGAGCAAGGCAAGCTGGGACCGGGACCGCCAGTGCTGTTCAGACTGGAGTGGACTGGAGGGAGCGCTTGGCTTGGAGAGAAACTGTCACTGTGACTCCGGAGGGGACGTGCCAGTGAGGTCTCATCATCATCTGTGCTGCTGCACACTGCTGTCAGTGTCACTGTGAGAGTGAACTTTATGTGTGCCGCCCATTGTAATTTCCTGAGTCCTGTCCCTGAGCTACTTATTATATCAAAAATAAAATAAGAAATATGTTTTTTTACCACCGACGCCTCCCCCGCACCAGTGTGAAAGGGGCCTTAGGGAGATTCATTTAACTGCCAAATCAATTTTTTTTTCTTTCAGTTTTTAACCCTTTCACTACCAAACTATATTGTTCATTTGTTTCAACCCTTTAACTGTAAAACCAAGTAAACTCCCCCTCCCCCTCCCCCTACACAAACACATTTTAACCCTTTCACCGCCAAATCATTTTTTTCCCCAATTTCTCCCTCATATGTTAAATTATAAAGGAAAATACTTATATGGTTGGTGTTGGATGGAGTGGAGAGGGATTAGAACCCCTGTCAGGTTTTTATTGCTGTCTGCGCCCCCCCCCCCCCTAGGGAGATTCATTCTCTCTATTTACCAAACAAAAGTGAAAGAAAATCCCAGATTTTGGGTTGTCACCAGAACAGGAATTAGAGGGGAAATTTTCCAATCGGGACACTAGTTCTGATGATGTCACTTTTGGGGGGGATTTCTCTCACTTCTTTTTTTTTTTTTGTCTATGGGAAAGGAAGTGAAGGGAAATCCCCCCCAACGGGGACACAGATGGCAAATAAAATAAAAAAAAAAAGACTAAAAACTCTCAGAATGAAAGTGAAGGGTGCTTGGAAGACCACGGGAAATCTGTTTGATGCTTTTTTAAATGCTATATAAAAAGCGGCTCAGCATAATGTGCCTTCAGAACAGCAAGTCTAATAAGTCTTATCTTATTAAATATTTAACGTTTATATTTTTAACTGAAAAATTTGTTTCTAAAGAAGAATTACCATGCAGAGAAGCTTGATGGTATTGCCGTGAAATGGTCCACTTGGTGCAAACTCTACCGGCTCCTTTCTTGTTAAGTCTTCTAAAGCTGGAATAAGGCGCCCAATTAGCCCCCTTAAAAATGGTTCTGTATAAGGGGGGGGGGGAGGGGGGGCTTGCATATTTGCTAAGCAAGCTACAGCTAAAGCTAACCCCCCTATTGTTCTTTTATGTTCTTTTGAAAAAAAAAAAAAATTCTGCTTGTTTTTCAGCTCAAATCACATCATTTATATAAAATGTTGGCTACAATCATGTTATTTTTTTTATTATTATTATTTATTGTGTAAACCTCTCAGAAGAAGCAAATTAAGTATTTAAACCAATTGCCATAAAGGTAGCGCTAAAATAGCAATTTTTTTTTGTTTGCTATAAAGCGAGAGTGAAAAAGGCTTTTACAGCGGTGGGTATTCCTCAACCGAACAAAAAAATAAACATTTTATTACTAAATTTACGTACTAAAAAAAAAACAAAAAAAAAACAGCGAATTTCTCCCGCTGGCGAGTTATAAGAAAACAAAATATCTCTGTGGTCTTCTGCTTGATGGTCAGTTTTGCTCAGCGGGAAAGTGATACTTGTAAGAGGTTCCCCGCTAAGGAAAATGTTATGTTTTACCTGTGTGAGGTCTCGCTGCAAAAATTTGTTTTGATTATCATCGTCGTAAATGGAATAAAAATTACTGGAGGAAGTGTAACAAAAAAAGGAATTTGGGGTCACGCTCTTTACACAAACTGTTCAAATTTAATAAGGCGTTTTATTTTTTTTTTCTTGAAGCTTGCAGTCGGTGTTCAGGGATAATGATGTAAAACACACATTGGTATCTCGAGAAAATGTAGCAGTTTCCAGAATGCTGGCTAAACTTTGCATGCATCCGCTGATAATAACCTCCGTAACTATAATCAGTGTCCGCTTTGGTAAAAATGATGCTGGTTTTGACATTGTGGATCTTTAACCACTTTAGATCTGGAAGGTTTACCCCCTTCATGACCAGGCCATTTTTTTGTGATATGGCACCGCTTTTTACTTTAACCGCTTCAGCCCCGGAAAATTTGCACTGCTGAATGACCGGGCCATTTTTTGCGATTCTGAACTGCATCGATTTAACTGAAAATTGCGCGGTCATGCAACGTTGTACCTAAACAAAATTGACGGTTTTCTTTTGGTGGTATTTGATCACCTCTGCGGTTTTTATTTTTTGCGCTATAAGCAAAAAAAAGCGACAATTTTGAAAAAAACACAATATTTTGTACTTTTTGCTATAATAAATATCCCCATTTTTTTTAAAAAAAGCACATTTTTCCCTCAGTTTAGGCCGATATGTGTTCTTCTACATTATTTTGGTAATAAAAATCGCAATAAGCATATATTTATTGATTTTCGCAAAAGTTATAGCGTCTACAAAATAGGGGATAGATTTATAGCATTTTTATTATTATTTTTTTTTACTAGTAATGGAGGCGATCTGCGTTTTTTATCATGACTGCGACATTATGGCGGAAACATTGGAAAATTTTGACACATTTTTGGGACCATTGGCATTTATACAGCGATCAGTGCAATAAAATGCATTGACTACTGTAAAAATGTCACTGGCAGTGAAGGGGTTAACACTAGGGGGCGATCAAGGGGTTAACTGTGTTCCCTGCTATGTGTTCTAACAGAAGGGGGATGGGACTTGCTAGGAGAAGAGATAAATCGGTGTCCATACTTTGTATGAACACACGATCTGTCTCTTCTATCCTCAGAGAACCGGGATCTCTGTGTTTACACACAGAGATCCCGGTTCTCACCGTTGAACGAGCGACCGCTGGAGCCCGGCGCTCATCGCGACCACGGTGCACTTGCATCGGCTCCGGGGGCAAGCAGCGGGTGCGTGCGCGCCCCTAGTGGCCAGAATAAGAAGTGACGTAACATGACGGCGATTCGCGCAGCTGAGCCATGTTGCCGCAGTAAAACTGCGGCGGCTGGTCGGCAAGTGGTTAACTGACAATTGCTTGTTTTTTTTCCCACAAACAGAGATATCTTTTGGTGGTATTTAATCACCTCTGCATTTTAAATTTTTTGCGCTATAAACAAAAAAACTATTTTTTGCGCAGTTTTGAAAAAAAAAAAAATGTTTTTTTACTTTCTGCTATAAAACATATCCAATAAAAAAATGTAAAAAATCAAATGTCTTCATCAATTTAGACCAATATGTATTCTGCTACATGTTTTTGGTAAAAAAAAATCCCAATAAGCGTATATTGATTGGTTTGCGCAAAAGTTATAGTGTCTACAAACTATGGGATAGATTTATGTATTTTTTTTTTTAAATAAACATTTAAGCATTTAAAAGAGAAGCTCAAGAATTAAATAAAATAAACTTACACACTGACCTAGGTGGATTTTTGGACAACGTTGTCCAGTTTTGAATGGGAGGTATAAGCGTGCTTACAATTTCTGTGCTTGTAATTTGGTAAATTATTATTTATTTAATAAATTATTGGTAATTATTAAAGTCATATTTTGTAAGGAGATACCCTGTAGTGGTCCTTGGTTATGACCTATTTACTCTTCTAATTTGTAAATAATTGTTGGGTTAGAGGACCTGCCCTGTTTATTGGGAAATGGGATTCCCTTGTTTAAGAAATGTAGGGGCTCCTGGTTCCACATACTTTATTATATACAACATTATGTCATGGCTGCACCCCCTGAGGAAGCGTCAACACAAAGCCTTCATTCACGCTGTACTTGTTGTGACAGTGTGATGCCCTGCCACAGTGAAAATGTATTTGGACCTTTATCTGGATTCTGTAAACCTGGATGGGGCCTTGAGCTTGAAGGTACCAAAGTGTCTTGGGTGGGACAGAAACTTCAATCTTGTGTCCAGATTTTACTGCATGCCTGCGCCTGTATACACAGGTGTGAAGGAAGGGTCATTATATACTCAAGTCTGAGGATAGCTCCGAGCTCCCAGTTTGGAGACAGCTCCTATAGTGGAGACAGAATTTCTAACCCTGGAGTAAGAGGAGCCCCAGCCAAGAGTCAATAGACAGAAGGTCTCACCCAGGGGTCAGAGGAGCCCTAGCTAGGAGTAAAGAGACAGAAGGTCTCACCCAGGGATCAGAGGAGCCCCAGGCAGGAGTCAAGCAACAGAAGGTCTCACCCAGGGGGTCAGAGGAGGCCCAGCTAGGAGTCAAGAGAAAGAAGGTCTCACCCAGTGGTCAGAAGAGCTCCAGCCAGGAGTCAAGTGACAGAAGGTCTCACCCAGGGGTCAGAGGAGCCACAGCCAGGAGTCGAGAGAAAAGGTCTCACCCAAGGGTTGGAGGAGCACCAGTCAGGAGTCAAAAGACAAAAGGTCTTGCTCAGGGGTCAGAGGAGCCCCAGCAAGGAGTCAAGAGACAGAAGATCCCACTCAGGGGTCAGAGGAGCCCCAGCCAGGAGTCAAGAGATAGAAGATCTCAACCAGGGGTTAGAGGAGCCACAACCAGGAGTCAAGAGACAGAAGGTCTCACCCAAGGGTCAGAGGAGCCCCAGTCAGAAGTCCAGAGACTGAAGATCCCACCCACGGGTTAGAGGAGCCACAGCAAGGAGTCATGAGACAGAAGATTATACCCAGGGGTTGGAGGAGCCCCAGCCAGGAGTCAAGAAACAGAATATCTCACCCAGGGATAAGAAGAGCCCCTGCCAGGAGTCAAGAGATAGACGATCCTCCTATCAGGCTGCCAGGAGAACCTCTTTCCAGAAGCCGGGAGTGGGTCATGCAGCATGGCACTGTGACTGAAGGCTAAGAGAGCCAAGTGAACCAGAGGAGCTGGACAACACTGTTATGCCCCACACACACGATCGGACATTCCGACAACAAAATCCATGTATTTTTTCCAACGGATGTTGTCTCAAACTTGTCTTGCATACACACGGTCACACAAATCTTGTTGGAAATTCCGAACGTCGTACGACACGTACAACACGTACGAAGAAAAGAGGAAGTTCAATAGCCAGTGCGGCTCTTCAGCTTGATTCCGAGCATGCGTGGAACTTTGTGCGTCGGAATTGTGTGCGCACGATCAGAATTTACGACAGTGGATTTTTCTGTTGGGCAATTTGAGATCCAGATTTTGTGTGATGGAAATTCCAATGGAAAATGTCCGATGGAGCCTACACACGGTCGGAATTATCGACAACAAGCTCCCATTGAACATTTTCCGTCGGAAAATCCTACCATGTGTACGGGGCATGAGAGAGACTGGTAAGAAGCACAGCAGTGCTGTTAACAAGGGAGCCAGGTGGCTTGGCATTTTCAGCTGTCTGTTGATGTTGATGGAGAATCCCCCTGCATAGGCAACGAATGTTTATAAGAGCTTTTCATTTTGTTCAATTAAGTGGGCTGCGATGCCCTTGAAGTACAGTTTGGACTGACGCAGCTCAATGGAAAACGCACTTTCCACTTGAGTATAGTCACCCCAATACTACAATGTGCAGTATGGACTACCCAGCATCAGCAAAGTCTACCTTACACCGGAGAAGAGGCAAAGAAGAGGAATCTGCAGTATCATGTAAACTTTCTGATGACAGTGGAACAGGTTAGTATTAAAAAAAAAAAAAGTATAACCATTGGGAGCCACAAGAGGGGAGGGAAATCTATTTTAGAGGGGAGCACAGAGTACAGAGTTTGAATTTAATTTACACATTTTCAGCTGAACAAAACCTTTAAATTTAAAATTCTTTACCTCATAGCTTCTCTTTTCATCTTGATGTTCTCCTCGAATGGCTTCCAAGATTTCACAACTTGTCTTTTTAACTTTAGCTTTAAAAAACAAAAAAAGTAAATACAGCCGAGGATAAAATAATTGACAGGTAACTTGTAACATTCAATAAAAGTAGAACTGGTAACATTTTCTATAAAGTAGATCTTAGGGAGATTGATAGATACCAATGGAGAGACAGATCAATGCACGTTGTATATTAACATGTTTACCGCGCTTCGCTTGAACACCTTCTCCCTCTCTCTCCGACACAGCACATTGTCTGCAGAGACAAGATTCTTTATTCTTAAAAAAAAAAAAAAAACCAAAAGAAAAAATTCTTAAGAACCATTCTCACGGCAGATAATAACCCGAGACAATTTCAACTTTCTATAAAAGGCAGGCAGGATTTTAGAAGTACGTTTTTTTTTTTAAGTTGTGCATGGCCTAGATAACAATGTGTAAAACAAAAAATAATAATAAATAATAGAAATAATAAAAAAGAATGTGATGGGTTGTTTACTGCTACAAATGTAACAATCTATACTATTATATCACAATATCCTATTTAAGTCTACTTTAGCTAGTTCGGTAGCCACTTGAAGACCACCTAACTTGGAATTTATGTCATGGTTTTCAAGTGGAATACCGGAGTTATGGCTGCAGCAATAGGCCATATTGCCGGTATTGTTTTGTTTTTCTTTGTCAGTCGGCGATTCTCGAACCACTAAAAGTAATCCAAGTGGCTAATTAGCCGGCTGGATTACTTTTAGAAGCGGCGGGAGGGGTAGCCCCACTCTTGCTGCTTTCCGGTGGTTCTCCGGCTTACCTGGATGATCGTCGGTTGCGACGGCCGACCACAGAGATTAGCTGAGGAAAGATGGCCTAGGCTAATCTCTATGGTCTAGAAGGACCGGGGCAACATCACGAGGTCAACTTTCGGTTCCGGCCCGAGGTATTATTTAGAAAGCCATTTTATTTGGAAAGCTTGAGATCATTTTTTTTTTAGATCTCATGCTTTCCATTGTAGAGGAGAGATGTGGGGTCTTATAGACTCCAAATCTGTCTATAAAGAGGACCTGTCATGCTTTAGGCCCCTTTCACCTGGGGCGGATCCATTGAACGGACTGCACTTTGCTCTCAGTGGGGGATGACATCCCTGATCTCCACTGAGCTCACTGTGCAGAGACGGACCTGTCAAAGCCCCGCTGTCCTCCATGCGGAGATCGAATGAAAACGAACCGTCTGTCCATTTTCATCTGATCCCATCCGATCCGCTTGACAGATGGCGATTAGTGGCGGCCGGTGGTACTTTTTTTGGGGGAGGGCGGCAAATACCCTCCCCCGGGTCTGTCAGTCGGCGGTCGGTCGGGTGGGTCTGGTGCACTTACCCTATCTATGGTGGGCAGCGCTTCTCCCGGGTTTCACTGGCAGCTTCCCTTGCTCGGCAGCGGCGGCTTTCACGCTTGCACCTTCCGCTGCTTTCCATGGGCATCACAGTGGCTTCCGTTTCATCCTTCTTCCTCGGTGGCCAATTGGGAAACAGGTCTCAGACCTGCTTCTGATTGGCCGGATTGAGGATCAGTGTTTCAATAGCGAATAGTCATTGGCTGTTGTAACACCTGGGCGGGCTCCTGGTGCAATGCTCTGAGCCACAAGCCCACAATATTTTAAAGCCTATTAGAGCCTGTGTCTCTAATCAGGTGCTTCAAAAAAACACCCCCACCGCTGTAATTCAGGCACCCGGCGTCCTGAAAGGGGCCAGATGCATGAATAGGGTGTGGTGGTGTCCTGTCAAAATAGTGGCCATGGACAGAGCCCCCTAATGTATGGGCTGCCACTGATGGCGATAGCATCGCCATTCATCTATTTTCAGCAGATCTTGTCGGATCGGATGGCAGGCGGGTGTCAGCGGACACATATGCGCTGACATCCGCCTGCCCAAAGAAGTCAATGGGTGGCCCGCTCGGATGCGCCTGAAAAACGGACAGGCGGATGCGATCGGGCCGATCGTGTGAAAGGGTCCTAACTGTTATCGCGGATCTTTCTTGGGATAGCAGTAAAAGTGATCACATTTTTTTTTAAAGGGGACAGTGTAAAAATTCAAAAAAAAGTAATAAAATAAATAAATTGATAAAAAATTTGTTTCAAAGTGCCCCACCCCTCCCCCTCTCGCACGCATATGTAAATGGTGTTCGCACCACACATGTGAGGTATCGCTGCAAACGTCAGAGCGAGAGCAATAATTCCAGCACAAGACCTACTCTGTAGCTCTAAACTGGTAACCTGTAAAAAAAATATAAAGCGTAGTCTATGGAGATGTTTGAGTATCGTAGTTCGGCACCAATCCACGGGGGTTGCGCAATTTTAAAACATGACATATTAGGTATCTATTTACTTCACGTAACATAATTTTTCTCCACTCTACAGAAAAAATGTATTTCATTTTAAACAACTTATATATTGTCGGTTTTTTGTGTTTTTTGTTTTGTTTTTTTAATTCATTAACATGTATTTTTTCCCAAAAAATCGTGTTTGAAAAACACTGTGTGACATGAAAAAAACTGAAACAACCGCTATTTTATTCTCTAGGGCCTCTGCTAAAAATAAAATGTAATATTTGGGGGTTCTAAGTAATTTTCTAGCAAAAATAAAAACACTGCTTTTTACATGCAGGAGAGAATAGTCAGTATAGGCCTGGTCCTTAAGTGGGTAGTGACCTGTGCCGTGGTTGTTATTGGCAGGATGTTTGCTTCCTGCAAGGAGCACTGTGCTCCTTTAGACACATTTTCTCCTTACAGGAGAAAAGCAGCTTAAAAACAAGGGTAAAACCCATGTGTTTCACAAGCGTTTGTGCATGCTTGGGGTTAATGCATTCCTTTGGCCAGAATCTGATTTTATCTACGCGTTCATTTGCGTTTTTTCTGCCCAAATGCTTATTGCCCCGTACACACGGTCGGACATTGATCGGACGAAGCTTTATAGTAAATAGTAGGGATCCAACCCCAAATTTATTAATTAAAAAAAAAAAAATTGATAAACTCGAATTTTGAATTTGAATTGCAATGAAGTCAATAGGGGATTATTTTAATAGTCACTTTTGGCCCTTTTAAGGGCTGATAGACAAAATCTTGCAATGGCGGTCAACTTAAAAAATTATAGAGTGTCTCACATGTGGCCTTCGGCACTTCCAGAGGGCAATGGTGGTCAAGGTAAAACATTATAGAGAGACTCACATGTGGCCTTCGGCACTTCCTGAGGGCAATGGTGGTCAAGGTAAAACATTATAGAGAGACTCACATGTGGCCTTCGGCACTTCCAGAGGGCAATGGTGGTCAAGGTAAAACATTATAGAGAGACTCACATGTGGCCTTCGGCACTTTCTGAGGGCAATGGTGGTCAAGGTAAAACATTATAGAGAGACTCACATGTGGGCTTCGGCACTTCCAGAGGGCAATGGTGGTCAAGGTAAAACATTATAGAGAGACTCACATGTGGCCTTCGGCACTTCCTGAGGGCAATGGTGGTCAAGGTAAAACATTATAGAGAGACTCACATGTGGCCTTCGGCACTTCCTGAGGGCAATGGTGGTCAAGGTAAAAAATTATAGAGAAGCTCATATGTAGCCTTTGGCACTTCCAGAGGGCAATGGAAGTCAACGTAAAAAAATTATAGAGAGGCTCACATGTGGCATTGGTGACAACTGCAAAAATAATCATTAGCACTGGTGACGGTGACCGCAATAATAACCCTGAGCATGTGTTGTTCACGCATTAATATTCCACAGCATTGATGGCATTGTCCACAATAATAACCAGCGTCAAGGATCGCAATAATAACCCTCAGCGTTGGTGACAGTGAGCACAATACTAACATTTAGCACTGGTGTCACAATAATAATCCCCAACAATGGTGCCAGTGACTGGGATAATGACCCCCTAGCATTAATGGTTATGGCAGTGCTATTTAAACCTCCCTTCATGGTGGTCAATTGCATTGCTGTTCACCCCCTTAACCTCCCTACACGGTCAGCGGCAGTGTGGTATTTAACACATTGGTGGTTAGTGACAGCGTTAATTACCCCGCCACATTCATGTGTAAAAGTGTAAATGAATTTGTCCCAATCCCAATGATATCAGCCCAATCCCAGTTACTTTTTTGGACAGTATGATCAGGATGTATATGTTGAGAAGAATAAATATAATGGCTTATGTTATAAATAATAGAATTACAACAACCTATTATTACCTGTAATCTCTGTATACAGTTATCAAAATACAATATTTTGTATGATAGTTTAATCATTTCCATGTATAACACAATGTCTTCATTCTCTAGCTGTACTCCGCGCCGCTTACGGTAATTTTCTCTATTTCATCTCTCCCACTAACACTGTGAGAATAATTTTCATGCCTGATTATTAATATCCCACGTAACTTGAGAAAATCACAAATCCCACTTAATGTGAGAAAATGACAAATAATAATGGTAAGCATGACAAACTTGTGTTTGACAGGACGCAGCGTTCTGGGGAGCAATTACTAGGTAACAAATACAATTATTTCACACTCTGTGTGTATGTGTGTGTGTGTACATGTGGGGGTGTGCGTACAGTATATGTGTTTGTGTATGGAACCTCCAAAGCAAACTGAATTTAACACAGAAGAAACAAAGGATCTGCTCAGCCCTGGAATGTGAAGATAATGAGTTTTCACCAAACCGTATGCTTGCATGTCGCGGCATCGATCGTGCGCAGATTCTGAAATCATTTTCACTGCATTTATTATGTGCCAGTAATGCACATGGACATGTGTGTGATCAAAATCATGCATAAAGTGAATACAGAACAATTAAACCACAGAAGAGCGATGTCAGAAAGTCCATCTAGTCTGCCCTTGTTGCCTAAAGTACAGCCTAAAGTCTAAGTGTTGTCCCAAGCATGTTTAAATCCACTTACTTGTGACTAACTCACTACCTCTGCTGAAAAACTGTTCCAAACATCAACTACTCTTTTGGTTAAATAACACTTTATAAGGTTGGTTTAGAACTTTGAGGTCATGTCCCCATGGTCTTGATCTTAGCTTCATATTGAAAATACTGCCCTCCTGATCCTAATTCACGCCCTTAATGTATTTAAAGGTTTTAATCAAGTCTCCCCTTACCCTTCTTTTCTCCAAACTGTACATATTAGGTTCTTGCAGTCTCCCCCCTTTTATCATTTTGCTGGTGATCCCTCTAGTGATAATCAAAAATCTATATAGAGGAATCGGGACCTCCTTCCTCATGCTGGTGATCCCTCCAGTGATATAAAGATCTATATAGAGGATACAGGACCTCCTTCCTCCTGCTGGTGATCCCTCTAGTGATACAGAGATCTAAAGATAGGAATCAGGACCTCCTTTCTCCTGGTGGTGATCCCTCTAGTGATATAAAGATCCATAGAGAGAAATCAGAACCTCTAGTGATATGAAGATTTATATAGAAGAATCAGGACCTCCTTCCTCCTGCTGGAGATCTCTCTAGTGATATAAAGATCTATAGAGAGGAATCAGGACCTCCTTCCTTCTGCTGGTGATCCCTCCAGTGATATAAAGATCCATATTGAGGAATAAGGACCTCCTTCCTCCTGCTGGTGATCCCTCTAGTGATATAAAGGTCTATATAGAGGAATAAGGACCTCCTTCCTTCTGCTGGTGATCCCTCTAGTGATATAAAGATCCATATATAGAATAAGGACCTCCTTCCTCCTGCTGGTGACCCCTCTAGTGGTATAAAGGTCTATATAGAGGAAACAGGGCCTCCTTCCTTCTGCTGGTGATCCCTCCAGTGATATAAAGATCCATATAGAGGAATCAGGACCTCCTTCCTCCTGCTAGTGATCCCCTAGTGATATAAAATCCATATAAGAGAAACAGGTCCTCCTTCCTCCTCCTGGTGATTCCTCTAGTAATATAAAGATCTATATAGAGGCATCAGGCCCTCCTTTCTCCTGCTGGAGATCCCACTTGTGATATAAAGATCTATATAGAGGAATAAGGATTTCCTTCCTCCTGCTGGTGATCCCTCTAGTGATATAAAGATCTATCTAGAGGAATAAGGACCTCCTTTCTTCTGCTGGTGATCCTTCTAGTGATATAAAGCTCTACATAGAGGATTCAGGACATCCTTCCTCCTGCTGGTGATCACTCTAGTGATATAAAAATATATATAGAGGAAACAGGACCTCCTTCCTCCTGCTGGTGATCCCTCTAGTGATATAAGGATGTATATAGAGGAATCAGGGCCTCCTTCCTCCTGTTGGTGATCCCTCTAATGATATAAAGATATATATAGTAGAGGTGCGCATCTTCACTGGTCTCACAATTCGATTACAATTGTCTTATCAATGATTCGATACGATTCGATTCCGAGATGCATCACGATGCATCATGATTACTGACAAAGGTTTCCATCAAAAAAAATTCAAACATTTCGAAGAACTCAGTTTTTTACATTTTATCTGCTTTAAAAAAAAAAAGGACACTCCCTGCATATAGCGGGACAAGAACATGGAAGAGTCCAGGATATAAGGAAGGGGTAGGAACCGAAGGATGGAAGAATCTATGAATAAGAAAGGAAGGGTGGAAGAGTCTGGGGATGGAGGAATCCATGGATAGAGAATGGAAGGCCAGAGGAGTCTGGAGATAGGAACTGAAGAATGGAAGAGTCTGGGGATGGAGGAATCCATGGATCATGGATGGGAACAGAAGGATGGAAGAGGCTGGAGATGGAGATGGAGGAATCCATGGATAGGAACAGAAGGATGGAAGAGGCTGGGGATGGAGATGGAGGAATCCATGGATAGGAACTGAAGGATGGAAGAATCAAAGGGAGGATGTTCAGATGGTCATCACGGAGTCCTGCAGGCGAGGAACATCAGAGGTAGAGGATCCCCTGTGCTGTGTACATGGCAAGGTTTGGGGGGTGATTGTCTCCTCCTGGAGTCCAGGGTTGGGGATGTCATTGTTCTTTCTGTATAAACATATTTTATTAAAGTGGAATTTCACCCAAATGTGAAACTTCCGCTTTAAGGAGTCCTGACCCCCTTACATGCCACAACTGGCATGTCATATTTTTTTGGGGGGGTATCTAGTTTTGACAGGTACCCAGCTCCTACTTCCGCTTGGGGCGCCTAGGCGGCCCCTCCATCCCTGCAATCTTCTGGGACACATCACAGGTCCCAGAAGATTGCTCGGCCATGCAGTACAGCACCTTTGCACCTTCCAGCACACTAGGAGTTAACACAGTGGAATGTGCAAATGGGGAAGCCGGGGAACTGTCAGCACAGAGCGTTTACAAGGTGTAAGTAGAGTACAAACACATTTGTACTCTACTTACTGCTGTTAAAATACCTTTGCCTTAATAAATCCCGAATTACAATCCATTAAGAGCCCCGCTGTTGTGCTTTTTAAAAAATATAGAGCTTCATACCTAATTTCTCAGTGTGTGTACACGCCGCTCATGTGACTGCCCGGCCCGCCTCTCTCCTCACTCCTCTCACGTCTCTCCTGACGTCAGCGGGGAATTCTCAGCCCCGCCCACTGACTGTATCTATCAGATCAGAAGAGAGGCGGGCGGGGCAGTCACATGAGCGGCGTGCACACACACTGAGAAATGCGGTATGAAGCTCCATATTTTTAAAAAAGCACATACAGCGGGGCACGGGATTTATTAAAACACTTATTTTACCAACTATACGCTCAGAGCGCTCTCCTGGGGCGGGGCAAGTCGGGATGACGTCACACCCTCAAATAGATTTTTCCGGTTGTATGCATCGATGCCGCATCGGGGACACCCGAATCGCGATGCATCGATGCAGCAATTTATTTCAGCACCCCCTAATATATAGAGGAATCAGGTGGTAGTGCCCATAGTAGGAAGGTCATTGCAATCAGCATATGGGAAATAGTGTTGAATGGAAGAAGCAATTGAGAGGAATTCATGTGATAGTTTCAGTATAAATGGCAGCAGATAGCATGGGGCGATAAGAGTTGGTAACATTTTTCCATTTTGTGTATTTGAGCAGGTAAGGATTTATGGGTTGTTTTTTTTTGGGGCGGGGCGGGGGGGGGGTTAGCAAATGTGGAGTTATGGTTTAAGAGTATACCTGCTTCATAGAAAGCAGCTTGCTGATACCGACAAGGTCTGCCCGGAAAAAGATTAGATTTTAAAAGGTAGGCAAAGACCATTATAAAGCCATTTTTTAAATCTGGTAGTTCCAGGATGTTCTTTGATTCAGCTGTAATTTTCCTTTGAAGAATAATCATGCACCTTTCATGTTTTTTTTTTTTTTTTTTTTTTTAATATATATATAATACCTGTGGTACATTTTTTTTTCTTCTAGACTGGAACATTAAAATGTGCATATTTTGAAATAATGATTAGACTTCAATTTCCTCAACCACGAGCGGCAACCCAACCTCCAGAACAGAATCACAGCTAGAGTGTGATGCTGGCTTTCTCAATAACCCAATGTCTACAGAGTAGCTGAATCAGGAAATCAACCACTGCAGAACTTAAACTTAACCTGTCACAAATATAAATGCGTAAAGGCAATGCTATAGGAATGTAAGTGTAAAAAATATATATATATATATATATATATATAGCGTAGCAATTAACCCAGTGAAAGTGCATTTGTTCTTTGTGAATTTTGTTAGACTATCTTCTGTGCTAGATGGATACTTTTCATTGATTTAAATTGGAAAATACCCTACCAGCCACTAGATGGCCCAAAGTATCATAGAAAAATGCTATGATTCCTACCGAATGATATTATATAAAATTCATATGAGCCCTAGCACCATCTAGTGGCCAAATGTGGTATTCTCATTTTTAAACCAATGAAAAACATTTGACCAGCATAGAAAATAGCCTTATAACATTTATTTTGTTGCCCTATCGGCATAGAATGAATGCACCTGCACTTTCATTGGGTGAATTGTTATGCACATTTTTCATAAATACACCCCATAAGGTGACTGCACATATCTTTTGTTTATCAAAAATCTAGTCTCAAGTTCCTTTAAATTTGGGGTACGCAGGTAGCAAATATTGACTCTCATATTCTCTTGACTCTCATAATATTGACACTGTGAGTACCCCTGCCAAAACAAAAAAAAAAGAAGAAGCAGGGCACATTGTGTTAAACAATTAATCCCACCAGAGGTGACATTTTAGCATTTGATGGAACCAAGTGGCTTGATACAGCTTATAATAAATACCCCCAAAAAATTTTAAAAGATGTACAAGATTTTTTTTTTAACCCTTTCCATGTGCTTTTTGTTTTTTTCAATTTTTTTGTTTTTCTTTTTAAACAACAGACATCCAAATGATGAGATGGTATACAGTGCCTTGAAAAAATATTCATACCCTTGAAATTTTCAACATTTTGTCCTGTTATTGTATTGTGTAAATGTATTTTATTGGGATTTTATGTGATAGACCAACACAAAGTGGCACATAATTGGGAAGTGAAAGGAAAATGATAAATGGTTTTCAACGTTTTTTTTACAAATAAATGTGTGAAAAGTGTGGTGTGCATTTGTATTCAGCACCCCTGAGTCAATACTTTGTAGAACAATCTTTCTCTGCAATTACAACTGCAAGTCTTTTTCAGGATGTCTTTACCAGCTTTGCAAATCTTGAGAGGGACATTTTTGCCCATTCTTCTTTGCAAAATAACTCAAGCTCTGTCAGATTGGATGGAGAGCGTCTGTGAACAGCAATTTTTAAGTCTTGCCACAGATTCTCAATTGGATTTAGGTCTGGACTTTGAGTGGGCCATTCTAACACATGAATATGCTTTGATCTAAACCATTCCATTGTAGCTCTGGCTGTATGTTTAGGGTTGTTGTCCTGCTGGAAGGGGAACCTCCGCCCCAGTCTCAAGTCTTTTGCAGACTCTAACAGGTTTTCTTCTAAGATTGTCCTGTATTTGGCTCCATCCATCTTCCCATCAACTCTGACCAGCTTCCCTGTCCCTGCTGAAGAAAAGCATCCCCACAACATGATGCTGCCACCACCATGTTTCACGGTGTTAGTTTTCCGGCACACATAGTGTTTTGCTTTTAGGCCAAAAAGTTAAATTGTGGTCTCATCTGACCAGAGCACCTTCTTCCACATGTTCGCTGTGTCCCCCACATGGCTTCTCGCAAATGGCAAAAAGGACTTCTTATGGCTTTCTTTGAACCATGACTTTCTTCTTGCCACTCTTCCATAAAGGCCAGATTTGTGGAGTACACAACTAATAGTTGTCCTGTGGACAGATTCTCCCACCTGAGCTGTGGATCTCTGCAGCTCCTCCAGAGTTACCATGCTTCTTCCTGCTTCTCTGAATGCTCTCCTTGCCCGGCCTGTCAGTTTAGGTGGACGGCCATGTCTTGGTAGGTTTGCAGTTGTGCCATACTCTTTCCATTTTCGAATGATGGATTGAACAGAGCTCCATGAGATGTTCAAAGCTTGGGATATTTTCTTATAACCTAACCCTGCTTTAAACTTCTCCACAACTTTATTGCTGACCTGTCTGGTGTGTTCCTTGTCCTTTATGATATTGCTTGTTCACTAAGGTTCTCTAACAAACCTCTGAGGGCTTCGCAGAACAGCTGTATTTATACTGAGATCAAATTACACACAGGTGGACTCTATTTACTAATTAGGTGACTTCTTAAGGCAGTTGGTTCCACTAGATTATAGTTAGGGGTATCGGAGTAAAGGGGCCTGAATACAAATGCACACCACACTTTTCATATATATGTATTTCCGTTTTTCAGGGGTTGGGCCCCTTAGTTCCAGTGAAGGGAACTCCTAAGGAGTTAGCAAACCAAGACATTTTGGACAATTTCATGCTCCCAACTTTGTGGAAACAGTTTGGGGATGGCCCCTTCCTGTTCCAACATGACTGCGCACCAGTGCACAAAGCAAGGTCCATAAAGACATGGATGTGCAAGTTTGGGGTGGAGGAACTTGAATGGCCTGACCTCAGCCCTCTAGAACACCTTTGGGATGAATTAGAGCGGAGACTGTGAGCCAGGCCTTTTTACCCACATCAGTGCCTGACCTCACAAATGCTCTTCTGGAAGAATGGTCAAACATTCCCATAGACACACTTCTAAACCTCGAGGACAGCCTTCCCAGAAGAGTTGAAGTTGTTATAGCTGCAAAGGGTGGGCCAACTCAATATTGAAGACTGGGATGCCATTAAAGTTCATGTGTGTGTAAAGGCAGGCGTCACAATACTTTTGGCAATATAGTTCCTTCAACCTAAGAATGTAGCAAGCCTTCATGAATAACCTTGTGTCTAAGTCCAATGATCATCAGCCCCATCTAGAGGCCATAATGTGGTATATTTCTGAAATACCCCACTCAGGACATGCTACCTTATGGCCACTGGATGGAGCTGATGATCATAGGAAATAAACATATTAAACACAATACAGGGATTATTCATGATGGCAATTCTTGTATACACAGACAGTTGTTTGCTGTCTGTCTGTAGAGCCCCTGATATATCTCAAGTTGATCTGACTTGAATTGCATCGAGTGGCTTACCATTTAACTCAGTTCTATTGTTGGCTCACAGAGGGTTTTACAGTTTCCGCTATTTTATGTTTTTTCTGGCTCTTGCTCTTCGGAATAAAGAACATCGGATACGCGTGCCCATTATTGTTATATTGTAAGTTCAATACCGTTTTATAGGATGCTTATTGTGTCTGCTATAAAGCAAATCTTTTTCTTTGCCTAGCCTGGGCAAGGTAAAGGTTTGCTTTCAAATAACATCCATCTTAGTGAAATGATCCTAATATAACAAAAAGTAAGAGATTAATTGCCAAGGCCAGAATTTTACAGTCAAGTGATTCTGGATGAGCGAAGGAGGAGGGTTACGGATAATAGGGTTCACAGTGAACCATCCACCCCCTTTGGTACACCTTTAAGTACTAGTTCTATAATATAGCTTTCGTCATCTACTTAATTGTGAGCCTTCCAAGGTGCGTTCATGCAATCCTTCTCCCGGGTCGTTTATGTGTTTACTGGATTTTCCACATTTGTGGCTATACATAATTGACGGCTGATTTAAAATTAATTACGCTGCATTAAGAATGTTTTCAGCTCGGAGCGCCTGTAAAGTGGCAGCTCCGGAGTAAACCTTGATAAATATTACATGGGCTCCCCATGGGAAGAATTACATTGTTATAAGCCATGGAGCTTTCTCCTGCTTGGTTTGTTTTGTTACGGAACATGGGAGCCTCTGACAGTTAAATGTCTTCTTGAAAAAAAAATTTTGTTGGAGATTTTATTGCCTTTGAAAAGCATTCATTTATTTTTTATAGGAAGTCAGTTTTGGGACATCTGGCCAAGTGCAGAGCACACCTGTCATTTTTTTTTATGGGATTCCCCCTTTGGCAGGTGACATAGACTAACTCAGGGAGTCATGGGCTAGTGCCCCGATAGGCCCCCAGGCTACTTAAACCATAAACCTCAAGAGCTTCTGGTGCTGCTTTAAGCAAAGTCTTCTGGTGTTCCAGTGGCTTCCATTGATTATAGGTGATGGAGTTGGGAGAGCCTGTCCCAGCTCTGTGTATGCATGTGGAAAGAGGATTAAACACCGAACTCTAGCCAAAACGGCCCAGGTGTAACCAAAAGTAAAAGCGGCTTCAGCCCGACTCTTCCCAGACCATGCTCCACGACACCGTTTGCCCCAACTACAGGGTTAAGTAATAAGGGTATGACTGTGACTGAGCCCTGTAGGATGGGCAAAATGTGCTCTGGGGTGTGACCAGGGAGGAGTCAGGCTGAAGCCGCTTACACTTCCCTTTACACCCTGGGCTGTTTTTCCTTGAATGTGGTGTTTCATCCTCTTCCCTCCCAGGCTACTTTGTTGCAAAATGTCAGTGGCCCTCAGGATGGCCCCACCAAGGATATCAGAAAGATGATGGCTGTGATGTGGAGACTGCTCAGCAGCACTAGACTAGTCAAAGTAAAGGCTACAAAGTACCTCTCCACTGGATATGGATTTTCACAGGTTATCAAACTGTGGATAAAGTCACTACTTGAGCCCAGCTGGCCTGTGTTCAGCAGTTCATTGCAAAGATGGAATCCGAGGGGGGCATGTCCGGATGCAGTAGGAAGCGGACGTGTTACAGAGGAGCTCCGCCGGTCCGCATGCAATCCGTAGGAATCCTGCCTTGATAATCCTCATCCAGCACGTACACTGACTCCTACATATTGCCAGGCATCATCGGCGGTGGAAGCTGGGGTTATTGTACAGGCCGGCTGTCTGTAGAGGCTGCCTTGGGGCGCCACATCCCGGAGGAGACCCGCCATCTTGCGGCCTACGCAGCCCCCCGCGATCCCCGGCCTCGGATGCCGCGATCGGCGGCTGGAAGACCGCAACAACTCAAGACACCCGGCTGCGAGAGGGGGAAGGACTCGGAGGAGATAGCCAGAGTCATCGGCGGCACCTCGGAGGCCCTCGGCTGGCGCCACGCTCCGGAGGGGATCCGCCATCTTGAGGCCTACAAAACATCCGCGATCCCCGGCCTCGGGTGCCGCGATCGGCGAGAGGAGGGCAGCGGCAGGTCACACACTCTCGGCGTCCGGAGGTGAGCTGCGGTGGGGCCCGGGGGGACCTCTAGGGACACAGAATACCCCACAGAGAAGCTCGGCAGGCTCCTTATACAGGCCGCCGGCCGCCATCTTGAGGCCTCTCACACACATCATTCCCTGCCATAGTCCACAGAGGGGGAGCTACCATCCGACCTGATACATATACAGTGCCTCTGTCAGGACTACACCCAACAACCAGTGAAGGAGTCGCGGTAGAGGCTTGCATCCTGCCCTGCAGCCTGAGAGTACAGTCCACAGCTTCTACAGTATGATACTGGACTCTGGGGGGGGCTGTATAACTGCAGAATTAACAGCCTGAACTCTTGCTGTGTGCTGGCCCACATTATAGTTTATCTCGTCCAGCAGGGGGGAACACCTTGGCATGAGAAGAGGCAGAACTAGCTCCGCGAAGTCAGGTGGGCATACCCCTAAAGCTTCCTCACAGCGGAAACCACAGGCCCCAGCAGGGGGGACCAGCTGCACGAACATGGCATCTCAAACCGTCCCTGCGGATCCAGGTTCGGAGGAGGACCGCTTTCAAGCCCTTATGCTGGCTATTTCTGGCTGCCAGAATACTTTAACGGACAAAATTGACACTCTGCAAATGGAATTTGGGCTCATGCGCAGAGATATGGACAAGATGCGGGACCGCATGTCCGAAGCGGAGCGACGAATTGGGGACTCGGAGGATGCAGTTCGAGACAACCAGGCCTCTATCCATACCCTACAAGCCAAGGTAAAGATACTGGAATCGCGGGCTGAAGACAGTGAGAACCGTAATCGCCGAATAAATTTGCGGCTAGTGGGCCTTCCGGAGGGGGCTGAAGGTCGGGATCCCACAGCTTTTACAGAAACTTTACTCCGCAACCTACTCCCGCAAGCCCCATTCTCCCCGCATTTCGTGGTGGAGCGAGCGCACAGGATGCCTCCTGTAAGAGGCCCACCTGGGGCCCCGCCGCGTACCTTCATCTTTCGGTTGCTAAACTTCCGTGACAGGGACTTGGCCCTCCGGGAGGCCCGGAAGATTCCGGAGCTTCGCTTCGAGAACACCAAGGTCATGATGTTTCCAGACTACTCTGTTGACACACAGCGGCTCCGCAGAACCTTCGACCACGTCAAGGCACAGCTACGCCTGAAAGGGCTAAAGTACAACATGTTGTTCCCGGCTCGCCTTAGAGTGATCGATGGAGAGTCCTCTCGATACTTCACCTCACCGGAGGATGCTTCTCGTTGGATGGACACCCTGCCCCAAGACCGAAGAGGGCAGGAGTAGCTCATGCAGAAATGCTTATGTAAATCTCCAGCGCTGTGGCCTAGTGCCTCAGGAGTAAATTTCTTGGTCAGGCTTACCTATCACCTCACCATTTATCTGGATGACAATTTTTGTTCGAGTTGCTGCTCACACAGCCTTATTGTCGCCCCCCCCCCCTTTGTTATAGGTTCTGTTGCACTAAGGGGTGCCTTTTGGGGGGGAGGGGCTGGGGTGATGTATGCCTCCTTTAAATGCTTTTTCCGCTCACTTCAACACAGGGCTCTACTTGGAGGTTTTATCCTCACCCACCTTCATGTGAGCAGTCACTATGACACACCATATTTTGTCGATTGAAGGGAATAGAGACCGATGGAAGAGAACATTATTCCCCTTGGCCTCATTGGTAGGTCTGTGGGGGTTTTGAGTTACAGATCTGACCAAAAGTGTGTGCCCCTAGCTGAGGCTAGGTGTTTCTTCTTTCCAATCTTTATTAATATGTTTACTTTTCTAGTATACAAGTTATATGGATTCCTATTATGCTTCTTTTATCCTCAGGATACGGACGGATACCTCTGAACTGCACCGAACTTTGACCACCCCCGTGTTACTTGGTGCCGTTCTGGGAGTCATCTCTCTGTCGAGTGGGAGAATTTCCTAGAACCTAATGGGTTTTGTTTGGGGTTTAGGCACGCCGAGTTCCACAGCGGCTGTGCGGGGTGGGAGGGGCTTGGGTTTTTGTTTCTTCTTGTTTTTTAGTGTTATTTTTTTACCATACAAGACAGATGAGTGATGATGTACGTTGCCCGTGGGGGTCATGGATCCGGGCCCGGCTATCGCTCTGCCCGGATCCATGGCGGACCCATAGGTACAGTGTATTGATGATGTTGCCGGCCACCCAGGGTCCGGCTGACCGCAACGTAATCCTTGAATATGTATATCCTCCCACGATATGGCCCCCCTGAAAATTCTTTCCTGGAATGTCCGGGGACTGGGTGATAAAATAAAGCGCTCACTAGTGTTTGATTATATCAAGAAATACAACCCCCACATCTGCATTTTGCAAGAGACACATCTAGTGGGGAGTAAAATAATGAGTCTAAAACGCCCCTGGGTGGGGAGGCATTTTCATGCCACCCACTCAGGCTACTCACGCGGAGTCAGTATTTTGACTCATAAGTCCCTTCAATTTGAGTTGCTTGATGTTAAGCTGGACCCTGGGGGTAGGTATGTACTAATTCATGCAATTATTGATATGGTTGAGATGGTAGTGGTGGGCATCTACTTACCACCCCCGGCTGACATTTCCCTACTCCATAACCTCATTCCCCTCCTAGCTCAATATCCCACAGATAATGTCCTTCTGGCAGGGGATTTCAATATAGCGCCGGACCCATCCCGCGATAGACTCTCACCTGACCCCGCCAAGGACTCCTCCCTATCCAGATGGGCGGGTATATTTGGTTTTGAGGACGTGTGGAGATGGAAATGCCCTACTGAACGCTCATACACATGTAGCTCCCTTTCATATAACACGCTATCTCGCATTGATCTCATCTATGCCAGTGGCACCCTATTGCCTAAGATTAGAGAGATCAAGATCCTCCCAAGAGGAATATCGGACCACTCACCAATGCTTTGTGTTTTACAAACGGAGACACCCCCTGCCGACAGAATCTGGCGCCTTTCCAGATTCTGGATAAACCACCCGACTATAGAGTTTGAAATAGCCACCTTGATTAGACAATACTGGTTGATAAATGCGGGCTCAACGTCACCGGGTAATGACTGGGACGCATTTAAGGCCTATATAAGAGGATGTTATATGTCTTCTATTGCTACAGAACGTAAAAATAACCAGCTTATACTTGAGGAGGCGGAGGCTAAGGCTCAGACTCTTGAATCTGACTTTGCCCTCACGGCTAACCCCATCACAGGACAGGACATGAAAGCAGCGTACAGGGAGGTTATGCTTCTTAGGGTGGCAAAAGTTAATGAGAGACAGTTGGTTCAATCACAAAAAATATTTGAACAAGGGGAGAAGCCGGGGCGACTGCTAGCTTGGCTTGCTAAAGAACAATCCACGACCCATACTATAGCGAGAATTGTAGCGACTGACGGAACAATAAAGACAGACCCATCAGATATAAACAGATGCTTTTTGGAATTCTACTCCAATCTGTACTCATCAAGGGCAGGATACTCTGAAGAAGAGCTGTCTGGGTTCTTGGATGACGTAGACTTTCCTACCCTAACACCAGAAGCTAGGCAATCCCTGGATAGTCCAATCACGCTAGAAGAGGTTCAAATAGCCCTGGGCTCTCTGCAACCGGGTAAAACTCCTGGAACGGATGGATTCCCCCCCGAGTTTTATCAACAATATGCGGAGGAGGTGGCTCCCAGACTACACAATATGTTTGTTAAGACACTAAGGGAGGGAGTTCTCCCCCCTTCTATGGCACAGGCAATCATAGTAGTAGTGCCCAAGCCGGGGAAGGACCCCCAACTGTGCTCGTCCTATAGGCCCATTTCCCTGCTGAATTCCGATGCAAAAATTTTGACTAAAATACTCGCCAGACGTCTTAATGAGGTAATACTATCATTAGTGCACGGGGATCAGTCGGGGTTCATGCCAGGCAAGGGCACGGACATTAACCTCCGGAGATTGTATGCAGTCTTGGCCTCGGGGATTGGAGACGTTGACCAAGCGGTAGTGGCCTCCCTGGATGCAGAAAAAGCTTTCGATTCAGTGGAATGGAAATATCTATGGGAGGTCCTCCGCAGATTTGGATTTGGTCCCATCTTCATCTCCTGGGTTGAGGCGGTGTACAGATCCCCGACGGCCAGGGTACGTACAGGAGCGGTCCTCTCTCCGTCTTTTCCCCTTCGTAGAGGGACGAGGCAGGGATGCCCGCTATCCCCGGGGCTTTTTGCACTGGCGATAGAGCCCATGGCTATCCTTATTAGGTCCACCTCACAAATACAGGGTATTACTATAGGTCCACTACAAGAAAAGGTGTCATTGTATGCGGATGACACCTTGTTATACCTTAAAGACGACGGACAATCATTGACACAAGCGCTTCGAGTTATAGATAGGTGTGGGCGTTATTCAGGAATATGTATTAACTGGGGGAAATCAGTATTGTTCCCACTGCACTCTGGGGTTGCTCCTGTACATTTAGATGTACAGCTATGTCGGGTATCACAGTTCAGATACCTTGGCGTAGAGATACACAGAGACCTTCGTCAGTTCATTGGCCTGAATCTGACCCCGGCAATGTCTCGAGTAACCCACCAATTTTCTACATGGAAATCTCTTCCCCTTAGTCCAGTGGGCCGCGTAAATCTAATTAAGATGTCCATCCTGCCCAAATTCACCTATTTGTTCAGGCAATCTCCTGTACCCATACCCCTTTCCTTCTTTGCTAAGTTAGATAGTTTGGTCATCTCCTTCGTATGGAATGGAAAGGCCCCTAGAATCGCAAAAACAACACTACAACTCCCGGTTATGCTGGGTGGCCTGGCACTCCCATGTTTCTTAAAATATTACTGGGCGGCAGTCCTGGTGACGTTAAAATGGTGGCTAGCGGAGGAGTCCTCTAATCCGGCATCTGATGTGGAGGCCGCTTTGTTGGGTTCCTACTCGGAACTAAGGAATCTCATACATAGAGGGCCCGCTCCAATCCCAAAATATCGGTGCCCATGAAAACGACCATTAAGGTGTGGGATACGGTGAACGCGAAACTAGAGGAACAACATACGTGGTCCCCTGTGACACCACTTTGGGGTAACCCGCGGCTAAGTCATTTTCAATCGATTCCGGATCCCGTCATATGGGCTAGATACGGCATAGTGGCCCTTGGTGATATTGTATCACAGGGACAACTGATAACGTTTGATGATCTGAAAAGTAGAAAGGGCCTCCCAAATCAGATGTTTTTTAGATTTCTCCAGATAAGACATGCTTTTCGCTCCCAGTTTCCCAGTCCGATAACTTTGCGGATGTCGGATTTGGAGACTGAACTTCGTGTACCTGAAGGCACTAGATTGCTCTCGTCTATATATAACAAACTTACCCTGCTAGACACATCTAGAGTCTCACAACTGCTGACAACATGGCAACGTGACATCCCTGACCTGAGTGACGATGACTGGGAGGAGGGGGTACAGCAATATTTAACTCTGACCATATCCTCTAGGGATAGATTTACCCAACTAAAATTTCTACACCGGGCTTATTACTCCCCATCGCGTCTTGCAAAAATTTATACAAATAGAACAGCCACCTGTCCTAGATGTGGCTCAGATGATGCAGATTTCTTTCATACTGTGTGGACATGTCCACAGATAGTGGTTTTTTGGGAGACAGTCCTGGAGGATATTAACTCGGTAGGCAAAATCAGGGTCCCCTATAGCCCTCTTCCCCTCCTGCTGGGTATATGTGACAATCTTGAGGCCCCCAAAAGGAAAAAATTATTTGTTTTTTACGCTGCAATGTATGCCAGAAAGGCGATTCTCCTTAAATGGAATCAGCCTCAATCACCTACTAAACAACTATGGCTCTCTCGCATAAATGCAGCCCTGCCCCTATATAAACTAACATATATGGGAAGGAACTGCCCGAAAAAGTTTGATAGAGTCTGGGCGGGTTGGGTGGAGGCCAAACACCTGACTATTCCATAGTAAACTAAGTACTACAACTTGCACTCCTGGCTGCCCAAGCATTCCTGCTTTAGGTAATTTCGCCCAGGACAGGGCCTCCCCGATACGAGGTTAATACATAACTAAGCTTGAAGGACCCCTGCGGTGCCTTCCTACCCGGGCCTCTTCCCCCCCCCCCCTACCCTTCCTCCCCCCACACGGGGGGCTTTTATAGCGATCGAGATTTGAAGTTTTACAACTCTATTTTGACCATTTGCTGTGCGGTTGAAATGTATTATCTGCAATGTACTATTCGATTTCATATGGTATGGAAAATCCTTGTACATTATCTGTCTTGAGCTAATGTAACCTGTTTATATTCTGTTTGCTTGAGATAAATAAATAAACATTATGTTAAAAAAAAAAAAGATGGAATCCGAGAAATACAAGTCTAATGCCGCGTACACACGATCGGACTTTCCGACGGGAAATGTTGGATGTGAGCTTGTTGGCTGAAAGTCTCACCGTGTGTATGCTCCATCGAACATTTGTTGTCAGACTTTCCGCCAACAAATGTTGGCTAGCAAGTTCTCAAATTTACCGCCGCACAAGTCCGTCGCACAAAAGTTCACGCATGCTCTGAATCAAGTACGAGCGGGAAGCGCTCGGTCTTGTAAAGCTAGCGTTCGTAATGGAGATACCACATCACTATAGAACGTCCTTTTTCTCGGCTCGCCATACGTCTTGTACGCCACTACGTTCGTAATTCTTGGCCAACATTTGTGTGGCCGTGTGTATGCAAGACAATTTGGAGCCAACAACCTTCAAACAAAATTCCACGGTTTTGTTGTCGGAAAGTCCGATCGTGTGTACGGGGCATTATAGGTCAAAGAGAGCGCCAAATCAAAACTCCTTAGGAGTCCAAAGTCTTTGTTGGTCAATTAGTTACAACAAGCAGGGCAATGGACTGTCGGTGCACTTTGGAGTCACACAATCCCCCTTTATCAGGAATGGGTGAAATGGCAAAATGTTAATTGGTTTCAGCAATACTCCTAAGAACCAGTCTAAAGCCTCATAAACATGGGCTGAAAGTTGGAAGACATCGGTTGGTTAAAAAAAAAAAAAAAAGTCAGACATTCAGCCCATGTGTATGGCACCCTGTCCAACAGAAGCCAGCCGGTTGGCCAATTTCTGTCCGACAAGCATGCTGGAAAACCTGCAGCCGACCAACTCCTAATTAGCGCTCTCAGCCACTGATCGGAGGGTGGCCCCCCTGTCAGAACACAACAGCTCAGCAGGGGAGATTGCTGTACTAACTTCACATAGTTAGTACAGCAGCTCTGACCGTAGCTGACAGTTTTTTTCGTTTAACCTGCTGGGTTGAACAAAAGAAAACTCATAGTGTGTACCAGGCTTAAGACTGCTGTCAAAGTAAGGCCACTGTTCTACTAAGGAAGTTCAGTAATTTCTTATAAGGTTCTAACCTAAATAGGAGGTCTAAAAATGTCACAGGAGTTGTCAGGAAATTCCAGTAAGATGACTGGTCCATGTGTATGCACATAGTACTACTCAAGGAATCATGATCAGGTGCACAAATGTGTGCAGGAATGTACCCACAGTTCCTCTTGGTGCCTGGCGGCCTATTTAAGGGATGCTCCTGCCCACCATCAGTGCTGACTGGTCTTCAGCTGTTTCTGTGTCCTGCTTGTACCTTCTGCTCAACCTCAGTTGCTGACCAGGCTTGTTATTGACCTGATCCTGGATCTTGTTTACGCCTCTGCCTATCTGTTCCTGAACTCAGCTTTGCCCATGACTACATTGTTGCCTGTGCTTCTGTATCACATTGTCTGCCTACTGCCGACTTTGGCTACCTCTGTGACCTCGCTTCTGTCTTCAATTTGGCTCCACTTTGCCTGCCCTGGCTGACATCCATATCTGCTACAATCATTGCAGTGTGTTCCTATCTCAAGCCTGATGGGAACTCTGACAAGCCATATACCTCATCATCTCAGTCTCCTATCAGGTACATGACAGGAGTTGATGACTCTCACCCCAAAACCCCTTGCAATATAATACCACCGTGTCCCATCTTTTAGTAAAAGCATGGGTTCTCATTGGATGAGGGAAGTAAGTTCCCTGTAAATGTCACCAGACATGGAACTGGTAAGGGGTCTAAAGGGTCACCTTACCAGCTGGCAGATGAGAGGCTTGCTTTGCTTGGGCAGAGCACAGGTCTACATTGAACATCTGGTTGGTCAGTCCCAGTTTTGGTAGCACAATCTAGTCATTTTGGCTCCCCCGAGTGTAACAGGTTCTGGTTACAACAATAACTATTAGAAAGCCTGTTTTATGAGAAAGAGCTTATTTTGATCCCTTTTGAGCGCAATTTACTCTTTTAACTTTCCCTTTTTTATACATTTTCCCTAAGTTATAGTGAGCCATTATTCTAAATTGAGTTGATCTGCTGTCTTCATCAACACTTGTGTATTCAGCATGGGCCCAGTTGTGGTTACCGGAGTACCGGAGCATGTCAGAATAAGAAATTAAACCCGACGATTACAGCAGAGACGCTGTACTTATCACTTGACATTACTTGTATTTTTCAGAATCATGTTTTGTGACATAACATCCACTTCATCAGCGCTGCAGAAACAAAGAAGTCACATTCCCTTTCCCATTGAAATATCTGTTTAGTTGATGTTTATGTGAGCCATTGTTCTTTCTAGGTAGTGCATTGATTTGCATCAACAAAAGACTTCATATTCCCCCATGCGTTGGGCTTTCTTTGACTCTGAAGATTGAGAGCGGAAGCTATTTTGTTCCTATTACTAAATACATTTCCACTGTGGGAGGCATTCTTTCCATGGAGGTGTAAGGGGTTGGTAATGCCATACTCCAACCAGATTTTTTTTTGGATAGAATGGGGAGAGTAAAAAATTTTCTCTGAATTTTATTTCAGTCAGTGACCCACTGGGGAGGTTTTCTAAACTTCCATTTACTTGGACAACAAATGGTGCTGTGGTTGTATAGTTATGGGACAGTGAAGCTTAATAATAATAATAATAATAATAATAATAATAATAAAACTGGGCTAAGTGAGAGAAGTCCATACATTCCCTCATCCATGCAAACACATGGGTGGATAAATCTCCCCTTGCCGGTTGATTGGTGGCAGTCACTGTTTAGCTGACTTTTATATTGTCCAGCTTCTCCGGTTTATCATTTGAAACTTGTTACAGATTACAAAGATTTACCAAAATTTTCTGTTCTGACATTAAAGCTCATCTTTTACTCCTACTCTTCCATCCGTTCTCTCTCTCTGAAGGCCCATACCTTCACCCTGCCCTGTTTGGCTGACTTTTTGATCGCCTGACTCCTTTGACTTAGAAATCTACAACTCGTGATACAATAGTGTGATGGTCAGTGGGAAGAATGCTCCTTACACTTGTGGTCATTGGGAAGAATTACCTCCTTACAGATAGCTAAAAAGATCAATGGTGTCAGTGGGAACTTATCTGAGAGGCAGAAATTGCCCAATGCTGAAGGAACCCCTAGCAACGTTTGGAGGAACCCTGGTTGAGAATCACTGATCTACACAAACTACTCTATAGAAGGAAGACGCTTATACCTACCAATTCTAAGGGCAGTCCAGTTCAGCCACATGACTGGCCCCCACCAGCCATCTTTAGGAGACAGGAGAAACAGCTGACTACAGATACCCAATTCTAAGCCCATGAGTCCGTTATGGGTGATCTCTCCTCTCCTCTGCAACCGGCCACTGGAGAGATTACGTGACCGGACCAGATCATCCTCAGAATAAGTAAAAATAAGCATTTTTCTTCTACAGCAGCTTTCTCAACCTTTTTACAACAGAGGAGCCCCTAAAATAACTTTTAGTTATTGTGGAACCATTACGAAAAACCAGTTCATTGGGGTCAATGAGAAAAAAATCTCCTTACATTGGTAGCCGATAAGAATGACAAGATAAGAATGAAGTGGTGTTAAGAATGACACCCTTACAGTTACAGGTAAATAGATAATTGTTGTCACAGCACTGGCTCTGCCAAGTGGTATTGGCACTGAAACTATGCAGGCACTATCAAATGAGAGGTCAATCAGCCACGGCTCAGGGAACCCCTAGCAAACTTTGGAGGAACCCTAGGGTTCCAAAGAACCCTGGTTAAGAATGGCTGTTCTACAGGGTAGTTACAGTAGTATAGGATTTAGAAGGGGGTTGGAGCAGATTTAACTTAAATAGATTGATCCTGGACTTCAACTTTCAAGCCCAACTTTAACTCCTAACTTTACAATACTTCTCTTCCTGAAGGCCCTTACCCCCATCCCATCCCACCCCATCCCACCCCACCATGTTTTCCTGAAGTGGCAGTGGTGGCGGGCATTCCTTAAGCACCTCAATATCACAGGTATTTGCGCATCGGCTTTTCAAACGTGATTTTTTTGGAAGCAATGCACTTTAATGAATTTTATTGCACACAAGCACAATATAATACCCAATTTTTTGGTGAAATATAAAAGTTGGTGTTACGCGGAGTAAATAGATACCTAACAGGTCACGCTTTAAAATTGCGTCTGCCTGTGGAATGGCGCCAAACTACGATACTTTAAATTCTCCACAGGTGACGCTTTAAACGCCTTTACAGATTACCAGTTTAGAGATACACAGGAGGTCTGGTAATAGAAATTTTTGCTCTTGCTCTGATGTTCACAACAATACCTCACAAGTGTGGTGCAATCACTGTTTACATATGCATGTGGGACTTATGTATATGTTCGCATTTGCGCATAAGCACTGGGGAACGGTAGTGCTTTAATTTTTATTTTTAATTCCTTTTAATTTTACCCCAAAAAATATCTTTCATTTTTTTTTGTATTAACTTTATTGATATCACAAGGGATGAACAACATCCTTTGTGACAACATGGGCCGTGACAGGTCCTATTAGACCCCAAATCTCTCCTCTGGCCTCCAATGCAACTGATCAGACACAGATCGGTCTGATTGGCTGCTTTCCTGGCCACTAACGACCAGGTAAGCAAAGAGCCAAAACCGGAAGTCTCAAAAGCTGCTTCCGGTTTCTGGAGTCTCTGAGAGGGAGTAACAACGTCAGTTCCTCGCTCTGTGTAGTGCTGCCATCGCCACCAATCACATCGCTCCATGATCAGAAGGCAAAGCCCAGTAAGGGGGCAGCAGGGGGGGGGGACCCCCTTTCACCACCAGCACAAGTGACCGAGTGGCTGTTGAAGAGGGAACTGCCGGCTGCAAATTTTGATACCGGAAGGATGCCTACAGGCAGGGGCGTTACTAGGGGGTGGCTATTGGGACTATAGCCCCGAATCTGGGGCCCATAGCACCAAGTCTCTTGCTGCAAGGTCCTTGCCTAACCAGTGGGTTGCGGCTGCTGAGAGAGGCGGAGGAGAGGAGAGAAGCGAGCAGGCGGATGAGCAGAGATGACATCTCTCTCTGCCCGCTCCACATCAGCGCTCTTCACAGCTGGGCCTCTTCAATTTGGGAGCAAGGTGTGGCGAGCAGTAGAGAGATGACATCATCTCTCACTGCCCGCCATACATCAGCGCTCTTCGGCCCTCACTAAATGGACCAGTGCTGTCAGCCTGCCACCAATGCAGCGTCAATGCACATTTGGTGGCACTGGCTGGCATGGCAAGTGACAATCCACATCAGTTGGCAAGTGACAACCCACATCTGGTGGCCGGTGATGTGGCAAGTGACAATCTGCAAATGGAGGCAGGAGATGTGGCAGTCTGCAAATGGAGCCATGAGAGGTGACAAGTGACAATCTGCAAATGGTGGCAAGAGATGTGACAAGTGACAATCTGCAAATGGTGGCAGGAGACATGGCAATGTGCAAATGATGGCAGGTGACGTGGCAAGTGGCAATGTGCAAATGGTGGCAGTTGGCGTGGCAAGTGACAATCCACATCTGCTGCCAGGTGAAAGTGGCAAGTGACAATCCACATCTGGTGGCAGGCGACATGGCAAGTGACAATCCAGATCTGGTGGCAGGTGGCGGTGGCAAGTAACATGCTGCATCTGGTGACAGGCGACGGTGGCAAGTGACACGCTACATCTGGTGGCAGGAGACGTGGCAAGTGACCCGCCCAGGGCTCCCACTGATTCCGCAGTATGGTGAGTTGAACCACTTCATTATATATTAGAATGTAACAATAGAAATAATGCACTTCAATCACCCTGACACCATATCAACCATGGTGCCATGATGATTGAAGTGCCAACACCAGCCATCGCCCGTGAAAAGTTGCTTACCACAGGCATCATCCTGGTATAACCACTTTAACCTAAGGATGTCCATATATGTCCTGTGATATTGAAGTGGTTATAAAGTCCTTTTGTACCTTAATGCATTCTCTGCATTAGGGCAAAAAGCACCCGCACACCCATCCTACCCACACCCATCTCTGAACTTTTTCCTGACTCCTGTCATGGCTCCAGTGCTGTCTCCATCTCCAGTACATCTCTCCCCACTTCCTGCTTTCACAGGAGACACTGAAAGCAGAGGGAATCATAGGCTCCTGCTGCTGTCAGTCAAACTCCTGTTGGGAGGGAGCAGAGGTGAGGCTTGCCTGCGCTGAGTGTGTCTATGGACACACACAGCCCAGCTCAGGAGTTCACATGCATAGGTGCCTCCTTAGCAATTGGCTTGCTAAGGAGGCACCAGGAGAAAGGACTATCTGCCAGCAGTGACGGGGGGCTGCTAGAGGAAGAGGTAAGGGACCTTTTGATAATCCTGGACAGCAGTGTGCACAGGTAATACCTTATGAGTTCTGTGCTGTCTGGGACGACTGTGAACTCTGGCTGGAGTGATGATGCCCCCTGGATCTTAGGAAGGAGCGTGACACTAAACTCATATACAAGACTGGACACCACAGGGAGAAGACCAATAAGGAGGAGGACCCAGGGCGTCACCTGGTCGGTCAAAAGTCATCAAAATAAAGTAAGTGGGAAAAAAAATCATAAAATACAACAGGGGAAGGGTGCTCAAGGCAGGAAGGAGGAGCACAAAGCCCTTAAATGGCAGCTGAGAACAAACCACAAATCTGCCCAGCAATGGCAAATCCGATATCTAATTTTCCATATGGGTTGAGGACACTGGAGCACCAATATCTGAGTATGTTATTAGCAGTCCTTTCTGCACGCCGCTGTTTGATGTTCGGTAATTCTTCTGGCCTCTTATACTTAACAATGGTTTATCTTTCGCATTAAGCGCTTTTTCAATTAAAACGAAAGCCCGTTGATTGGTTGGACCCGTCTGCTTTGCTGAAATTAGATTTACGGCTATCTGCGGAGTTGGATAAAATGACTTTTCCGAAGCCCAGAATTTAGGGAAATGGTTTCATTAATTTCTCTAATGGCGCTAATATAAAAAGTGGCTCGACTGGTTGCTGTTTTTTTTTTTTTTACAACCAAAATGTTTTTTCCTTGATTGTTCTTTCAACAAAAACATTTTAACATAAAAAAGAGGTTTGGTTCGCATCTGATTAATAAAATACAGCTTCAGATTTATAGACAAGGTTGATTTTTTTTTTTTTTTTAGTTAGTAACATAGGTTTGGTGTTCCTGAAATACACAGTACTTCAAGCTCTGCCAGGTATAAAAGATCAATGTTTAATCTACCTACAAAGACTAAAATTGATTAAATGTATTATTAAATTCATCCCATAGAAGAAACTGAATATCCATTTTCATATTAATGTAGTACCCTCTACCTTAGATAGGTAGGTGCTAGCGTAGGTTTTTATGTAAGCTGCCAGCACAGGTAAATTTAAGCAGGCCTATGCTATGCTATATATATATATATATATATATATATATATATATATATATATATATATATATATATATATATATATATATACACATACATACATACATACATACACAAAAAATAAAAAATAATAATAACAATAATAATAATAATAATAATAATAATAATAATAATAATAATAATAATAACAATAAATAAGAAATATATTATTAATAATAATATTTATATAGATATATATGTAGGAAGGCCAGTATGGTGGCCTGAATTTATGGGAGGAGCCCGGGGGGTATTTAAGCAGCCCGCTCACCTGTGGTGCTTGTCGGTTTCCTGTGCGCGGTATACATCACTAGGCCGACGATTCGAATACCAGCGTCCGCAAGTTCTTGTCTCGCAAATTCCCGCATTCGCAATTTCCGTGCTCGAGAGTTTCGAAATCCGTGTTACCAATTCGTAGTTCGTACCACGCGTCTGGCTCGGCTGTCGCAGGTAGGGTCCCGTCGGACTTTTGTTTTCACGCATTGTTAGATATCATGTCACTAAACCGTGATATCAAACTCACGAATCACTCGCAAATTTCACAACGTACCGCAATGCATACCACTCGCACCATCGTTATGTTACCATTCCTCGTTATTTGAAAAATCACCGCTACGTAGATGTCGCTTCATTTCAGGCATGTCTGAATTGTTACCACGCGTCAGTAGACAACCGTTGTGATTCGCAATTCGCAATTTCTTATCGACGTCAGTTAGATACCAAGTCATTCCTCATTTCAGAACATTTCTAAACATTTCTAACATTTCAAACCATTTTGAATCATTTCATTCATTTCAGCCTCGTATCACGCTCCGATTCGAATCCAGTCGCATCTAAAGATGCACTGATTCGCTCCGGTGTGCCCCAGTAGTTACAGCCTCATTTCAGTACATGCTCCCGAGTCACGTTCATTGTCAGTCGCTCGTCACGACTCACCGATTCGTACCTCTGTCATGGTTATCATTTCACTGCCACGTATCACGTTCCGATACGAATTCAGTCGCATGGAAATGCACCGATTCGTCTCGGCGTGCCCCAGGTATTGACCACATTTCAGTACATGCTCCAGAGTCTGATTCACAGTCAGCCGCAACAGCGGCATGATCGATTTGCGCTTCTGTCATGGCAATAACTGTTACACCTGCACTTACCACACTCCGGTTTGAATCCAGTCGCATCTTCGATGCACCGATTCGTTACGGCGTGCCCCAGGGCTCGGCCTCATTTCTGAACATGCTCCAGAGTCCGGATCGTAGCTAGTCGCAGACATCGGGCGACCAATCCGCATCTCTGTCATGGGAATTCATTTCACTCCCACATATCGCATCACCGTTTCGAAACCAGTCGCATCCATGATGCACCGATTCCTCACGGAATTCCCCAGTTGTTTCGGCCGTATCCATACCTATACCTGAGCTCGGTTCGTTGCCAGTCGCAAATGCGGCACAACCAATTGGAGCCTCGGTCAAGGTGAAAACATTTCTGTCATTTCGTTGTGTCATATTGCGCTCCGATTCGAATCCAGATGCATCAAACATGCACCGATTCGTCCCGGTGTGCACCAATGTTTTTTCAGTTGCCTCATTTCAGTACATGCTCCAGAGCTCGGTTCGCGGTCGATTGCAGTTACGGCAGGACCGAGCCGGACCTCTGTCATGGCAAGAGATTTCACTCATTTCATAATCAAGGCAAACATTTCAAATCATTTGGTTGTCACTAGATTGCAAATCACCTTACAAGTTACTGCTTCAAGTTAGCCAGCTAAACCTTCAAGAGTTATCACCTTTCATTAAAACGCAGTCACGGCACACCAATTCGTGCCTCTGTCATGGCATAGACATTTCACCCATTCTATTTTTAATTTCATTCATCTGTCGCTTAAACATATTACAAATCACTTTTAAGTCAGGTAGTCAGACCCTTCACCGGTTGTCATCTGTCATTTCCTCCAGGTCAGTCAAAGTGCAAAAAAAAAAAAAAAGCCACACCCCGTCTTCCTTCGAAGTTCAGTCATGGTCACAATTCATTGGTTAAAACCTTCGCCTCACTACTATCCCCCCTTATAGTCGCACAATCCGATTTATGTTGGTAGCCTTTCATACACTTTACAAACTGATTCGTTTCAGGAGTCATTGTATACAACATACAAAAGATTCGTATCGAATTCATTTCATACACCTTACAACCAGTTCATATCGGACTAAATTTCATACAAAAAAAAAAGCACAAACTCCCTGCTATCCTTGCAAGCACGCATCCAAGCATAAACTTCTTGCATTTGTTGCAAGCACACGTCGAAACATAACTTCTTGCAATCATGGCAAGCGCACATCCAAGCACAACTTTATTGCAATCATTGCAAGTACACACCCAAACATAACTTCTTGCAATAGTTGCAAGCGTACATCCAAGCACAACTTTCTTGCAATCGTTGCAAGTACGCACCCAAACATAACTTCTTGCAATCGTTGCAAGCACACCCAAGCACAATTTCTTGCAATCATTTCAAAACACGCAACCAATAATAAACTTCTTGCAAACTTGCGGGCATGCATTTAAGCACAACTTCTCGCAATCATTGCAAGTACGCATCCAATTACAACTTCTCGCATCGTTGCAAGCACACATCCAAGCATAACTCTTGCAGTCTTTGCAAGCACGTGCAGCAATACGTACTTCTCACAGTCACCACAAACACATCTTCAGCAACATAAAATCCCTTGCAATCGTTGCAAGCACACATTTAAGCACAACTCTTATGCCCCGTACACACGGTCGGACATTGATCGGACATTCCGATAACAAAATCCTAGGATTTTTTCCGACAGATGTTGGCTCAAACTTGTCTTGCATACACACGGTCACACAAAGTTGTCGGAAAATCCAATCGTTCTGAACGCGGTGACGTAAAACACGTATGTCGGGACTATAAACGGGGCAGTGGCCAAAAGCTTTCATCTCTTTATTTATTCTGAGCATGCGTGGCACTTTGTCCGTCGGATTTGTGTACACACGATCGGAATTTCCGACAACGGATTTTGTTGTCAGAAAATTTTATATCCTGCTCTCAAACTTTGTGTGTCGGAAAATCCGATGGAAAATGTGTGATGGAGCCCACACACGGTCGGAATTTCCGACAACAAGGTCCTATCACATATTTTCCGTCGGAAATTCCGACCGTGTGTACGGGGCATAACAGTCATTACAAAACACGCATCTTAGCGTAACTTCTTGCAAACATTGCAAGCATACACCCAAGCATAACTTTCTGCAATCATGGCGAGCACGCATCTAGTCACAAAACCTCTTGCAATTGTTGCAAGCACACATCTAAGCATAACTTCTTGCAATCATTGCAAACACGTATCCAAACATAACTTCTCGCAATCGTTGCGAGCACGTATCCAAGCATAACTCCTGGCAGTCCGTGCAAGCACATACAGTAATACGGACTTCTCACAATCACTGCGAATACATCTCTATTGACACAAACTCCTTTGCAATCGTTGCAAGCACGTATTTAAGCACAACTCTTGCAGTCGTTGCAGGCCTCGCATCTTAGCATGACTTCTTGCAATAAGTAAAAAACACATTTCCAGTGGCACACAATCAGTCACACATCATTCTTCAGTGGCACTTAATCGGCCAGTTGTCTCCAGTGGCATCTACATACGATCCACTCGTCATTTCTGTATCATTTCTCGCTTAGGTCAGTTGAGTGCAGGTTCAATCCCACACCAGGTATCGTATTACCACACACAGCTGGCTCCTTCTCATAACACCATCAGGCTATACCTAGTCAGCATCCAGCATTTCCTGTCCTTACAGGACCCCAGAGAGCCGTCTGTGTCTACGGCTCATACAGTAAGATCCCTTCTACGTGGCATCCAGAAGCATCAGCCAAAAGCTAAAGGCAACACTTGCCCATTACAACTGCCATCTTTACGGACATGTCACAAAACTCACACATTCCCCAGTCTAGTCATCCAAGCAGCCAGCTACCCGGCCTTCTGTGGTTTTCTACGGCCTAACAAATTCACTTTTACTGGCACTAGCAGCCAGGTACTACGTAGACACCACTTGACTCGCTGGAAAAACCATTACGTCTTTCAGCTTGCGTTCTCCAAAACTCAACAAACCGGAACCGAGGTCTACAATAACCTCTTCCGAACTAACAACTCCACGCAGGCCAGCCTCCCCCCTTGACAAGCGGACCCACATCAGGCCAGTTCCCCAAGACTTCACCCATACACTAAGAAGCAGCTTCAATCTTTCCCGGGAATGCTCAAATTTGCAATACAGGTCATTTCCCTAGGATCGATATTCTGTGTCTTCCTCTCCCACACACAGGACCCCTTGTAGATCCTTAATTTAGACGCCCGGCGGTAGTGGACCTATCAATGCCGGAAAGTCCCGTACTGCGTGGATCAGTATATCAATGTTTATACCATTCATGTCGCCCTCATCACCCCAGGTAGTGACAGATGCCACAGCCTCCACAGGCTTCGCTGCAAATTTTGGCCACCATTGGTTTACAAGAACATGGCCTCCAGAGACACTCCAAACACTGTGTTTACACGGACTTCCTCCCTCTTCAAGCTATACCCGGTCATGGCAGCCGCTCAACGCTAGGGTCATATCTGGACAGGACAGGCTGGGGCTTTCGCCACCGACAACCGGTCCGAGGCGATCTTCTTGATGTAGCCAGGGCCTCATCGCTCGGTTATGTCCTTCCGCAGGCTGGTGCAATTATCTTGGCAAACACCAGTCAATGTCCACTGTACGCTCATTCCAGGCTGCCATCCTCAGGGACATGTTTACTATCTTTACTAGTTCACCATTTGGCCTTCTCCCTAGTTTGACCATATAAGCAGCCATTAACTTAGCCTACTACGGGTTCTGGCGGCCCAGCGAGTTCACCCGCAGCAATCCCGCAGGCCAAGTTCTGTGTAGTCGGCTCTCTACCAACACCATTTCTTCCTTCACCTTGCAGCGTCTAAAACCCAGCAATCAAGCCCCGCGATAGACATCCAGCTCCATAAAATAAACAACGCCGGATGCCCTGTAACCATACTCGACCGCCTACTGTTACTCCTACAGGTACACTCAAACTCTAGTCCCCTATTACCTTTTCAGGCAAACCCTTGAGTGCCTGCCAGTTCATCAAACACCTGGGGGTTCTTCTACGCAGTCTACACCTCGACCTCAGTCAGTACTCCGGTTACTCTTCAGTATCGGGGCAGACTCGGCAGCATTTCGGCATAGGTCCCAGACCACATCATTAAGAGATTAGCAGGGGAAACTCTGCCTACCTCGCCCGGTACATCCCCACTCCCTTGGTGGAAACGGCACAGGCATTCACCAAACTTGCTCAATAAACAAAGATAAATCTAATAAAACTACACCCCTACCTGATTGTTTTTGCCCCTTTATTTTGGCATACCGGCCATTAGACCAAGGCACACTTTCAGGTCCATTTCATTCCCACAAAAGCTGCTGTAAAGTTTTGTATTTTAGGGTATTAATACTTTAATTCACTCCATCTGCCTGAAAAAGAGGAACACCATCGCACTTTACCTGTACAAATGTTAGTAAAAAAAAAAAAAAACTATTTAATGGGCAAAAAAAAAAGAAAATCGAATATGAAAAAGTTCTTACCATACGTTTTAGATATACTTTAAAGCTGAAGTTAATCTGCTTATATTTTTACTTCCTTGTAGGCGGGGCTCTGTCTGACTTGCTGCAGCTTTTTAATGCACATTGTGAGCAGCTCACAGTGTGCAGTGAAATCAGACTTAAAGGGAGGCCGGAGTTCAGCTATAAAACAATGAAGCAAGGTTCGGTCGTTTTTAACAATTCAGCGATGAGCGGGTTATGGACTTTAGTTGTCAATGTCCGTCGGATGTTTGCGGTCACAATAATGCCCCGTACATACGGTCGGACATTGATTGGACTTTCCAACAACAAAATCCATCGTTTTTTTCCGACGGATGTTGGCTCAAACTTGTCTAGCATACACACGGTCACACAAAGTTGTCGAAGAAAATCCGATCGTTCTGAACGCGATGACGTACATCACGTACGTCGGGACTATAAAGGGGGCAGTAGCCAATAGCTTTTGTCTCTTAATTTATTCTGAGCATGCGTGGCACTTTGTGCATCGGATTTGTCTACACACGGTCGGAATTTAAAGGATCGGATTTTGTTGTCGGAAAATTTTATAGCCTGCTCTCAAACTTTGTGTGTCGGAAATTCCGATGGGAAAAGTCAGATGGAGCCCACGCACGGTCGGAATTTCCGACAGCAAGCTCCGATCGCATATATTCCGTCGGAAAGTCCGACCGTGTGTACGGGGCATTAAGAATGACAGTTCGATGTTTTGCAGTCACATTAATATATTTTAATGACCCCACATATATCTGCATATTCACAAACCTGTTTGGAATACACTGTTAAAAAAAACATTATGGGATGTTAGCATCTATGGTATGTTTTATTAACACCCGCACAGAGCTAGATGTGACAATAAAACCTACGGCTGTGATAACAATAAATATTCATTAATGTGCGATCAACACACCGGGGGAAATCAGAATCATTTATTGTAAGCCCGATCTGACCTCATGTGACATGGAGATTCTGCTCCATCACACCGGCTCATTTTAGAAATGTATTTTATTTATGTTTTCCAACTTTTTGAATGACTTTTGTTGGGGTGGAAGAAAATGTTGCAATTATTTTCAAGATATGCTATATTGTCAAAAGTATTGGGACACCTGCCTTTACACGCACATGAACTTTAATAGAATCCCAGTCTTAGTCCGTAGGGTTCAATATTGAGTTGGCCCACCCTTTGCAGCTATAACAGCTTCAACTCTTCTGGGAAGGCTGTCCACAAGGTTTAGAAGTGTGTCTATGGGAATGTTTGACCATTCTTCCAGAAGAGCATTTGTGAGGTCAGGCACTGATGTTGGACGAGAAGGCCTGGCTCACAGTCTCCGCTCTAATTCATCCCAGAGGTGTTCAATCGGGTTGAGGTCAGGACTCTGTGCAGGCCAGTCAAGTTCCTCCACCCCCAACTCGCTCATCCATGTCTTTATGGACCTTGCTTTGTGCACTGGTCCAAATTATTTGGTGGAGGGGGATTATGGTGTGGGGGTTGTTTTTCAGGGATTGTGCTTGGCCCCTTAGTTCCAGTGAAGGGAACTCTTAAAGCGGAGTTCCGCCTGGGTGAAAAAAAAAATAAAAGTCAGCAGCTACAAATACTGTAGCTGCTGACTTTTAATATAAGGACACTTACCTGTCCAGGGAGCAGGGGCGGATCCAGGGGGGGGGGCAACAGGGCAATTGCCCCCCCCCCCCCCCCCGAAATAGTAGCACTGACATGTCATTGAAGCCAGTGCCTCTGCCTCTGCCCGAGTCTCTCTCTCACATCAGCCGATCAGCGGTGCCGAGAGAGAGACTCTGGCACTGGCTGAGCAGGATATCAGGAGGAGGAGGAGGAGGTGGGTGGAGCCACTTCCCTGCACTCCTTGCTAAGGCCAGGGCCGCCTGGTGTCTAGCAAAAAGTGACGTCAGTGAGTCACGTCGGACTCGAGTCTCAAAGCCGACGTGACGGTGATAGGTCAGACGGAGCTGTTGCCTGCTGGAGCCTCAAAACCGTAGAGGCTGTGTGTTCCGTTCTGCACTACTAACATGTCCAGCCGTCCACACTGCAGTCAGTGGTGGCAGGGAGGAGCGCCAGCATTCTTCTTCCTCCGCGTCCGCCCCTGACTGTGATTTTGTAATCGTAATCGCAGTACTTATTTGTTCACCCTCTGAGCTATTTCTTCCACAGCCACAATGAATGGTAATGTTCTCAGTATCAAGTGGTTTTATGTAAAATAAACAAAGAGAGAAAACATTGCGCAATATTGTTACAATAAAAGTTCACAGGCAAAACAGCACAGGGATACACTCACGTGTGCCTAACTTGTTTTAGGCATGCAGATAAGCCTTAAGCAGATAAGCAGATAAGGCCTTGAGAACGTCACGTGTCAGTGATGTAACGCAGGGGAGGAGCCTAGGACACAGTCTGCTAAATACATTGTATCAAGCAGCAGCAGCTTGCATAGCAAGCCTTGTCCTTACAAGCCAGCTGAGATCTGCCTATCTGCTTATCTGCATGCCTAAAACAAGTCAGGCACACGTGAGTGTATCCCTGTGCTGTTTTCCCTGTGAACTTTTATTGTAACAATATTGCGCAATGTTTTCTCTCTTTGTTTATTTTACATAAAACCACTTGATACTGAGAAAATTACCATTCATTGTGGCTGTGGAAGAAATAGCTCAGAGGGTGAACAAATAAGTACTGCAGAAATCCAGATATCCCAGATTACTGAGGATTGAACTGTCGCCTGCTACTTATCCTATCTCATGAATTTAATCATCTATATTTAATCAGATTCTATTGGCACTATTTATCTATTTATACTCATCAATTATATATATATTGCACCTTTATAAGTTTATCATTAATTTATTTTTTATTACGGAGGATTCAACACTTATCACAGGGAATATATCTAATTTATTTATTTATTGGCACTAATTTGGATTGATTACTATTTGTAAACGCATTTTTAGTATATTTATACACAATTGTTGCTTAGTTTACTTTGGAGATATCGCACCACTTCCAGTGGATTTGTATAACTGGAGGAACACAGTTTTTAAATATTTGCGATTTTTTTCATATATTTGCGATTTTATATATATGCGATTTTTTAGCGATTTGGTAGCAATTTTTTTCACATTGGTTTTTTAGCACATAAAATTCTTTTCTCACATTGATTGAATTTTGTATCAGAGAGCATCAATCTATGTTATATGATTTATATTTAATTGTTTTTTACTAGTAATGGTGGTGATCAGTGATTTTTAGCAGTACTGCAACATTGCAGCGGACAGATCGGACACCCAACTCTATTAGATTGTAAGCTCTTCTGAGCAGGGCCCTCTTAATCCTCTTGTATTTTATTGTATTATAACTGTATTGTCTCCCCTTTTATATTGTAAAGCGCTGCGTAAACTGTTGGCGCTATATAAATCCTGAATAATAATAATAATAACTGACACTTTTGACACTTTTTGGGGACCAGTGACACTAATAAAGTGATCAGTGCTAAAAAATATGTACTGTCACTGTACTGATGACACTGGCTGGGAAGGGGTTAACATCGGGGGTTGATCAAAGGGTTAACTGTGTGCCTAGGGGGTGCTTGCTAACTGTGTGGGGGGGGTGGACTCACTAGATGAACAGAGTGATCCCTGTTCCTGGTTAGCAGGAACACAAGATCACTCTGTTCATCTCTGACAGAACGGCGGTCTGCCTTGTTTACATCTGCAGACCGCTGTTCTATCTCTGTGGGGAGCGATCATGGGTGGCTGGCAGACATCGCTTCCGCCAGACCCGCTGATTGGCTCCCCCTCTGGCCAATCGCGCACGCCTTTGCTGGCTATTGCGCAGAATGGCCTACAGGTATGTAGTTTCGTGCAATAGAGCCGACCTGCTGCGGTATACGTACTGCAGCTGGTCAGCAAGTGGTTAATCCAATTATAATGCAGGATATTGATTTAAATGTGGAGCTGCAGAAGAGCAAACAGTGCTTTAATCTGGCCACCTGAATTTATTTTTATATTTTTGAAACATTTGTTAAATCAATAAATCTAACACTGAATTTTAAACACTGACATGGAAAGTGAGCAAAAATTTTTTTCAGGCAGTGCCCCTCCCCAGACCAAACTCTGGATCAGCCTTTGCCAGGGAGCCCGCGATGTCGGCACCTGAAGCCGACCCGTCCATCAGCGATGCATACTAGCCCATTAGGCTTTTAATTTGCAGGGAACAAGAGAGGAAGTAAAACCCATCAGGGTTTAAAGCCTGACAGGGGTTCTAGCCTTTCCATACACCATAGCTCCCAACTGTCCCTGATTTGGAGGGACTGTCCCTGATTTGGAACAAAGTCCCTCTGTCCCTCTTTCCTCCTCATTTGTCCCTCATTTTGGTCCAATCTATATAGTTGTATATAAAACGCACTTTTTATCTTTCAAAAAGTGCTTCCCACAGTGTGCATTTGTGAAGTGGCTAGGTCAGGGACAAGAACCTGCTGATCGGGGACAATGTGTTAGCTAATGGAAAGGTTGCAGTGGAGGAAGGACAGAGTAGGGACTCCTTTCCTGTCAGGTGCCTTGTTCCCAGGATGCCTCCCGGTCGCCTCCTCTGCCAGATGTTGTTGGCATAGTAAATTGTTCCTTGATATCCTCTGCAAACTCTCAGTGCCACTTCAGCTGTGTTACACGGACTCTGTTACCACCTTGTTGGAACTTTGATGCTAATAGTCTTTAGTGCAATGTGTAGTCTCCGTGTGAATTCTCTCCTCTCTGCGTACCAAACGCTTGGCTCCACCCACATACTTCCATCATCCAATCATCTGCAAGCAAAAATAATTACAATTGTGTCATTGGGTATTCTTTGCAAAGTGAAAATTCACCACATTCCCTAAGCTCTAAGGAAAATTCCCTTGCAAGGTGAGACTCCTCTTGCAGAGTGAACAGCCTATTTGCCCAACCCTACAGTCTTGCACAAGTCCTGTCAAGACTGGTTCTCTTTAATGCATGTTCCATACCATGTTGCCAGGTTGCACGCTCTTCCAAAAGGGGCCGCTTGCCTCCGCAGTTGTTTGATTCCCCAGGAGAAGGCAGAAACTTGGCAAGCAAAGGACTTTGCGATATAATATATTATTGGTTCCATATGCCAACAAACATCCAAAGACATTCCGTTCCTCAATTTATGTTGACAAACAGCAATGAAGGATGAGAGGGAGATTTAATTTGAATAAATTACAATATTTACATGTGCTGAAACCCATAAAGCATAATGGTTTGAAGAAACACTTACATCATGATATTATGCGCCGTTGCCGAGAGCCTCTTGGGGCGTCTTTAGCGTGGATCTTCCGCAACTGTAACCGCTCCGGTGTGGAAATTCATTTTCAAGTAATGTAAAGCTGCAACAGTTATTGCTTTTTATTGTTATGCTGTGCTACTACGCCGCAACTTGTGTTAATGGATTTTTTGTTGCACTGCCATGTGCCAATCATCTAAATGCAATTTTAAAGAGCAGTCAGCAGCGACCCAGGAGGAGCAACCCGAGAGACTGCGATCAAAACAAGGTTTTTGGGGGAGGCTACAAGAGTTGGATCCAAAATTTGGACCCAATATTACATATTCAGATATCCCGTGCTAAATCAGATATTCGGAATGCTTCTGAACAACCTCAGCTTGAATTCCAGTGGCCCCAGGTCCAACCTTTCTATCTTGCAGCCGTGACCAAAAGTTTTGAGAATAACACAAATAGTCATTTTCACAAAGTCTGCTGCTTCAGTGTTTTTAGATCTTTTGGTCAGATGTTACTATGGTACACTGAAGTATAATTACACAAATTTTATAAGTATCAAAGGCTTTTATTAAAACTTACATGACCTTTTTGCAAAGAGTCAATATTTGCAGTGTTGACCCTTCTTTTTCGAGACCTCTGCACTTCGCCCTGGCATGTTGTCGCCCAACTTCTGGGCCACATCCTGACTGATGGCAGCCCCCCCGCCCACCCTTTTTTACATAATCAATGCTTGGAGTTTGTCAGAATTTGTGGGGGGTTTTTCTGTTCACCCGCCTCTTGAGGATTAAATAGAAGAATGGGACTTTAAATAAGACACTAGGTCTCCATCCCTATGCGTAAGTACATAAAACAGGAGGGTTGGGACTTTAGATGAGGTGAGCAAAGAAGGCCAGGGGGACAGTCAAACATTGCATAAAACACTTTATTAGTACATAGTAGTGCAATGACACAATTGGAGTTCAAGTGTAAATTGTCATAACAAGTCGTGTAGCAGTCACATCCTAACTGATACATGGCAAACATGGTAAGCAACCCCCGAATGGATGCAGAGAAAATAATACTATTCTGGAAAAAATGTTCGCTAAAATAGTCATAGGTAATAAAAAACTTGTAGGTATATGACTGTCTGGTGCATGTCGTAAGCCCGACGCGTTTCGTGTATTGAACACTCTTCAGGGGCGATATAGCACCAGGGTCTACAAAGGAAAAGAACAATGGGGTAAAAACTGTATGAAAAAGAAAAAGCAAAAGAAAAAAAAAATTAAAATGAATAAAAAAAAAAAAAAAAAAAAAAAAGGATAACAAAGAAGGAAACAAAATCCCTAGTCTCCAATGGGTACTCACATGCCACGCGATAGTGAAACTAAGGGGGTCCACGACTGCCGGCAGCCAAATAGCCCGGGCTCAGGAGCTGAGGGAGGAGCTCAAAGAGAGGGGCGACACAGCACAGAGGTCCCCAGAAAGTAATAATTCACACTGGGAATTGGTGGGGGTAGGGTCCTAAAGTAATAAAAGTAAATAATATAAGATGTAGCCCCAGAATAGGACTGGGGCCCCTGCTTACAACAAAAGGTACAGAAGTATCCCTGTGAACCCCCCTTACCTTAAGATGGTGAGAAGTGGCCAACCGGAACTGACCCGGTGATCTCCATACTGCCTGAAAGCAGGCTAAGCCTAAATGGGAACCCTATATATGGCCAGTCCCCGCCCCAATCAGATAACTCCCCCCAGCATCACGCGGTGCAGGCACACATGCGGATGGAGGACTCATCCAGCGCAGCGGCAACCGCCGCCCACAGCTGCTGGGGAGGCCGCCATCCACGTGTCTGCACAAGAAGGAAAACACAGCGTCAGACACCGTGACACTCAAGCAGAGGTCACGTGCGTAACAAGGAGGCGTGATGCCGACGCACAGCGAGAAACCCGCCCCAACCACCCGTCAGGGTGAACGAGGGGGGGAAGGGGAGGGATCCCAGCCGTGCCTCGCAGCTCCCGGACACAGAACAAAAGGCCGCCAAACAGAGCCCGACCCCCCAGAGACACACCACGTGGTTGCACCCAAATGGAGAGAGGGGAAAGCAAAAAAGGGAAAACAAAAGCAAAAAGGGGTAGATGAAAAAATGGGACACAACATCTTGTATACTGCTAAGCAACCCCTAAAAAACACAGGGAAACAAATGATTCAGGGCAAATGCCCTGTTACAGTGGTTTTCAAGATAGTGAACCTTCCAAATGTCCTCAAGCCAACCTCCATCCCCATATCGAGTAATAAGACGAAGTGGGACTTTAAATGAGACACTGGGTCTCCATCCCTGTACATACATCAAACAGGAAAGTGGGGACTTTGAATGAGGGGGGCAAATAAGGACAAAGGAACAGTCTTCAAGGGTAAATCATATAATAAAAATAAAAATAATAATGTGATGATGCAGTATTACAAAGTGGTCCCAATAAGAATTGTAATGTCAACACATGTATGATTAAATGACTTCCCATAGGCTTCAGAGCGCACCTCCATCCCTAAATCGGGTAAAATAGAAGAATGGGACTTTAAATAAGACACTAGGTCTCCATCCCTAAGCGTAAGTACATAAAACAGGAGGGTTGGGACTTTAGATGAGGTGAGCAAAGAAGGCCAGGGGGACAGTCAAACATTGCATAAAACACTTTATTAGTACATAGTAGTGCAATGACACAATTGGAGTTCAAGTGTAAATTGTCATAACAAGTCGTGTAGCAGTCACATCCTAACTGATACATGGCAAACATGGTAAGCAACCCCCGAATGGATGCAGAGAAAATAATACTATTCTGGAAAAAATGTTCGCTAAAATAGTCATAGGTAATAAAAAACTTGTAGGTATATGACTGTCTGGTGCATGTCGTAAGCCCGACGCGTTTCGTGTATTGAACACTCTTCAGGGGCGATATAGCACCAGGGTCTACAAAGGAAAAGAACAATGGGGTAAAAACTGTATGAAAAAGAAAAAGCAAAAGAAAAAAAAAATTAAAATGAATAAAAAAAAAAAAAAAAAAAAAAAAAAAGGATAACAAAGAAGGAAACAAAATCCCTAGTCTCCAATGGGTACTCACATGCCACGCGATAGTGAAACTAAGGGGGTCCACGACTGCCGGCAGCCAAATAGCCCGGGCCCAGGAGCTGAGGGAGGAGCTCAAAGAGAGGGGCGACACAGCACAGAGGTCCCCAGAAAGTAATAATTCACACTGGGAATTGGTGGGGGTAGGGTCCTAAAGTAATAAAAGTAAATAATATAAGATGTAGCCCCAGAATAGGACTGGGGCCCCTGCTTACAACAAAAGGTACAGAAGTATCCCTGTGAACCCCCCTTACCTTAAGATGGTGAGAAGTGGCCAACCGGAACTGACCCGGTGATCTCCATACTGCCTGAAAGCAGGCTAAGCCTAAATGGGAACCCTATATATGGCCAGTCCCCGCCCCAATCAGATAACTCCCCCCAGCATCACGCGGTGCAGGCACACATGCGGATGGAGGACTCATCCAGCGCAGCGGCAACCGCCGCCCACAGCTGCTGGGGAGGCCGCCATCCACGTGTCTGCACAAGAAGATCACCGGGTCAGTTCCGGTTGGCCACTTCTCACCATCTTAAGGTAAGGGGGGTTCACAGGGATACTTCTGTACCTTTTGTTGTAAGCAGGGGCCCCAGTCCTATTCTGGGGCTACATCTTATATTATTTACTTTTATTACTTTAGGACCCTACCCCCACCAATTCCCAGTGTGAATTATTACTTTCTGGGGACCTCTGTGCTGTGTCGCCCCTCTCTTTGAGCTCCTCCCTCAGCTCCTGGGCCCGGGCTATTTGGCTGCCGGCAGTCGTGGACCCCCTTAGTTTCACTATCGCGTGGCATGTGAGTACCCATTGGAGACTAGGGATTTTGTTTCCTTCTTTGTTATCCTTTTTTTTTTTTTTTTTTTTTTTTTTTTTTATTCATTTTAATTTTTTTTTTCTTTTGCTTTTTCTTTTTCATACAGTTTTTACCCCATTGTTCTTTTCCTTTGTAGACCCTGGTGCTATATCGCCCCTGAAGAGTGTTCAATACACGAAACGCGTGGGGCTTACGACATGCACCAGACAGTCATATACCTACAAGTTTTTTATTACCTATGACTATTTTAGCGAACATTTTTTCCAGAATAGTATTATTTTCTCTGCATCCATTCGGGGGTTGCTTACCATGTTTGCCATGTATCAGTTAGGATGTGACTGCTACACGACTTGTTATGACAATTTACACTTGAACTCCAATTGTGTCATTGCACTACTATGTACTAATAAAGTGTTTTATGCAATGTTTGACTGTCCCCCTGGCCTTCTTTGCTCACCTCATCTAAAGTCCCAACCCTCCTGTTTTATGTGCCTCTTGAGGATTGACCACAACAATGGGATTACGATCTGGTGAGGTTCCTGGCCATGGACCCAAAATGTTGATGTTTTGTTCCCCAAACCACTTAATTATCACTTATGCCTTATGCAGAGGCGGCTCTCTAATTATGCAGATTAGGCACTCGCCTAAGGCCTCGCGCTCCAAGGGGCCTCGCGGCTGCCTAACCTGCCTAACGTGTGTGTAGCAGAGGAGGGTATGTCCCCCGGTTGGTCTCCCCACGGCCGTTCTTAAAGGGGTACTCGTAGTGCCTGCAACTAGCTTTCCCCGGCCGGGGCCGGACTGACCACTTGAGCACGGCCCGAAGTCCCAGGATCAGTGGATCACTATGGGTACTGCCCTCCCCCAGCTCTTCCTCTTCTGCCACGCTCCACGGATCACTGCCATGTGCAGAGCACGGATAATGGCCGCAGCTGCAGTGGCCGAAGGATGGACGTCACCTGCCAGAGCTGGCGCCGCCGCCTGGCACAGTCATTGAGGAGTCAGTGAGTCCGCAAGAGCGTCAAGGTATTGCATGACACTCAGTCCTGCTCCCCGACAATGAAAAAGTGACACAGCATCCCAAGCAAAGGTGCCACTACCCCGAAAATTACCGCTGCCAGCCGCCTGTGACCTCACACACACAGAGCACTGACGATATTTATGCTATCTGGCATATGATGTCACCATCATCTCCATCCTCATCATCCCCCTGTGCCTGGCATCCCACCGCCTGTCACCATCATCTCCATCCTCATCATCCCCCTGTGCCTGGCATCCCACCACCTGTCACCATCATCTACATCCTCATCATCTCCCTGTGCCTGGCATCCCACATCCCCACCGCCTGTCACCATCATCTCCATCCTTATCATCCCCCTGTGCCTGGCATCCCACATCCCCACCGCCTGTCACCATCATCTCCATCCTTATCATCCCCCTGTGCCTGGCATCCCACCGCCTGTCACCATCATCTCCATCCTCATCATCCCCCTGTGCCTGGCATCCCACCGTCTGTCACCATCATCTCTATCCTCATCATCCCACCACCTGTCACCATAATCTCCATCCTCATCATCTCCCTGTGCCTGGCATCCCACATCCCCACCGCCTGTCACCATCATCTCCATCCTCATCATCCCCCTGTGCCTGGAATCCCACCACCTGTCAACATCATCTCCATCCTCATCATCCCCCTGTGCCTGGCATCCCACCACCTGTCACCATCTTCTCCATCCTCATCTTCCCACTGTGCCTGGCATCCCACCACCTGTCACCATCTTCTTCATCCTCATCTTCCCACTGTGCCTGGCATCTCACCGCCTGTCACCATCTTCTCCATCCTCATCATCCCACTGTGCCTGGCATCTCACCGCCTGTCACCATCTTCTCCATCCTCATCATCCCCCTGTGCCTGGCATCTCACCGCCTGTCACCATCTTCTTCATCCTCATCTTCCCACTGTGCCTGGCATCTCACCGCCTGTCACCATCTTCTCCATCCTCATCATCCCCCTGTGCCTGGCATCTCACCGCCTGTCACCATCTTCTCCATCCTCATCATCCCCCTGTGCCTGGCATCTCACCACCTGTCACCATCTTCTCCATCCTCATCTTCCCACTGTGCCTGGCATCCCACCACCTGTCACCATCTTCTTCATCCTCATCTTCCCACTGTGCCTGGCATCTCACCACCTGTCACCATCTTCTCCATCCTCATCTTCCCACTGTGCCTGGCATCCCACCACCTGTCACCATCTTCTTCATCCTCATCTTCCCACTGTGCCTGGCATCTCACCGCCTGTCACCATCTTCTCCATCCTCATCATCCCCCTGTGCCTGGCATCCCACCACCTGTCACCATCTTCTCCATCCTCATCTTCCCCCTGTGCCTGGCATCCCACTGCCTATCACCATTATCTCCATCCTCATCATCTCCCTGTGCCTGGTATCCCCCCATCTGTCATCATCATCTCCCTGTGCTTGGCATCTCACTGCCTGTCACCATCATCTCCATCATCCCCCTGTGCCTGGCATCCCACCGCCTGTCACCATAATCTCCATCCTCATCATCCCCCTGTGCCTGGCATCCCACCACCTGTCACCATCTTCTCCATCCTCATCTTCCCACTGTGCCTGGCATCCCACCAACTATCACCATCTTCTCCATCCTCATCTTCCCCCTGTGCCTGGCATCCCACCGCCTGTCACCATCTTCTCCATCCTCATCATCCCCCTGTGCCTGGCATCCCACCAACTATCACCATCTTCTCCATCCTCATCATCTCCCTGTGCCTGGTATCCCCCCATCTGTCATCATCATCTCCCTGTGCTTGGCATCTCACTGCCTGTCACCATCATCTCCATCATCCCCCTGTGCCTGGCATCCCACCGCCTGTCACTATAATCTCCATCCTCATCATCCCCCTGTGCCTGGCATCCCACCACCTGTCACCATCTTCTCCATCCTCATCTTCCCACTGTGCCTGGCATCCCACCAACTATCACCATCTTCTCCATCCTCATCTTCCCCCTGTGCCTGGCATCCCACCGCCTGTCACCATCTTCTCCATCCTCATCATCCCCCTGTGCCTGGCATCCCACCACCTGTCACCATCTTCTCCATCCTCATCATCCCCCTGTGCCTGGCATCCCACCACCTGTCACCATCTTCTCCATCCTCATCTTCCCCCTGTGCCTGGCATCCCACCACCTGTCACCATCTTCTCCATCCTCATCTTCCCCCTGTGCCTGGCATCCCACCGCCTGTCACCATCATCTACATCCTCATCATCTCCCTGTGCCTGGCATCCCACATCCCCACCGCCTGTCACCATCATCTCCATCCTTATCATCCCCCTGTGCCTGGCATCCCACATCCCCACCGCCTGTCACCATCATCTCCATCCTTATCATCCCCCTGTGCCTGGCATCCCACCGCCTGTCACCATCATCTCCATCCTCATCATCCCCCTGTGCCTGGCATCCCACCGTCTGTCACCATCATCTCTATCCTCATCATCCCACCACCTGTCACCATAATCTCCATCCTCATCATCTCCCTGTGCCTGGCATCCCACATCCCCACCGCCTGTCACCATCATCTCCATCCTCATCATCCCCCTGTGCCTGGAATCCCACCACCTGTCAACATCATCTCCATCCTCATCATCCCCCTGTGCCTGGCATCCCACCACCTGTCACCATCTTCTCCATCCTCATCTTCCCACTGTGCCTGGCATCCCACCACCTGTCACCATCTTCTTCATCCTCATCTTCCCACTGTGCCTGGCATCTCACCGCCTGTCACCATCTTCTCCATCCTCATCATCCCCCTGTGCCTGGCATCCCACCACCTGTCACCATCTTCTCCATCCTCATCTTCCCACTGTGCCTGGCATCTCACCGCCTGTCACCATCTTCTCCATCCTCATCTTCCCCCTGTGCCTGGCATCCCACTGCCTATCACCATTATCTCCATCCTCATCATCTCCCTGTGCCTGGTATCCCCCCATCTGTCATCATCATCTCCCTGTGCCTGGCATCTCACTGCCTGTCACCATCATCTCCATCATCCCCCTGTGCCTGGCATCCCACCGCCTGTCACCATAATCTCCATCCTCATCATCCCCCTGTGCCTGGCATCCCACCACCTGTCACCATCTTCTCCATCCTCATCTTCCCACTGTGCCTGGCATCCCACCAACTATCACCATCTTCTCCATCCTCATCTTCCCCCTGTGCCTGGCATCCCACCGCCTGTCACCATCTTCTCCATCCTCATCATCCCCCTGTGCCTGGCATCCCACCACCTGTCACCATCTTCTCCATCCTCATCTTCCCCCTGTGCCTGGCATCCCACCACCTGTCACCATCTTCTCCATCCTCATCTTCCCCCTGTGCCTGGCATCCCACCGCCTGTCACCATCATCTACATCCTCATCATCACCCTGTGCCTGGCATCCCACCACCTGTCACCATCATCTCCATTCTCATCATCCCCCCTGTGCCTGGCATCCCACCACCCCACCGCCTGTCACCATCATCCCCCTGTGCCTGGCATCCCGCTTGTCACCATCATCTTCATCCTCATCATAATCCCCCTGTGCCTGGCATTCTACCATCCCCCTGCACCCCACCTCTAGCATCCTACCACCCTACCCCCATCATCATCCTTATCTTCATCCCCTCTGTACTCCACTGCCAGCTTCCTACAACCCCACTCACTGTCATCATCCCCCTCTGCAGACATCCTACCACCCCACTTATTGTCATTAACATCCCCATCATCCCTCTCTACCTGACCTCTGGCATCCTACCACCCTGCCTCCAGTCATTATCATCCTTACCCCTCCTGCACCCTACCTCTGGCATCTTATCACCTTACCCCCAATTATTATAGGGGAGATATGATCTCTGCCTCTCACACCAATGCTGCCACCATCATCCCAAACTGCATCCAACCATCTGTACCCTTGCATCACACACCACAATACTGCCCTGCAACCCAGTGAGAGGTAATGATGTGCTGTAACCTCTAGCAGCCAATCTGTAAGCAGTAATAATGTGCAGTAACCTCTAGCAATCAATCAGTAAGTGGTAATAATCTGCAGTTACCTCAAGCAACCAATGAGTGAGCGGTAATGAGGTGCAGTAACCTCTAGCAACCAATCAACAAGTGGTAATATTGTGCAGTAACCTCTAGCAACCAATCAGTGAGTGGGTAATATATATATGTTTAATGATATTTGATTAAAGAGTAATTGGTTAGAGAAAAGACACTGTGAATTCATAGTTCATAGGATTTAGGCTCTTACTATATGTAATTCATACAATTAATTTCTGTCGCTTGAATTATTTTTCCCATTTTGGCCATGAGTGGGGCCTCATGTCTAAGATTTGCCTAAGGCCTCACAAAGCCTAGAGCCACCTCTGGCCTTATGGCAAGGTGCTCTTTCATGCTGGAAAAGGCATTGTTCCTTACCAAACTGTTCTTGGATGGTTAGGAGAAGTTGCTCTCGGAGGATGGTTTTGTACCATTCTTTATTCATGGCTGTGTTCTTAGGCAAAATTGTGAGTGACCCCACTCCCTTGGCTGAGAAGCAACCCCACACATGAATGGTCACAGGATGCTTTACTGTTGGAATGACACAGGACTGATGGTAGCGCTCATCTTTTCTTCTCCAGACAAGGTTTCTTCTGGATGCCCCAAACAATCGGAAAGGGGATTCATCAGAGAAAATGACTTTACCCCAGTCCTCAGCAGCCCAATCCCTGTACCTTTTTCAGAATACCAGCCTGCCCCTGATGTTTTTCCTGGAGAGAAGTGGCTTCTTTGCTTCCCTTCTTGACACCAGGCCATCCTTCAAAAGTCTTCTCTTCACTGTGCGTGCCGATGTGCTCACATCTGACTGCCGCCATTCCTGAGCAAGCTCTGCCCTGGTGGTGCCCCGATCCCACAGATGAATCAACAGTAGAGGACGGTCCTGGTGCTTGCTGGACTTTCTTGGGTACCCTGAAGACTTCTTTACAAATGCAGTAGAAATGTTTTTTTTTTTTTTTGGGATTAAGTTCATTTTCATGGCAAAAGGGGACTTTGCCATTAAATACAATTCATCTGATCGCTCTTCATAACATTCCGGAGTATATGCAAATTGCCATCATATAAACTGAAGCAGCAGACTTTGTGAAAATTGATATTTGTGTCATTCTCCAAACTTTTGGCCACGGCTGTAATATCCTTGGTAGAACTTTTGGAATGAAGTGGCTCCGGCTGTTTATTGGCCCCGTTATCTCATCAGGTTGGGGTTCCCAAACCATTCTGCACAATTTGCAATAATTTCTTGCTCTTTAACGCAGACTTACTTGCCTGCTTTGTATTCTCATTGGCTTCAATGGGATGGTGGATTCAGAAATCCTGTGTTACGAAGGTCCGCACATTTTTTGAAAAGTTTCTCTAAAGCACAACTGTTCACATTTTTTTTAGATGTCTAAAATACTAGGAGCAATTGTTTTAGGGCTTCTTCATATTAACTGTTAAGGAGCATCTAAAACCCTGTGGCTGAGACATGTTTTAAACCCCCCCCCAACTGCTCCCCCTTTAGCGGAAACAGCAACACCGGGGGGGGGGGGGTAAGCGTGTTGTAGCTGCAATGCTTTATGGCAGGAATTATACCCCCTGCCTTTTTCGGCTGGCATAGTGTTTGCCCAGGATGGTCCATTCAAGTGAATAGGGTTGCTCTGCGAGTACCCTGCCACCCCATGTAGTGCATTCACTTGCCGGCACTGGTGCAAGGTATCAAGGGGTTAAAACAGGCAGTAAGGTGGCAATACAACACCACGTCAAATATCGTCTGAAGGGCAATCTGCTCTTCATCAACCAAAGAAAGTGTGAACGAGCCCTTAACCGCTTCACCCCCGGAAGATTTTACCCCCTTCCTGACCAGGGCACTTTTTGAGGCTCAGCACTACGTAGCTTTAACTGACAATTGCGCAGTCATGCGACGTGGCACCCAAACAAAACTGACGTCCTTTTTTCCCCACAAATAGAGCTTTCTTTTGGTGGTATTTGGTCACCTCTGCGGCTTTTATTTTTTGCGCTATAAAAAAAAAAAAACAGTGACAATTTTGAAAAAAACGCAATATTTTTCACTTTTTGCTATAATAAATATCCCCCAAAAATATATATATAAAAAATATATATATATATTTTTCCTCAGTTTAGGCCGATATGTATTCTTCTACATATTTTTGGTTAAAAAAAATCGCAATAAGCGTATATTGATTCGTTTGCGCAAAAGTTATAGCGTCTACAAAATAGGGGATAGATTTATGTCATTTTTATTATTAATTTTTTTTTATTATTATTAGTAATGGCGGCGATCTGCGATTTTTATCGACACTGCGACATTATGGCGGACAGATCGGACACTTTTTTTCTTTAAATCGGCGCCGTTGGCAGCCGAGTAAACCGGAAGTTACGTCGCTTCCGTTTTTACACGTAGGAGTTTCCGGCTTTGGTTCAGTCTCTCTCTAGCAAGTGACGGATCGTGGATCGGGTCTCCCGGTGGGACGGGGGGACCGGGAAGAGGGGCGGAAGGCGGCAGGGAGGGGGGGAGGGCGTCCCCACACACTCCTGTGGAATAACAACCGAGAAGCTTTCAGCTGCATCGGTTGTATCCCTAAAGAGCCGACCGCCCGTCTGGTATCGGGGTCACCCTGGTATAACCCCTGAAAGCCAAGGCCGCATATTTGCGAACGTTCGGCGCTAAGGGGTTAAAGAACATGTAAACCCAACACTTCATATTATCGATATGTGGCTGCTGTACCATGTACTTGTGTGAGAAAGTCTCCTGTTCTCTTTGTATTGCTTCCTATGTGTGAAATCCCTGGTGTTCCTGCCACTCCCTCTGATTTCCTGTTAAAAACTGACCACACTAGGCAGGAGAACACAGAGTGGTCAGTTCGGGTCTGGTATGGATTCTAAGGGGAACCCCACGCCAAAATGTAAAAAAAAAAAAAAATGGCATAGGCATACCTCCCAATATTTTGAGATGGGAATGATGGACACCTAACTAACAAATGTATGTAGGCATAGGACACGCCCCCTGCCACACCCCCTTAAAGGAGAATTAACCAAAAAAAAAGTTTTAATTAAATCCACAAGGACTTTTTTTACCACTACTATTCCTTTATATTGGCTTTTAAAATGTACAAATGCAGAAATTTAGAAATTGGATGAAAGGTTTAGCGCTGGGAAACACTTTCTGAAAGATAAAAAGTGCATTTTATATACAACTATATAGCTCAGACCAAAATGAGGGACAAATGAGCGGGAAAGAGGGACAGAGGGACATTGCTCTAAATCAGGGACAGTCCCTCCAAATCAAGGACAGTTGGGAACTATGCATAGGGTCCCCCCAAAAATCCATACCAGACCCTTATCCAAGCATTCTGGCTTCCCGGGCCTGCTGCTTAACAACCAGCTATTCTTCACACAGAATTCCAATCGGTTGGTCGTTTTTGGACCGATCGGAATTCTAATCCCTCTAAAAATTTGGAATTCATTAGACATCTTTAAAATTTTAAAGAATTTCAACTAAATTCATTACTATTCGTTACTATTTCATTCAGAGATTCGGATACATGTGATTTTCCGAATAACCAAAAATCTGTTCCAAGTTTTTATTCGGACTGACACGGATCGCACACGTCTAGTGTTGTTTTTTTTTTGTTTCCCTGCGAAGCAGGGAATAAACACCAGCACATCCCTTAGTAAAAGCACACCAAGCGCTGTCAGCACACATTTACCTTTTTTGATCGCCCCTGATGTTAACCCCCTTCCCAGCCAGTGTCATTAGTACAGTGACAGTGCATATTATTTAGCACTGATCACTATATTAGTGTCGCTGGTTCCCGCAAACCGTCAGTTAGTGTCAGACTGCCCGCCATACTATCACAGTCCCGCTATAAGTCGCTGATCGCCGCCATTACTGGTATAGAAATAAATAAATAAATACAAATTCCAGTATATATCCCACAGCTTTGTAGACGCTATAATGTTTGCATAGACCGATCGATATACGCTTATTGGAAAAAAAAATGTACCAAAAATATGTAGCAGAATACATATCAGTTTAAATTTATGAAGAAATCTGATTTTTTTAAATTCTTTTATTGGATATGTTTTATAGCAGAAAGTCAAAAAATATTGTTTTGTTTTTTGGTCTTTTTTCATTTATATCGCAAAAAAATATTAAAAAAACCCCCAAAAAAACAGTGGCGATCAAATACCACCAAAAGAACGCTTTATTTGCGTGAAAAAAAAAATGATATAAATTTTATTCGGGTACAGCGCTGCACGGCCGCGCAATTGTCAGTTAGTAACACCGTGCCAAAAAGCAAAAAATGGCCTGGTCATGAAGGAGGGGGTAAATCCTTCGGAGGGCAAATCGATAATACACCTTCCTAATTGTTTACAAATGCTAGCAGCATATTTTATTTATTTATTTATTTATTTATTTATTGCTTATGCTAGCAGCATTTTTAATTTTTTTTTATTTATTGTTTATGTTAGCAGCATTTTTTATTTATTTATTTATTGCTTATTCTAGCAGCATTTTTTATTTATTTTTTTATTTATTGTTTATGCTAGCAGCATTTTTTATTTTAATTTTTTTTATTTATTGTTTATGTTAGCAGCATTTTTTATTTATTTATTTATTGCTTATTCTAGCAGCATTTTTATGTATTTTTTTATTTATTGTTTATGCTAGTATCATTTTTTTTTATTGTTTATGCTAGCAGTATTGTTTTCATAGTTGCAAATGCTAGCAGCATAAGGAATAAAAATAGTCCATGTTGATTGAGAGACTTTAGTCCCTCTTTAAAGTGGTTCTAAAGGCTGAAGGTTTTTTACCTTCATATATTCACCCCCCCCCCCCACCCCTCAATCCGTACTTGAGATCCCTCCAATCCAGCAATGTTCACAGTAGGCCTCGGCTGTCTCAGGACTCTCCCTACTCATTGGCTGAGACAGCAATGGGAACCCAGCCACAGCCAGTGAGCCAATAAGGAGAGAGTGGGGGGGGGCAGGGCCGAGCCACGGGCTCTATGTGTCTTATGGACGCATAGAGCCGCGGCTCGGGAGCGAGCACACAGCGCTGCCCCCCCCCCCCCAGGGCAAGCGGCTTTCCCTGGGGACACTGCTTGAGGGGGAGGAGCCAAGAGCGCCCGTTGGGGACCCAAAAAAGAAGAATACTGAAATCCTTCACCAAAGTTTGCCAAATTTCCATTCACTTTCAACCAAACTTCATGAAGTCTAATTGGTAACACGCATTGGTAGGCTTGGTGGTCTTCTCCCACAACTGAAGAAGATCTTATAAAATTTTGTTTTAAGCCGAGACAAATTTATACCGTCCCTTGTGAAAAATATGGAGGCAGCAGGAAGACGCACGTCCTTTATAAAGTAAATACGACATTAGTTAGCATTTAAAAAGGGAAGAAAACCTCAATGTAAAGGTTCTGAAATTTGTAATGAACCAATTATCCCATTGAAGGGAGCGGCAGAGCCGCGGCGCAGTCTACTCTACTTATGAAAATGGAATAATTCATCTTCTCTTCCCGATATGATAATTTTCCCTTTTCCGCTCCCTTCTTAATGCTGACATAAATGGACTTTTGCAAAACTTCAGCTTCAAGGCTCCCTGTGTGCCGGGGAGGATAAGAAAAGACGAGGAGGAGAACGTCTATAAAAACTTCAGAACCAGAAAAAAAAAAAAGAACAAATTATAAATATTTAGTCACCTTTTCTTCATCTTCTTACTTTTCTTTTAAGAATAAATGCTCGGTTTGTGAATACTTTGCATATTTTACGCTTTTGCAGGTTTGGAGGATGGAAAGAGGAACTGCAGGTGAAAGAAGAGGCAATAGCACCTTCTACGTGTTTTTAAAGGGTCTGTCCATTTGATTCAAGCGTTGGCGTCTTCTATCTTTCAACATTTATCACCAGAGGAGCGCACTGTTACTATCAATACTTTCCTTCACCCTAACCTCACTCTCCCCAAGCAAAGCTGCAATCCCAAAAAATGTATATACAGTAGATATATATATATAGATATATCTATCTATATCTATCTATCTATCTATCTATATATATATATATATATATATATATATATATATATATATATATATATATATATATATAGATAGATATCTATCTATCTATATATAGATAGATATAGCTATATCTATCTATCTATATATGTAGCTATGAATATATCTCTATATAGATATAGAGATCTCTCTCTCTCTCTCTCTCTCTCTCTCTCTCTCTCTCTCTCTCTAAATAGATATATAGATATATATAGATATAGATCTATATATCTATATCTATATAGATCTATATATATATATATATATATATATATATATATATATATATAGATCGATCTCTATCTCTATCTATCTATCTATCTATCTATCTATCTATCTATCTATCTATCTATCTATCTATCTATCTATCTATCTATCGATATAGATAGATATAAATACCGTATTTATTGGCGTATAACACGCACTTTTTTCCCCTTAAAATCAGGGGAAAGTCACAGGTGCGTGTTATACGCCAATCCCCTGCGATCCGGAGCTGTTACAAGTTCAAAATCGCAGACCGCGATTTGAAAATGGCGCCGCCGGCGCCGAAATACACAGAGCCGGTCCTCGGCTCTTTCCGGCGGCTCTCGTTCACTTTCGGCTCCACTCGTAGTCCCGAGCGGAGCTATCCGAACCTACTTGGCTAGGTTTGGATAGCTCCGCTCGGGGCTATGAGTGGAGCAGAAAGTGAACGAGAGCCGCCGGAAAGAGCCGAGGACCGGCTCTGTGTATTTCGGCGCCAGCGGCGCCATTTTCAAATCGCGGTCCTCGATTTTTGAAGCCCAGGGTGGCAGGGACAGGAATCGAAGGCTGCACTGGGGCAAGGCTGCACTGGGTAAGGCTATTATCTATCTATCTATCTATCTATCTATCTATCTATCTATCTATCTATCTATCTATCTATCTATCTATCTATCTATCTATCTATCTATCAATATAGATAGATATAAATATCTATCTATCTATCTATCTATAGATATAGATAGATCGATATCTATATCTATATATATACACACATTTTTTTTCAAAACGGCACTGCATTTTCGATAACGCATTTTTTTCGATGTGGCAATGCATCAGTTTAACTGACAATTGCGTGGTCGTGCGACCCGAACAAAATTGATGTCCTTTTTTCCCCACAAATAGAGCTTTCTTTTGGTGGTATTTGATCACCTCTGCGTTTTTTATTTTTTGTGCTATAAACAAAAAAATAGCGACAATTTTAAAAAGAAAAATATATTTTTTACTTTTTGCTACAATAAATATCAAAAAAATGAAAAAAAAAAAACAATTTCTTCCTCAATTCCGGCCAATATGTATTCTTCTACATATTTTTGTTAAAAAAAAAATCCCAATTTGCGTATATTGATTGGTTTGTGCAAAAGTTATAGCGCCTACAAAATAGGGGATAGATTTATGGCATTTCTAATTATTTATTTATTTTTTTTACTAGTAATGGTGCTGATCTGCGATTTTTAGCGGGACTGCAACATTGCACGGACAGATCGGACACTTTTGACACTTTTTTGGGACCAGTGACATTTACACAGCGATCAGTGCTATAAAAATGCACTGATTACTGTATAAATGAAGGAAAGGTAGAGATAGTCATCAAGGAACATATTCCAGAGGGTAGTATTTGGGGCATTATTGGTAGATTGACTAAAGCACATAAACGCGAGGTAAGTATAGTAACAAGTCCTAGTTGCAATCTCGGAACACCCAATAAGAGGATAATATGCGACCGGTCTAAACTACGTGGCATGTTCACCAATGCTAGGAGCCTAGCGGACAAGATGGGTGAACTAGAGATACTGTTGTACGAGGAGGATTTTGATTTTGTGGGAATTTCAGAGACCTGGTTCAACAGCTCTCATGATTGGCTGTCATCCATTCAAGGGTATAGCCTTGATCGCAAGGATAGAGAGAATAAAAAAGGGGGAGGGGTATGCCTGTATATCAAGAATAATGTACAAGTGAATGTGAGAGATGACATCACTGAGGGAGCTAGAGAGGAGGTGGAATCTTTATGGGTAGAGCTCCAAAGGAATGAAGCTAAGGGGAAAATAATACTGGGAGTATGCTATAGGCCCCCTAACCTGAGGGAGGAAGTGGAGACGGATCTCCTATCACAATTTGGATTAGCAGCAAGGATGGGAAGTGTTATCATAATGGGGGATTTTAATTATCCAGACATAGACTGGGCGGAGGGAACCACGCATTCATCTAAGGCTCGCCAGTTCCTAAATGTCTTGCAGGACAATTTCATGGTTCAGGTGGTAGACGCACCAACTAGAAATAAAGCATTACTGGATCTACTGATTACTCACAATACAGACCTGATCACGGATGTGGAATTACGGGGCAATTTAAGAAACAGCGATCACAGGTCAATTGCCTTCAGTATAAATCACACAAATAGGAAACATAAAGGGAATACAAAGACACTGAATTTCAAAAGAGCCAACTTCCCTAAACTATGAACCTTGCTAGAAGGCATAAAATCTTAAGAACAAAGAACACGGAGGAGAGATGGGGTTGGCTTTAAGAGCATATTAAATAAGGACATTAGCCAAAGCATCCCATTGGGTAATAAATTTAAAAGAGCGAACAAAAGTCCTGGGTGGCTTAACTCAAATGTAAAAATGCTTATAAAAGCAAAGGAGAAGGCCTTCAAAAAATAGGGGATCATCATCAGCATTCAGACTTGAAGAATGCAACAAGAAATGTAAGGGTGCAATTAGGGCGGCTAAGATAGAACATGAAGGACACATAGCGGAGGAGAGCAAAAAAAATCCCAAGAAATTCTTTAAGTATGTAAATATTAAAACAGTAAAATAGAGAGGACAGACCATATTGGCCCCATAAAGAATGAGGAAGGACATCTGGTTACAAAGGATGGGGAGATGGCGAAGGTATTGAATTTATTCTTCTCCTCAGTCTTCACAAGTGAATCGGGGGGCTTCAGTAACCAAAACTGCAGTGTTTATCCTCATGACACAACACAGGAAGCACCTCCATGGTTAACAGAGGACAGAATTAAAATTAGACTCTGGAAACTTAACATTAATAAATCACCGGGACCAGATGGCTTGCATCCGACAGTATGGGGAACTCAGTCAAGTAATTGCCAGACCATTGTTCCTAATTTTTACTGACAGTATACTGACTGGAATAGTACCAGCTGATTGGAGAAGAGCCAATGTAGCACCAATATCTAAAAAGGGCCCAAAATACATCCCTGGGAATTACAGACCAGTTAGCCTAACATCAATAGTATGTAAACTCTTGGAGGGGATGATAAGGGACTATATACAAGATTTTAGTAATAAGAACGGTATCATTAGCAGTAATCAGCATGGATTCATAAAGAATCGTTCTTGCCAAACCAATCTATTAACCTTCTATGAGGAGGTGAGTTGCCATCTAGATAAAGGAAGGCCCGTAGACGTGGTGTATCTGGATTTTGCAAAAGCATTTGACACAGTTCCCCATATACGTTTACTGTACAAAGTAAGGTCCATTGGCATGGACCATAGGGTAAGTACATGGATCGAAAACTGGCTACAAAGGCGAGTTCAGAGGGTGGTGATAAATGGCAGTACTCGGAATGGTCAGGGGTGGGTAGTGGGTTTCCCCAGGGTTCTGTGCTGGGACCAATCCTATTTATTTTGTTCATAAACGACCTGGAGGATGGGATAAACAGTTCAATCTCTGTATTTGTGGATGATACTAAGCTAAGCAGGGCAATAACTTCTCTGCAGGATGTGGAAACCTTGCAAAAAGACCTGAACAAATTAATGGGGTGGGCAACTACATGGAAAATGAGGTTCAATGTAGAAAAATGTAAAATAATGCATTTGGGTGGCAAAAATATGATGGAAAAGGACCTGGGGGTCCTAGTAGATGATAGTCTCAGCAATGGCATGCAATGCCAAGCTGCTGCTAATAAGGCAAACAGAATATTGGCATTAAAAAGGGGATCAACTCCAGAGATAAAACGATAATTCTCCTGCTCTACAAGACTCTGGTCCATCCGCACCTGGAGTATGCTGTCCAGTTCTGGGCACCAGTCTTCAGGAAGGATGTACTGGAAATGGAGCAACTACAAAGAAGGACAACAAAGCTAATAAAGGGTCGAGAGGATATTAGTTATAAGGAAAGGTTGCGAGCACTGAACTTATTCTCTCTGGAGAAGAGACGCTTGAGAGGGGATATGATTTCAATTTACAAATACCGTACTGGTGACCCCACAATAGGGATAAAACTTTTTCGCGGAAGGGAGTTTAACAAGACTCGTGGCCACTCATTAAAATTAGAAGAAAAGAGGTTTAACCTTAAACTACGTAGAGGGTTCTTTACTGTAAGAGCGGCAAGGATGTGGAATTCCCTTCCACAGGTGGTGGTCTCAGCGGGGAGCATCGATAGTTTCAAGAAACTATTAGATAATCACCTGAACGACCACAACATACAGGGATATACAATGTAATACTGACATATAATCACACACATAGGTTGGACTTGATGGACTTGTGTCTTTTTTCAACCTCACCTACTATGTAACTATGTAACTAGGGGGGCGGTCAAGGGGTTAAATGTGTTCCCTAGGGAGGTGCTTCTAACTGGGGGGGAGGGGACTGACAGGGAGTAGACAGAGATCGCTGTTAATCACTAGGAACACACAATCTCACTCTACTCCCCTGACAGAACGGGGATCTGGTTTGTTTACACTGACAGATAACCGTTCTGCCTCTCTGTGGAGCGATCACGCTGATTGGCTCCCCCCGCTAGCAGATCCCCGATGTACAATGATGGCGATTCACGCAGGAGAGGCAACCTGCCACAGTACAACTGCGGCAGGTGATCGGGAACAGGTTAAAGTGTTACTAAACCCAGGAGCCTGCAGTCACTATATCTGGTCTCCCACAGTACACACAACATGGAAATGCAATTATTTTAGTAAATATAAACTGCTAAATACCTTTTCTCATCAGCTGTATATAGCAGTCTTGTGACTTCTGTCAGTGTCTGGTTAAAGCTTGTAGGGGAAGTTTTCATACTGCACTGGCTGCCCTATGAGGCTGCAGGACCCCTGACCCTCTGTCTGGACAGGGCTGATTGGCCCTGTGCTGATCACACGCACCCTCCCATAGAAAAAAAAAAAACTCTCTAGCAATACTCACCAAACTGAGCATGTGCAGCCTGACTCCATTTACTCTGTCTTATCCGGACATGTTTTGGGGGGAAATGCAAGAAGGGGAGGATCAGAGAAGACAGGATCAAACAGCTTTTTCACGGTGAGTATAACAAGCATGCTTTACTGCATATACAGACTGATTTTACTGTTGTGGGTTTAGTAACACTATAAAAAAAAAACTTTAAAGTTGTTATGTTTCCTTTATAATGGGCATGACAGATTTGCTTTACGACTTTCTTTTGCAAAGTTGCAAACCTTCCTTGGCGCACAGCTGCTTGCAAACGTGCCCTTGTCACCAGCTTGCTACGGGAAAGTCGTTTACAGAAAGCACATCCTGTGGAAAAGGGTTAAATTATATATTCACAACTCTTGGCAGAGTACACATGCCCGGTGGACAAGAAGAGCGATGGAAGACATTTATAATGGAAAAATAAATGAAGAAGTAATAGTCAGCGAAGCCTGAACACCTTGCCCAAAGGCGGTAATGGACTCCGAATGTACAGAGGACACTGGAGGATGTCATGACGGACGCGCCTTGCCAACAAGTAGAGAATGGACAGAAGTGATGAAATAGGAATTTTGTGTTGCCAGCGCTCGAATTATGCTCCTTTGAAACTTTGTGTCCTTCGTTCTGCTCCAGAGTCGTCCTGAAATAAAACAAAAATGTGTTCCGGTGTAGATATAATACAGAATTATCAGATTGCAGGTTAGGGTTTATGGTTAGGGTTTAGGGGTTAGGGTTTAGGGGTTGGGGTTGGGGTTAGGGTTGGGGTTAGGGTTTAGGGGTTAAGGTTTAGGGGTTGGGGTTTAGGCGTTAGGGTTAGGCTTTGAGTTTAGGGGTTTGGGGTTTAGGGGTTGGGGTTAGGGATTAGGGGTTGAGGTTTAGGGGTTAAGGTTTAGGGGTTGAGGCGTTAGGGTTGGGGTTAGGGTTTGAGTTTAGAGGTTTGGGGTTAGGGTATTAGGGGTTGGGGTTAGGGTTGGGGTTAGGGTTTAGGGGTTAAGGTTTAGGGGTTGGGGTTTAGGCGTTAGGGTTGGGGTTAGGGTTTGAGTTTAGGGGTTTGGGGCTAGGGTTTAGGGGTTGGGGTTATGGGTTAGTGTTAAAGCTCACCCCCAGCCAAATTTTTTTTTACTTTTGCAGTTGGGAACAAATAAAGTGGTTCTAAAGGTTGAAGGTTTTTACCTTTATGCATGAAGGTAAAAACCTTCAGTGTGCTGCTCCCCCCGCAGCCCCCCTTTATTTACCTGAACCCGATTCAGCGATGTGCGTAAGAGCTCCTGCTCTCACAGGTCCGGTGCTCTTAATTGGCTGAGCAGCGGGTGCCATTGGCCAGGGAGGAGGGAGAGCGGGGCAGAGCTGCACTCTGTGTAACTTATGGACACACAGAGGGAATGAGTGCTTGCATCCCTTCCACATCGGAGGAGGTCCAGCAGTGCCATCAACACAGACCTGGTGGAAACCAGTGGGACCCAGATACCCCCATCTACTGTCTGAAGGAGTCTGACCAGGAGTGGTCTTCATGGAAGACTTGTGCCCAAAAAGCCAAACCTCTTATGTGGAAACAAGGCTAAGCGACTCAACTATTCAGGGGAAACATAGGAACTGGGGTGCAGAAAGATGGCAGCTGGTGATCTAGACTGATGAGTCAACATGTGAAAAACCTGGCTGTAGCAGGAGGCAGTTTGTTGGAGGAAGGGCTGGAGAGCAGTACAATAATGAGTGTCTGGAGCCAACTGTGAAGCATGGTGGAAGCCCCTTGCAAGTTTGGGACTGCATTTCTGCAAATGGAGTTGGAGATTTGGTCAGAATAAATGGTGTCTTCAGTGCTGAGAAATACAGGCAGATACTTCTCCATCATGCCATACCTTCAGGGAGGAATGTGATGGGTCCCAAAATTGCAGCAGGACAACCACCCCAAACATAAAATGTAATTAAGAACTATCTTCAACATAAAGAAGAATAAGGAGTCCTGGAAGTGATGCTTTGGCCCCCACAGAGCCCTGATCTCACCATATGGAGTCTGTCTGGGATGACATGAAGATACGGAAGGATTGGAGACAGTCGACATCCACAGAAGATCTGTGCTTAGTTCTCCGAGATGTTTGGAACAACCTACCTGACAAGTTCCTTCAAAAACTGTGTGTAAGTCTACCTAGAAGAATTGATGCTGGTTTGAAGGCAAAGGGAAGTCACCCCAAATATTGATTTGATTTGGATTTCTCTTCTGTTCACTTTGCATTTTGTAAATTGATAAAACTAAACAATTAAAAAAAAAAAAAAAAATATATATATATATATATATATATATATATATATATATATATATATATATATATTTTTTTTTTTTTTTAAAGCATTCTTACTTTACAGAATTTCCTCACATGCATTAAACTTTTGCAAAGTATTGTATATATAAGTTCAAAATCTGCTAACTTAAAAAATTAATAAATGAATGAACCCAAAACAATTATAGTTTCCCTAGATAAGGTACCAGAAAACAGCCCCCCAAGTTGCTGCTTTGGACCTTCTTTAAATATACACTATATTACCTAAAGTATTGGGACGCCTGCCTTAACATGCACAAGAACTTTAAAGGGTTTGTAAAGACCCAAGTCCCTCTGTTGCGTCCATTGACACAGACAGAGGGATTTGGCCCCGCCCCCCCGCTCCATCATCACTGGCTTTGATTGACAGCACTGGGAGCCAATGGCTATGAGTGCCCCAGCAAAGCCAGCAAAATCCGGAAGTGAGGGGAGAAGCGATCTGCTGACGTGCACGGCGCTGGATCGCAAGGGGTCTCAGGTATGTAAAGGGGAGCTGAGGAGGTGATTTTGACACCTAAACGTTTTTTACCCGAATGCAAGGAATGCATTGAGGTAAACATTTTTTAGACTTTACAACCCCTTTAATGGCATCCCAGTCTTAGTCCGTAGGGTTCAATATTGAGTTGGCCCACCCTTTGATGTTGGATGAGAAGGCCTGGCTTGCAGTCTCTGCTCTTATTCATCCCAAAGGTGTTCTATTGGGTTGAGGTCAGGACTTATGGACCTTGCTTTGTGCACTGGTGTGCAGTCATGTTGGAACAGGAAGAAGATATCCCCAAACTGTTCCCACAAAGTTGGGAGCATGAAATTGTCCAAAATGTCTTGGTATGCTGACACCTTAAGAGTTCCCTTCACTGGAACTAAGGAGCCAAGGCCAATCCCTGAAAATCAACCCCACCCCATAATACCCCCTCCACCAAATGGTTTGGACCAGTGCACAAAGCAATGTCCATGAAGACATGGATGAGCGAGTTTGGGGTGGAGGAACTTGACTGGCCCGCACAGAGTGCTGACCTCAACTTGATAGAACACCTTTGAATCAGAACGGAGACTGCGAGCCAGGCCTTCTCGTCCAACATCAGTGTCTGACTTTACAAATGCACTTCTGCAAGAATGGTCAAACATTCCCATAGACACCCTCCTAAACCTTGTGGACGGCCTTCCCAGAAGAGTTGAAGCTGTTATAGCTGCAAAGGGTGGGCCAACTCAATATTGAACCCTACGGACTAAGACTGGGAGGCCATTAAAGTTCATGTGCGTGTAAAGGGAGGTGTCCCAATACTTTTGGTAATATAGTGTATGTATGTATATATAAAATGCGTAGCAGTTGTCCAAGGTGGTCTCCCTACATGTAGAGGATAAAACATACAACCTTGGTTTGCCACTTCCACCGTGAAGTATATATCATGTGACAGGTAATAGATAAAGTAAAGAAGACACATGGCCTTATACATGTGACCTCATATGTGTGGAGTACAAAGAACATTTGATGATATGTACTGATTTGTATTTTATTTATGATATATACTCAGGTAGTTGTATAATGAATCACATGAATGCCTGCCATTAGTTGTACACTATACGTGTGACATTGGATCTGGAGGGGTGACTGCAGGTGGAGTGAGTAATGGAAATGGTTGAATCACTGCAAGAACAAATTGTCCGTTACCCACTCCCTTCCGAGGATGAGATCTGTGCCAGTAAAGTCAATGGCACCGGGTGTAATGAATTGCATTAAAAGGGAATTATGTCAGTCCCTGCTCCAAGGAGCTTACAATCTAAGGTCCATTAATCCACATTCATACACATACTCAGGGCAATTTACCTAGTAGCGTGTCTTTGGAGTGTGAGAGGAAAACCACACAAGTTCTGGGAGAACATGCAAACTCCAGATAAGTAATGCGGTAGTTGGGATTCAAACCGCCGATGCCGACACCTGATGTAAGGGAGCACTCTGACGGGGACACCTGATATAAGGGAGCACTCTGATACGGATAACTGATCATATGTAAGGGGGCACTCTGTTGGGGACAGAGATGTAAGGGGGGCACTCTTAAAGCAACACATAATTTAAGGGGGCACTCTGTTGGGGACACCTGATGTAAGGGGGCACTCTGATGGTGACTCTGATGTAAGAGGGCACACTGATGGTCAGGGGCGTTGCTAGGTCAACAAAAGATCTAGGGCTAGAGCCCATAGCAGTGTAGTAAAGAAAGTCATACGCTTGGGCGGGCATACACATGTATATACAGCAATATAGGTGTGTGTGTATATCCCCAGAGAGCCTCCCACTTACATCAGGGTCCCCAGAGAACCCCCCCTTACATCAGGGTCCCCAGAGAGCCTCCCCTTTGCATCAGGGTCCCCAGAGAGCCCCCCACTTACATAAGGGCTCCCAGAGAGCCCCCCACTTACATAAGGGCTCCCAGAGAGCCCCCCTTACATTAGGGTCCCCAGAGAGCCTCCCCCTTGCATCAGGGTCCCCAGAGAGCCTCCCCCTTACATCAGGGTCCCCAGAGAGCCCACCACTTAAATCAGGGTCCCCAGACAGCCTCCCCCTTAAATCAGAGTCCCCGGAGAGCCTCCCCCTTAAAATCAGGGTCACCAGAGAGCCTCCCCCTTGCATCAGGGTCCCCAGAGAGCCTCCCACTTGCAATAGCATCCCCAGAGAGCCTCCCCCTTACATCAGGGTCCCCAGAGAGCCCCCCACTTAAATCAGGGTCCCCAGACAGCCTCCCCTCCCCTCGGGGACCCCTGCAGAGACTCGGGGCTATGGGCTCCACATTCGGTGCTATAGCCCCAAAAGCCACCCCCTAGCGACGCCACTGCTGATGGGGACAGTGATGTAAGGGGGCACTCTGATAGGGATACATGATATAACAGCGTAGATATTTGCCAGCACACCAAGGATCAGCACAAGGTGGCGTCCAAACGGTTTAGTTTATTGCACGATCACAACACAAAAGGGTGCAACGTTTTGGAGTCACGCAGGACCCCTTCGTCAGGCATGTGACATAGTCTGTCACGAAGGGGTCCTGCGTGACTCCAAAACGTTGCACTTTTTTGTGTTGTGACCGTGCAATAAACTAAACCGTTTGGACGCCGCATTGTGCTGATCCTTGGTGTGCTGGCTACGTTGTGACTTGAACCATTATCCAGCTGGTTGCTGCTGCAGCACCCAAACCTTGAGAACTTATACCGGGAACGTGTGCGATGGGAATATGGAACATTACATGATATAAGAGGGCACTCTGATGGGGACACCCGATGTAAGGGGGCACTCTGATGGGGACACCTGATGTAAATGATGTAAAAATGTTCTTAAACTTTATTTTTGAACAGTGCCACCACTAGCAAACAGCGTTTTTATTTATACTCTTACATTCAGAGTTAAATCTCTCCTTAGGCCAACTGAAAAAAAAAAAAAACATAAAATAAAATGTAAAGAAAGGTGTACCATCTTCTGCACTTTCCTTTAAAGAACGAGACAAGTTTATTGCTTTCTCCTTCAGGACTCGGCGCGGCACAAGTGTCGCCCCGGTTATATGAGAACATTTATTTAACATCAAAGAGACCGGTCATAATTCTCAATTTAGATACAAAAAACCACTCGGCGGCACAAAGGCACTTTAAGCAGCGGCGATGCGTCCTCGCACTGGAATTGGGATGCCGGTCATGCCAGGGTTTATTGCGCCATATAACTCCGTCTAATAGACGATTTTTACCCTGGCGCCAAGGTGCGCCGGCTGATAGGGGAAAGTGATCATTGTATTCATCTCCCATTTAAAATGAGCTTGTTTCATTGACCAAAAAAAAAAAGTTGCACCGAAGCGGATGCAAATTTGCGGTGATTTACGGCGGTGGGCGCTGGGAAAAGCCATTACTGAGAACGGCTAGGTTTGACTCCTTCGGCAGTTATAGACGCGTGGAATTGTTTAGGAAGTGTAATAGCAAATTAAAAATAGAAGCCGAAGAACTATGACTCCGCCATTACATAGGAGTTAATGCCTCAACGGCTTCATTTGCATATGTTTTTCTCTCTCTTCTTAAATTCCTGCCCGCCGCTTTCTCGCAGACTTTGTTTTTTTTTTTTTTCACCTGCCCACGCCGCTTTAACAGCCGCTTATTTGTTTTTATTTTTTTATTTATTTATTTTTTTTATCAAAGACGCGCCTATTTAAATTTTCATGCCTTCGACTGCAAGAGAAAAAAAAAAAAAAAAAACAAAACAAAATCTGCTGCTGTTTACTTTGAAATATTCCAACATATTAAATATTTGAATATTATCTTCTGTAGTTATTTAATATTTGAAAACAAGCGGTTTGTTTTGGCGTTACTGCTTGGAGGGAAATGAGAAACTCTGCTGGTTCAGAACTTCAAGAAGGATTTAAAAAATGTTAATAAATACAGTTATGCATTTGTTTAAAAAAAAAAAATGTTTTTAATTAATATTATTATACAAGATTTATACAGTGCCAACGATTTGTGCAGCGCTTTACATTATAAAGGGAGACAGCACAGTTACAATACAATACAACACAAGAGGGGAAGACGGGTCCTGTTCCTGAGAGGTTAGAATCTAATAATCCCTATTTATAGTGAATTAGTCTTAATGTATAATTCCAAATTCATAAAAAATAGCAAATACATATATATATATATATATATATATATATATATATATATATATATATATATATATATATATATATATATTTATTTATTTTGCCATTTATATATATATATATATATATATATATATATACACAGTGCCTTGAAAAAGTATTCATACCACTTAAAATCTTCCACATTTTGTCATGTTACAACCAAAAACGTAAATGTATTTTATTGGGATTTTATGTGATAGACCAACACAAAGTGGCACATAATTGTGAAGTGGACGAAAAATGATAAATGGTTTTCGAAATGTTAATATGTGAAAAGTGTGGGGTACATTTGTATGGCGCCCCCCGGAGTCAATATTTTGTAGAACCCCCTTTCTCTGCAATTACAGCTGCAAGTCTTTTTGGGGGTGTCTCTACCAGCTTTGCACATCTAGAGAGGGACATTTCTGCCCATTCTTTTTTGTGAAATATCCCAAGCTCTGTCAGATTGGATGGAGAGCGTCTGTGAACAGCAATTTTCAAGTCTTCTCACAGATTCTCAATTGGATTTAGGTCTGGACTGTGACTGGGCCATTCTAACACATGAATATGCTTTGATCTAAACCATTCCATTGTAGCTCTGGCTGTATGTTTCGGGTCGTTGTTCTGCTGGAAGGTGAACCTCTGCCCCAGTCTCAAGTCTTTTGCAGACTCTAACAGGTTTTCTTCTAAGATTGTCCTGTATTTGTCTCCATCCATCTTCCCATCAACTCTGACCAGCTTCCCTGTCCCTGCTGAAGAAAAGCATCTCCACAACATAATACTGCCACCACCATGTTTCACGGTGGGGATGGTGTGTTCAGGGTGATGTGCAGTGTTAGTTTTCCCCCACACATAGCGTTTTGCTTTTAGGCCAAAAAGTTCAATTTTGGTCTCATCTGACCAGAGCACCTTCTTCCACATGTTTGCTGTGTCCTCCACATGGCTCCTCACAAACAGCAAAGGGACTTCTTATGACTTTCTTTCACCAATGTCTTTCTTCTTGTCACTCTTCCATAAAGGGCAGATTTGTGGAGAACACGACTAATAGTTGTCCTGTGGACAGATTCTCCCACCTGAGCTGTGGATCTCTGCAGCTCCTCCAGAGTTACCATGGACCTCTTGGCTCTTCTCTGATGAATGCTCTCCTTGCCCGGCCGGTCAGTTTAGGTGGACGGCCATGTCTTGGTAGGTTTGCAGTTGTGCCATACTCTTTCCATTTTCGGATAATGGATTGAACAGAGCTCCGTGAGATGATCAAAGCTTGGGATATTTTTTTATAACCTAACCCTGCTTTAAACATCTCCTCAACTTTATCCCTGACCTATCTGGTGTGTTCCTTGGCCTTCATGATGCTGTTTGTTCACTAAGGTTCTCTAACAAACCTCTGAGGGCTTCACAGAACAGCTGTATTTATACTGAGATTAACACACACAGGTGGTCTCTATTTACTAATTAGGTGACTTCTGAAGGCAATTGGTTCCACTAGATTTTAGTTAGGGGTATCGGAGTAAAGGGGGCTGAATACAAATGCACCCCCCACACTTTTCAGATATTTATTTGTAAAAAAAAATTGAAAACCATTTATCATTTTCCTTCCACTTCACAATTATGTGCCACTTTGTGTTGGTCTATCACATAAAATCCCAATAAAATACATTTACGTTTTTGGTTGTAACATGACAAAATAGGGAAAATTTGAGTCAAAAATGTCAGTTAGGTGTCTGATGTGTCCGCCATAATGTCGCATCCTGCTAAAAAATCGCAGATCGCCGCCATTACTAGTAAAAAAAAAATAATAATAATAAAAATGTCATAAATATAGCCCCTACTTTGTAGACGATATAACTTTTGCACAAACCAATCAATATACTCTTAAGCCCTGTACACACGGTCGGACTTTCCGATGGAATATGTGCGATCGGAGCTTGTTGTCGGAAATTCCGACCGTGTGTGGGCTCCATCGGACTTTTTCCATCAGAATTTCCGACACACAAAGTTTTGAGAGCAGGCTATAAAATTTTCCGACAACAAAATCCGATCCTTTAAATTCCGATCGTGTGTAGACAAATCCGACGGACAAAGTGCCACGCATGCGCAGAATAAATAAAGAGATGAAAGCTACTGCCCCGTTTATAGTCCCGACGTACGTGTTTTACGTCACCGCGTTCAGAATGATCGGATTTTCTGACAATTTTGTGTGACCGTGTGTATGCAAGACAAGTTTGAGCCAACATCCGACGGAAAAAATCCTAGGATTTTGTTGTTGGAATGTCCGAACAAAGTCCGACCGTGTGTACGGGGCATTATTGTGATTTTTTTTTTACCAAAAATATGTAGAAGAATACATACACTATTGGCCTAAACTGATGAAGAAATTAGTTTTTTTACATTTTTTTTGGATATTTATTATAGCAAAAAGTAAAATGTATTTTTTTTTACGTTATAGCATCTACAAAATAGGTGATAGATTTATGTTTTTTAAATTTTTTTACTAGTTTTTTTACTAGTAATGGCGGTGATCTGCGATTTTTATTGTGACTGTGACATTGCAGCGGACACATCAGACACTTTTGACACTATTTTGGGACCATTCACATTTATACAGCGATCAGTGCTATAAAAATGCACCGATTACTGTATAAATGTCACTAGCAGGGAAGTGGTTAACACTAGGGGGCGATCAAGGGGTTAAATGTGTTACCTAGGGAGTGATTCTAACTGTAGGGGGAGGGGATTCATAAGGGGAGGAGACCGATCAGTGTTCCTCTGTACTAGGAACACATGATCGGTCTCCTCTTCCCTGACAGGACGTGGATCTGTGTGTGTTTACACACACAGATCCACATCCCGGCTCTGTTACCTGCAATCACGGGTGCCTTGGTGGACATCGCGGGGCATGCACACCGGCTCCCGAGTGACGTGGCGGGCGCACACGCCCCCCTGGACAGCCGAGAAGCCCAGGACGTCATATGACAATAGCCGGGATGTGAAGTGGTTAAAGTGTGTATCTCCTAAGCCCGGCCAAATTTTATTTTCTCCTTTTTTTTTTTAATAAGTTGTTCTAGACCGGGTACTTCTCAGTCTGAGACTCGTGAAATGAAATCTGTGTGTCCACTGTTGCAGCAAGTGGAGTCTCAAAGCGAACAGTCTGTGCTGAAATACTTTCAGATGGATTTTCCGCCTCGCTCTTGGGCTGTTTAATGCGAAAAGAAAAGTGACAGTTACGCGTGGGGATGAAATTCTTACAGAAGCGGCTAGACAATGCTATTTCTATCTTGTAACAGTTTTTCCTCACCTGTCGCAGAGTAATTGCTTAAACTTTTTGGCAGGACAGCATCTTTAACCTCTTCCGGACCGCCCCACGCATATATAATGTGCCAGGGCGGCCCCCCTGGGCGAAATCACGTACCTGCACGTGATTTCAATTTCTGTGTCTGGGGCGCGCACGTGACGCCGCTGGCGACCTGCTCCTGCTGTGATTGTACACAGTGGGAGCCGATCAGCGGGTCCGGCGGACCCGATGTTCGCCGGCACCTTCACGATCATTCCCGAGACAGGCGGTCTGTCTATGTAAACAAAGCCCTGAGCCCACCCAGTTGTGTGACAATAGCAAATTAATATTCCCTATTATCTTCCTGATTCTCCTCCAGGGCCAATCAGGAAGCGGGTCTTAAGACCCGATTGGTCGAGAGGATAAGTGTTCGTGTTTGCCGCCGAGGGAAGGAGGAGGGAAGCCGCCGAGAAGGAAGCAGCCATGAAGTCGGAGATGCAGGGTGAGTCCGCCAAGGAGGAGGACATGCAGGAAGGAGCCGAAGCTGCCCGGGACCTAGATGGGTTAGGTGAGGGGCCAGTGGGCAGATGAACGAGCGAGCATCGGGGGGGGTGGAGGATTTGACTGATTGACTGACCGACCGACCGAACGGGGGGTTGGCATGTTTGCCCTCCCCCCCAAAAAAAATAGAGCACTAGACGCCACTGGTGACAGTGCATATTTCTAGCACTGATCACTGAATTGGTGTCACTGGTCCTCAAAAAGTGTCACTTAGTTTCAGATTTGTCCGCTGCGATGTCCCAGTCCCGCTAAAAATCATTACTAGTAAAAAAAAAAAATAAAAAAAAAAATTCCATAAATCTATCCCATAGTTTGTAGATGCTATAACTTTTGTGCAAACCAATCAATATACACTTATTGGTATTTTTCTTTACCAAATATATGTAGCATAATACACATTGGCCTAAATTGATAAAGAAATTTGACTTTTTACATTTTTTTATTGGGAATGTTTTATAGCAGAAAGTAAAAAATATTGTTTTCTTTTTCAAAATTGTCACTCTTTTTTTTGTTTATAGCACAAAAAAATTAAAAAACCGCAGAGGTGATCAAATACCACCAAAAGAAAGCTCTATGTGTAGGAAAAAAAAAGACATCAATTTTATTTGGGTACAGCGTCGCACGCGCAATTGTCAGTTAAAATAACTGGTTCCCTTGGATCCATTTTAGGAACCTATAGTTAACCGCTTGCCGACCAGCTGCCGTCATTATACTGCGCCAGGTTGGCACGGCTGCGCCAATCGCCGTAGGTGTACTTCAGCCGCTTTAAGAGTGATAGGGGGCGCGACACCAGAGCCGATGCGCATGGCTGGTGGCCGCGATGTCCGCCGGCCACTTGCGATCACTCTACAGAGAGCCAGAACAGGGATCTGTCAATGTAAACAAACATATCCCCATTCTGACAGGGGAGTAGAGAGAGATCTGCTGTTCCTAGTGATCAGGAACAGCGATCTCTCTCCTTCTTCAGTCAGTCCCCTCCCCCCACAGTTAGAAACACCTCACTAGGGAACACTTAAACCCCTTGACCGCCCCCCCCTAGTGTTAATTCCTTCCCTGCCAGTGACATTTATACAGTAATCAGTGGCTATTTTTAGCTCTGATCGCTGTATAAATGTCACAGGTCCCAAAAAAGTGTCAAAAGTGTCGCAGTCCTGCTAAAAATAAATAAATAATAAAAATGCCAAAAAATCTATCCCCTATATTGTAGACGCTATAACTTTTGCGAAAAACCAATCAATATACGCGTATTGTGATTTTTTTTTTTTACCAAAAATATGTAGAAGAATACATATTGGCCTAAACTGATAAAGAAATTTGTTTTGTTTTTTGGGGGGATATTTATTAGCAAAAAGTAAAAAATATTGGGTTTTTTTCACAATTGTCACTCTTTTTTTGTTTATAGCGCAAAAAATAAAAACTGCAGAGGTGAGCAAATACCACTAAAAGAAAGCTCTATTTGTGGGGAAAAAAAGGAAATACGTTTTGTTTGGGTACAGCGTCGGACGACCACGCAATTCTCGGTCATTAAGGGGGCACATCCTTATGGTCCTTAAGTGATTAAATTAGATATAGTAACATTGGATATGTACAGTGCCTTGCAAAGGTATTCACCCCCCTTGGCATTTTTCGTGTTTTGTTGCCTCACAACCTGGAATTAACTTGGATTGTTTGAGGATTTGCATCATTTAATTTACAGAACACGCCCACAACTTTGAAGATTTTTTTTATTTTTTATTATTTATTGTGAAGCAAACAACAAATAGGACAAAATAACAGAAAAAGTCACTGTGCATAACTATTCACCCCCCTAAAGTCAATACTTTGTAGAGCCACCTTTTGCGGCTATCACAGCTCCAAGTCGCTTTGGATAAGTCTCTATGAGCTTGCCACATCTTACCACTGGGATTTTTGCCCATTCCTCCTGGCAAAACTGCTCCAGCTCCTTCAAGTTGGATGGTTTGCGCTTGGGAACAGCAATCTTTAAGTCTGACCACAGATTTTCTATTGGATTGAGGTCTGGGCTTTGACTAGGCCATTCCAACACATTTAAAATGTTTCCCCTTAAACCACTCAAGTGTTGCTTTAGCAGTGTGTTTGGGGTCATTGTCCTGCTGGAAGGTGAACCTCCGTCCTAGCCTCATAGTACACACAGAGCGGTACAGGTTTTGCTCAAGAATATCCCTGTATTTAGCAACATCCGTCTTTCCCTCAACTCTGACCAGTTTCCCAGTCCTGACTGCTGAAAAACATCCCCACAGCATGATGCTGCCACCACCATGTTTCACAGTGGGGATGGTGTTCTTTGGGTGATGTGATGTGTTGGGTTTGCGCCAGACATAGCATTTTCTTTGATGGCCAAAAAGTTCAATTGTTTTTTGCTGAAAGTAATGTCTTTCTTCTGGCCACTCTGCCATGAAGCCCAACTCTATGGAGCGTACAGCTTATTGTCGTCCTATGTACAGATACTCCAGTCTCTGCTGTGGAACTCTGCAGCTCCTCCAGGGTTACCTTAGGTCTCTGTGCTCCTCTCTGATTAATGTCCTCCTTGCCCGCTCCGTGAGTTTTGGTGTGCGGCCGTCTCTTGGCAGGTTTGCTGTTGTGCCATGTTCTTTCCATTTGGTTATGATAGATTTGATGGTGCTCCTAGGGATCATCAAAGATTTGGATATTTTTTTTATAACCTAACCCTGACTTGTTCTTCTCAACAACATTGTCCATTACTTGTTTGGAGAGTTCCTTGGTCTTCATGGCAGTGTTTGGTTAGTGGTGCCTCTTGCTTAGGTGTTGCAGCCTCTGGGGCCTTTCAAAAAGGCGTGTCTATGTAATGACAGATCATGTGACACTTAGATTGCACACAGGTGGACATCATTTCACGAATTATGCGACTTCTGAAGGTAATTGGTTGCACCAGAGCTTTTTATGGGCTTCATAACAAAGGGGGGTGAATACATACGCACATGCCAATTATCAGTTTTTTATTTCTGAAAAATATTTTTATGTATATATTTTTCTAAATTTTACTTCACCAACTTAGACTATTGTGTTCTGATGCATCACATATAATTCAGATTAAAAAAAACATTGAACTAAAGGCTGTAATGTAACAAAAAAGGTAAAAAGCCAAGGGGGGTGAATACTTTTGCAAGGCACTGTATTTGATCTGTTGAGTCTCAGAATCGTTGTGCAAATATTGTTTTGTTTAGTTTGATGTTACTGGAGACCCTGGACCATCTTCAAGGGGTTTGAAGGTCATTATGACCTGGGAATGCCCTGTAGACATGAAGTGGCTGCAAAGAAGCTGCAGAAAAAGCAGCAACACTGAGATACTAGAAAGACTGAGAAGATGTTTACATCTACTTTAAGCTGTCAATTAGAGCTTAACGAACATGAACCCCAATGCCACGTCAAGTCGGCAGTTTAAGTCTTTTTCTGGAAACCAGTACAGTACTTGCAGTTTCTATTGAATTTGGCTGAAGGTCCTGCTTCTCCGTTAGTTCAGACCTCTCCTGCCAATACTTTTTTGTATGCGTAGATCTGAAACGTCTTCTCTGATTGCTTGCCGGATGTTACACAACTGCAGAGATCTGATTTTTAGAGAAAGCCATATATCGCGGCATCCCCCCCCCCCACCACCACCTCCTAATTGCCTCTATATTATCTGGCCCTTGAAACGGAATCCATTAATCAGCTCAGAACTGATAATACCACCACCGATTTCCTCCATTAAAGCAGGGAGAAGCCATTAGCATGGGAAGCATGGCAACCGAACGTGACCATTTATAATTGTGCTGGCCGGGAGCCAAGACTAAATGTTTGCCAGGTGTACGTAACAAAGACTTAAAAAGCCACCAGTTCTTCAATGGAGTTCCAGGCACCATGTCAAAGCTCATTCATGGGTCAAGTGACCATAAAATGGAGGCCACTAAGGAAGATTTAAGCACGATTGGGGCAATAAAACAACAAAACGATCAAAGAATGTCAATATCAAAAATTAGGGATGAGCAATTTGCAGTGAAAACGGGCAGCAACTTAATTCTGACAAATTATGCATTTGCCCTGCCAGGTAAACCAATTCATTTTGAACCCTTTGATAGTTTACATCTGCAATTGCAAAGTATGCTTAAAGTGGAGTTCGACCCGCTTTTACAACTCTTCAGCATCCCTCACTAAACTGTGCACTGTAAACGAATTGGATATTTTTTAATTTTTTTTCTCAGTACCTACTGTATATCTGCTGTATTCATTTTTCACTTCCTCCTCCCTGGCCGCGGCCCATCACATCATTTCCTGTTAGTTCTCCCTGTGCCTGCGTGGGTTTCCTCCGGGTACTCCGGTTTCCTCCCACACTTCATAGACATGCTGGGAGGTTAATTGGCTTCTGTCTAAATTGTCCCTAGTATGTATGAATGTGAGTTAGGGACCTTAGATCGTAAGCTCCTTGAGGGTAGGGACTGATGTGAATGTACAATGTATATGTAAAGCGGGGCGTAAATTAACAGCGCTATAAAGTACCTTAAATAATAATATATAAATAACATTCAAATACACTCAACAGAAAAAATACAAAAGACACACAAAAAAAATTAATAAATTATCTTATATACACCTCACCGCAAAACATTAACACCCTTTAAATAGCAATGGCAGATAATTGTAGAATTGTAATAAAGTTTATATTTTTTTATCTATATTGTATTAATCTATTTTTTGGCACCGCAATAATCCCTCTCTCTTCGCTCTTGATTGCACTCAATTATTGGGATGAGGTGCCTTTTCTACTAAGGACATACCAACCACTTCTTTTTTCTTCCTTCAGCAATGGCAGATACTTTATAAATACATTTCTAAATATACACACATAAAAATACAAAAATTATAAAGTACAAAAGGCACTAAAAAAACAAATAATGAAACATTCACGAAATCCTAAAACATATCTTCTCAACAAATCCACTCCATCTAAGTAAATAGTGAAATCCGGAATTTTGTGGCACAAAAATAAAAAAGTGATGGTAATACAAATAAGTTTCAAATACACGCCAAAAAAAAGAAAAAAAAAAACAGGTTACAGGTTGCATGCAGTCATTTTGCTGACAATCAATAAATACAGCAAGAGGACCTAATTTTTGTGTGCAGTTGACTTTTTTATATCTTTTATGGAGATGTTGGTTGAACAGACCTGGCTTGTTCCAATTAATTTCAAAGATGTTCAGTAGGGCTTAGGTCAGGGCTGTGTGAAGGCCACCTGAGTTCCTTCACACCAAGCTCAATTAAACCATGTTTTTATGGAGATGTTGGTTGAGAAGACCTGGCTGCACCAATTCATCCTAAAGATGTTCAGTAGGGTTGAGGTCAGGGCTTTGTGCAGTTCCTCCACACCAAACTCAACATCAACCATGTCTTTATGGGGATGTTGGTTGAGAAGACCTGGCCGCTCCAATTCATCCTAAAGGTGTTCAGTAGGGTTAAGGCCAGGGCTTTGTGCAGTTCCTACACACCAAACTCAACATCAACCATGTCTTTATGGGGATGTTGGTTGAGAAGAACTGGCTGTTCCAATTCATCCTAAAGGTGTTCAGTAGGGTTGAGGCCAGGGCTCTGTGCAGTTCTTCCACACCAAACTCAACATCAAACATGTCTTTATGGAGATTAGGGATGAGCCGAACACCCCCCTGTTCGGTTCGCATCAGAACATGCGAACAGGAAAAAAGTTTGTTCGAACACGCGAACACCGTTAAAGTCTATGGGACACGAACATGAATAATCAAAAGTGCTAATTTTAAAGGCTAATATGCAAGTTATTGTCATAAAAAGTGTTTGGGGACCCGGGTCCTGCCCCAGGGGACATGGATCAATGCAAAAAAAGTTTTAAAAACGGACGTTTTTTCAGGAGCAGTGATTTTAATAATGCTTAAAGTCAAACAATAAAAGTGTAATATCCCTTTAAATTTCGTACCTGGGGGGTGTCTATAGTATGCCTGTAAAGGGGCGCATGTTTCCTGTGTTTAGAACAGTCTGACAGCAAAATGACATTTTGAAGGAAAAAACTCATTTAAAACTACCCGCGGCTATTGCATTGCCGACAATACACATAGAAGTTCATTGATAAAAACGGCATAGGAATTCCCCAAAGGGAAACCCCGAACCAAAATTTAAAAAAAAAATTGATGTGGGAGTCCCCCTAAATTCCATACCAGGCCCTTCAGGTCTGATATGGATATTAAGGGGAACCCCGGCCAAAATTTAAAAAAAAAATGATTTTAAGGGGAACCCCGCGCCAAAAAAAAAAAAAAAAAACAGCGTGGGGTCCCCCCAAAAATCCATACCAGACCCTTATCCGAGCACGCAACCTGGCAGGCCGCAGGAAAAGAGGGGGGGACGAGAGTGTGCCCCCCCCCTCCTGAACCGTACCAGGCTACATGCCCTCAACATTGGGAGGGTGCTTTGGGGTAGCCCCCCAAAACACCTTGTCCCCATGTTGATGAGGACAAGGGCCTCATCCCCACAACCCTGGCCGGTGGTTGTGGGGGTCTGCGGGCGGGGGGCTTATCGGAATCTGGAAGCCCCCTTTAACAAGGGGACCCCCAGATCCCGGCCCCCCCCCCTGTGTGAAATGGTAAGGGGGTACTTACCCCTACCATTTCACTAAAAAACTGTCAAAAATGACAAGAGACAGTTTTTGACAATTCCTTTATTTAAATGCTTCTTCTTTCTTCCTTCATCTTCTGGTTCTTCTGGTTCTTCTGGTTCTTCTGGCTTTTCTGGTTCTTCCTCCGGCATTCTCGTCCAGCATCTCCTCCGCGGCGTCTTCTATCTTCTTCTCCTCGGGCCGCTCCGCACCCATGGCATGGGGGGGAGGCTCTCGCTCTTCTCTTCTTCTTTTCTTCTCTTCTTCTCTTCTTCTCTCCTTCTCTTCTTCATTTTCTTCTCCGGGCCGCTCCGCAACCCATGCTGGCATGGAGGGAGGCTCCCGCTGTGTGACGGCGCTCCTCGTCTGACAGTTTTTAAATAACGGGGGGCGGGGCCACCCGGTGACCCCGCCCCCCTCTGACGCATGGGACATGACGGGACTTCCCTGTGGCATTTCCCGTGACGTCACAGGGAAAACCCGTCAAGTCACCGTCCGTCAGAGGGGGGCGGGGTCACCGGGTGGCCCCGCCCCCCGTTATTTAAGAACTGTCAGGCGAGGAGCGCCGTCACACAGCGGGAGCCTCCCTCCATGCCAGCATCGATTGCGGAGCGGCCCGGAGAAGAAAACGAAAAAGAGAAGGAGAGAAGAAGAGAAGAAGAGAAGAAAAGAAGAAGAGACGAGCGGGAGCCTCCCCCCCATGCCATGGGTGCGGAGCGGCCCGAGGAGAAGAAGATAGAAGACGCCGCGGAGGAGATGCTGGACGAGAATGCCGGAGGAAGAACCAGAAAAGCCAGAAAAAAGTTCGTTCGAACACGCGAACACCGTTAAAGTCTATGGGACACGAACATGAATAATCAAAAGTGCTAATTTTAAAGGCTAATATGCAAGTTATTGTTATAAAAAGTGTTTGGGGACCCGGGTCCTGCCCCAGGGGACATGGATCAATGCAAAAAAAGTTTTAAAAACGGCCGTTTTTTCAGGAGCAGTGATTTTAATAATGCTTAAAGTCAAACAATAAAAGTGTAATATCCCTTTAAATTTCGTACCTGGGGGGTGTCTATAGTATGCCTGTAAAGGGGCGCATGTTTCCTGTGTTTAGAACAGTCTGACAGCAAAATGACATTTTGAAGGAAAAAACTCATTTAAAACTACCCGCGGCTATTGCATTGCCGACAATACACATAGAAGTTCATTGATAAAAACGGCATAGGAATTCCCCAAAGGGAAACCCCGAACCAAAATTTAAAAAAAAAATTGATGTGGGAGTCCCCCTAAATTCCATACCAGGCCCTTCAGGTCTGATATGAATATTAAGGGGAACCCCGGCCAAAATTTTAAAAAAAAATGATTTTAAGGGGAACCCCGCGCCAAAAAAAAAAAAAAAAAAACAGCGTGGGGTCCCCCCAAAAATCCATACCAGACCCTTATCCGAGCACGCAACCTGGCAGGCCGCAGGAAAAGAGGGGGGGACGAGAGTGTGCCCCCCCACCTCCTGAACCGTACCAGGCTACATGCCCTCAACATTGGGAGGGTGCTTTGGGGTAGCCCCCCAAAACACCTTGTCCCCATGTTGATGAGGACAAGGGCCTCATCCCCACAACCCTGGCCGGTGGTTGTGGGGGTCTGCGGGCGGGGGGCTTATCGGAATCTGGAAGCCCCCCTTTAACAAGGGGACCCCCAGATCCCGGCCCCCCCCCCTGTGTGAAATGGTAAGGGGGTACTTACCCCTACCATTTCACTAAAAAACTGTCAAAAATGTTAAAAATGACAAGAGACAGTTTTTGACAATTCCTTTATTTAAATGCTTCTTCTTTCTTCCTTCATCTTCTGGTTCTTCTGGTTCTTCTGGTTCTTCTGGCTTTTCTGGTTCTTCCTCCGGCATTCTCGTCCAGCATCTCCTCCGCGGCGTCTTCTATCTTCTTCTCCTCGGGCCGCTCCGCACCCATGGCATGGGGGGGAGGCTCCCGCTCTTCTCTTCTTCTTTTCTTCTCTTCTTCTCTTCTTCTCTCCTTCTCTTCTTCATTTTCTTCTCCGGGCCGCTCCGCAACCCATGCTGGCATGGAGGGAGGCTCCCGCTGTGTGACGGCGCTCCTCGTCTGACAGTTTTTAAATAACGGGGGGCGGGGCCACCCGGTGACCCCGCCCCCCTCTGACGGACGGTGACTTGACGGGTTTTCCCTGTGACGTCACGGGAAATGCCACAGGGAAGTCCCGTCATGTCCCATGCGTCAGAGGGGGGCCCCCGTTATTTAAAAACTGTCAGACGAGGAGCGCCGTCACACAGCGGGAGCCTCCCTCCATGCCAGCATGGGTTGCGGAGCGGCCCGGAGAAGAAAATGAAGAAGAGAAGGAGAGAAGAAGAGAAGAAGAGAAGAAAAGAAGAAGAGAAGAGCGGGAGCCTCCCCCCCATGCCATGGGTGCGGAGCGGCCCGAGGAGAAGAAGATAGAAGACGCCGCGGAGGAGATGCTGGACGAGAACGCCGGAGGAAGAACCAGAAGAGCCAGAAGAACCAGAAGAACCAGAAGATGAAGGAAGAAAGAAGAAGCATTTAAATAAAGGAATTGTCAAAAACTGTCTCTTGTCATTTTTAACATTTTTGACAGTTTTTTAGTGAAATGGTAGGGGTAAGTACCCCCTTACCAATTCACACAGGGGGGGGGCCGGGATCTGGGGGTCCCCTTGTTAAAGGGGGCTTCCAGATTCCGATAAGCCCCCCGCCCGCAGACCCCCACAACCACCGGCCAGGGTTGTGGGGATGAGGCCCTTGTCCTCATCAACATGGGGACAAGGTGTTTTGGGGGGCTACCCCAAAGCACCCTCCCAATGTTGAGGGCATGTAGCCTGGTACGGTTCAGGAGGAGGGGGGGCCGCACTCTCGTCCCCCTGCCAGGTTGCGTGCTCGGATAAGGGTCTGGTATGGATTTTTGGGGGGACCCCACGCCGTTTTTTTTTGTTTTTTTTTGGCGCGGGGTTCCCCTTAAAATCCATACCAGACCTGAAGGGTCTGGTATGGAATTTAGGGGGAACCCCACGTCATTTTTTTTTTAAATTTTGGCCGGGGTTCCCCTTAATATCCATATCAGACCTGAAGGGCCTGGTATGGAATTTAGGGGGACTCCCACATCAATTTTTTTTTTAAATTTTGGTTCGGGGTTTCCCTTTGGGGAATTCCTATGCCGTTTTTATCAATGAACTTCTATGTGTATTGTCGGCAATGCAATAGCCGCGGGTAGTTTTAAATGAGTTTTTTCCTTCAAAATGTCATTTTGCTGTCAGACTGTTCTAAACACAGGAAACATGCGCCCCTTTACAGGCATACTATAGACACCCCCCAGGTACGAAATTTAAAGGGATATTACACTTTTATTGTTTGACTTTAAGCATTATTAAAATCACTGCTCCTGAAAAAACGGCCGTTTTTAAAACTTTTTTTTGCATTGATCCATGTCTCCTGGGGCAGGACCCAGGTCCCCAAACACTTTTTATGACAATAACTTGCATATTAGCCTTTAAAATTAGCACTTTTGATTTCTCCCATAGACTTTTAAAGGGTGTTCCGCGGCATTCGAATTTGCCGCGAACACCCCAAATTGTTCGCTGTTCGGCGAACTTGCGAACAGCCAATGTTCGAGTCGAACTCGAAGCTCATCCCTAATGGAGATATTGGTTGAGAAGAACTGGGTGTTCCAATTCATCCTAAAGGTGTTCAGTAGGGTTGAGGCTAGGGTTCTGTGCAGTTCTTCCACACCAAACTCAACATCAAACATGTCTTTATGTAGATATTGGTTGAGAAGAACTGGGTGTTCCAATTCATCCTAAAGGTGTTCAGTAGGGTTGAGGCCAGGGCTCTGTGCAGTTCCTCCACACCAAACTCAACATCAACCATGTCTTTATGGGGATGTTGGTTGAGAAGACCTGGCTTGTTCAATTTCATCGCAAAAGTATTCAATATGGCTTAGGTCAGGGCTCTGTGCAGGACACTGGAGTTCCTTCACACCAAACTGGTCAAACCATGTCATTATGGAGCTGGCTTTGTACACAGTCATGCTGGAACAGAAAAGGGTCTTCACTAAACTGTTACCATAATTGGAAGAGCGCAGTTGCCTAAAATGTCTTTGAATGCTGTAGCATTAGCAGTACTCTTTGCTGGTAACATCGGAGTTGAATCATTTAGAGGGATATTATATAAACACCTCTTTCCGTTTCTGTAAAGCAAAGCTTCAGTATTGCCAATTTTGTTCACAGCAGGTGAGTTAGAAGCAACCCCCTAGCAAGGAAAGGGGAACGTAGCCACAAGACTTACACAGGTAAAATAATTTTGTGAAAAAAGTGAGGTAGAAAATCAGGCATAATCCCAGCTGATTTTCTTAACAGAGGCAAGAGAGACAAATAGGGACCATTGAGCATGCCTTCCTACTGAAATAACTCAGATATACACTATGTCATCAAAAGTATTGTGACGCCTGCCTTTACACGCACATGAACTTTAATGGCATCCCAGTCTTAGTCCGTAGGGTTCAATATTGAGTTGGCCCGCCCTTTACAGCTATAACAGCTTCAACTATGGAAAGGCTGTCCACAAGGTTAAGCAGTGTGTCTATGGGAATGTTTGACTATTCTTCGAGAAACCCATTTGTGAGGTCAGGCACTGATGTTGTTGAATAAGAAGGCCTGACTCGCAGTCTCTGCTCTGATTCATCCCAAAGGTGTTCTATCGGGTTGAGGTCAGGACTCTGTGCAGGTCAGTCAAGTTCCTCCACCCCAAATTCGCTTATCCATGTCTTTATGGACCTTGCTTTGTGCACTGGTGCACAGTCATGTTGGAACAGGAAGGGGCCATCCCCAAACTGTTCCCACAAAGTTGGGAGCATCAAATTGTCCAAAATGTCTTGGTATGCTGACGCCTTAAGAGTTCCCTTCACTGGAACTAAGGGGCCAAGCTCAACCCTTGAAAAACAACCCCCACACCATAATCCCCCCTCCATCAAATGATTTAGACCAGTGCACAAAGCAAGGTCCATAAAGTCATGGATGAGCAAGTTTGGGGTGGAGGAACTTGACTGGCCTACACAGAGTCCTGACCTCAACCCGATAGAACACTTTTGGGATCAATTTGAGCGGAGACTGTGAGCCAGGCCTTCTTGTCCAACATCAGTGCCTGACCTCACAAATGCTCTTCTGGAAGAATGGTCAAACATTCCCATAGACACAATCCTAAACCTTGTGGACGGCCTTCCCAGAAGAGTTGAAGCTGTTATAGCTGCAAAGGGTGGGCCAACCCAATGTTGAACCCTACGGACTAAGACCAGGATGCCATTAAAGTTCATGTGCGTGTAAAGGCAGGCGTCCCAATACTTTTGACAATATAGCGCACTTTGGAAAGGAAATAAAGGTGGCCACAGGCCAATCACATCCAAATGCAAAAGACAAGGACTCCATTACTGACCAAAACAAAACCTGACTGCTTGAAGCATGGCAGCAGGAAAACGACATATATAGGGTTTTGATTTCTTTTAAAATTTAAGAATTGAATAATCTACTAGCAACATAATTAATAAATGTGTATGAAATCCTTTTGTTGCGCTGACGGTATAAATACAGGGGTGGGAGATGAAAGCCACTCTCATTCAATTAGCAGTAATTTAAAATTACATTACAAAATCGCAAGTCGGTATTGCGTAGTCCCTGAAGATAATGACTAAGATGAATGTGTTATTTCCTCCTCCTTTCTGGAACTCAATTACAATGCAAACCTCTCTAATTTCCTCTCCTATGAAGAGTATCTTGTGATATGCGTTTTCTATAGAGGGACATTATAGACTTGAAACACACTTCTAAATCCGGAAGTCGCCAGCATTGTTTACATCCGCCGGCATTGTTTACATCCGCCGGCATTGTTTACATCCGCCAGCATTGTTTACATCCGCCGGCATTGTTTACATCCGCCAGCATTGTTTACATCCGCCGGCCCGGACGTGACGTCATAATGTCTCGCCGGGGGCCTCCGAGGGTCATAGAGATGACTGGGGACCATCTCTCAGAGGCTTTTCGATGTTAGCTAACAGCGGGCTTCAGCAGCATGTGTGGAATGAAATCATGTAAGTTCATCTGGACTGGCACAAATTCATTCCCGCAGTCAGTGTGAACTAGAGCTGCACGATTAATCGTTAGGAATCAAAATCGCAATCTTTTTCCCTTCCCGATCTTCAAAACAGCATGTCACCATCTTTCTAATGAGTACAAAAAGTTCTTTCAGTGAAAAAAAAAAAATCCAGGCAGCCTGCCAAGTTTTATTACAACACAAGAATAAGTAGAAACAAAGTATCTTTTCATACTTTTATCAAAGGAAAGAAGTCCGGCGTGTAGATGAGGGAAATTTAACCATTTAAAGACCAAACCTTTTCTGACATTTGTTGCTTACAAGTAAAAATCATTATTTTCTGCTGGAAAATTACTTGGAGCACCCAAACATGATATATATATATATATATATATTTATTGTTTTTTTTAAGCAGAGACCCTAGAGAATAAAATGGTGGTTGTTGCAATATTTTATGTCACACCGTATTTGCGCAGCAGTTACCAAAACGCAAATTTTTTTTAAAATTTAATTTAAAAAAAAAAACTAAACCGTAAAGTTAGTCTATTTTTTTTTTTGCGTAATGTGAAAGAAGATGTTACACCGCGAGAATTGTGATCTTTATTTCAACCACTTGTCGACCACCGCACGACGATGTACGGCCCTTTTTTGGGGACAGATATTGTTGTTATGGCAACGGCTAGCTGCCATAACCCCGGTATCCCCATTTTCAGCCGGCTACAAGAGAAAAGTGGTCTCTCCGGCGGATTCGCAGCGAGATCACTTTTATAGGTGGCGGGAGAGGGCCCCCCCCCCTCCCGCTGCTTACCGGTGCCCTCCGCCGCTTACCGGCTCTGTTGGCAGCGGCGGAGGCGATCGCGTCCGTTCCCTAGCTGTGCATGGAGAGGAGTGAGGGGAAGATGGCCCCCACCCGTCTCCATGACACTGCAGGGCGGAAGCGACGTCAAAACGTCACTTCCGCCCATACCTCTTAAAGCCACATTTTTTCAAATTACATTTTTTTTATTGCATTTTAGTCCAAATATGAGATGTGAAGACTTTTTGACCCCAGATCTCATATTTAAGAGGACCTGTCATGCTTTTTTTCTATTACAAGGAATGTTTACATTCCTTGTAATAGGAATAAAAGTGAACCAAATGAAAAAAAAAAAGGTGTAAAAATAAATAAAATAAAATAAAATAATTTTTTTTAAAACGCCCCGCCCCGACGAGTTCGTGTGCAGAAGCGAACGCATACGTGAGTAGCACCCGCATATGAAAACAGTGGTCAAACCACACATGTGAGGTATCGCCGCGATCGTTGGAGCGAGAGCAATAATTCTAGCCCTAGACCTCCTCTGTAACTCAAAACATGCAACCTGTAGTATTTTTTAAAGGTCGCCTAAGGAGATTTTTGAGGGTAAAAGTTTGACGCCATTCCACGAGCGGGCGCAGAGGAACGGGAAGACATCTCAGAATTTTTTAATACCGGTACCATGGAGAATCCCGGTTCTGAATGTGGCTCCTTCATTTGCATAGTTATCAACAAAACATTGCATGTGAAATGCACAGACATACAGAATCACATTGGTGTAATGCATGCAGTAGCAAACATCAGAAGGCACATTGCAGAATGAGAATACATCGGAAAGGTTCTCTAATGTGAAAATTGTAACTTAATCAGACATAAGACTGTCTGTCATGTCCTGTCTGAGAGATGTCTGCTCCAACCTGTTGATTAAACCTTATCGATCACCTCAACAGTTACAGACGCGGCGGCTTACCTTGCGTGGCCGGGAACATCGGACAACAAGGTCATTGTACACGTGAAGGCCTCCGGTGACCGGCTTGCAGGTTTAAGCTCCTGTCCTCCCGCTGTCCTAACATCATGATATGTCTGTCACTAAGGATTAGGTTGGATTTTTTTGTTGTCTTTGTGAGTTTTCTGGTAGCTGCTCTTCTAGTTTTTTGTCCGTCTGGTATTTGGTGCCTGGCTTGACCAGGGTATTAAAGATCATTTGTCTCCGGCACTGCTTGACCACCGCCCCTCAATGCCTAAGTAACCCGCACACAAGACTCAAACTGACGTTTAACCCCTTCAATACCCGCCACTTTCACCCCCTTTCCTGCCCAGGACAATTTTCAGCTTTCAGCGCTGTCGCACTTTGAATGACAATTGCGCGGTAATCCTACACTGTACCCATATGACTTTTTTTTTCACACAAATAGAGTTTTCTTTTGGTGCTATTTAATCACTGTTGGGTTTTTATTTTTTGCTAAAAAAAAATAAAGTGAAAAAAGACCAAAAATTTTTCTTAATTTTTGTCAGAAAATTTCGTTAATAAGTAATTTTTCTCCTTCTCTGATGTGCGCTGATGAGGCTGCACTAATATGAAGCACTGATGAGTACTGACAGGAAACACTGATGGGCACTGACAGGCAACACTGATGGGCACTGACAGGAAACACTGATGCAGCACTTATGGGCAATGATAAGTAGTGCTAATGGGCAGCACTGATGGTCAGCACTGATGTGTCGGCACTGATGTGTCAGCACTTATGAGCAGGCACTGATGTGTCGGCACTGATGTGTCGGCACTGATGAGCAGGCACTGATGAGCAGGCACTGATGTGTCGGCACTGATGAGCAGGCACTGATGTGTCGGCACTGATGAGCAGGCACTGATGTGTCGGCACTGATGAGCAGGCACTGATGTGTCGGCACTGATGAGCAGGCACTGATGGTCGGCACTGATGAGCAGGCACTGATGTGTCGGCACTGATGAGCAGGCACTGATGGTCGGCACTGATGTGTCGGCACTGATGTGTCAGCATTGATGTGTCGGCACTGATGAGCAGGCACTGATGGTCGGCACTGATGGTCGGCACTGATGGTCGGCACTGATGAGCAGTGACTGATGGTCGACACTGATGAGCAGGCACTGATGGTCGGCACTGATGGTCGGCACTGATGTGTCAGCACTGATGAGCAGGCACTGATGGTCGGCACTGATGAGCAGGAACTGATGTGTCAGCACTGATGAGCAGGCACTGATGGTCGGCACTGATGAGCAGTCACTGATGGTCGGCACTGATGTGTCGGCACTGATGTGTGGCACTGATGAGCAGGCATTGATGTGTCGGCACTGATGAGCAGGCACTGATGAGCAGTCACTGATGGTCGGCACTGATGTGTCGGCACTGATGAGTCGGCACTGATGAGCAGGCACTGATGTGTCGGCACTGATGAGCAGGCACTGATGAGCAGGCACTGATGTGTTGGCACTGATGAGCAGGCACTGATGGTCGGCACTGATGAGCAGTCACTGATGGTCGGCACTGATGTGTCGGCACTGATGTGTGGCACTGATGAGCAGGCACTGATGTGTCGGCACTGATGTGTCGGCACTGATGTGCAGGCATTGATGTGTTGGCACTGATGTGTCGGCACTGATGTGTCGGCACTGATGTGTGGCACTGATGAGCAGGCATTGATGTGTCGGCACTGATGAGCAGGCACTGATGTGTCGGCACTGATGAGCAGGCACTGATGTGTCGGCACTGATGAGCAGGAACTGATGTGTCAGCACTGATGAGCAGGCACTGATGGTCGGCACTGATGAGCAGTCACTGATGGTCGGCACTGATGTGTCGGCACTGATGTGTGGCACTGATGAGCAGGCATCGATGTGTCGGCACTGATGTGTCGGCACTGATGTGTGGCACTGATGAGCAGGCATTGATGTGTCGGCAGTGATGAGCAGGCACTGATGTGTCGGCACTGATGAGCAGGCACTGATGTGTCGGCACTGATGAGCAGGCATTGATGTGTCGGCACTGATGAGCAGGCACTGATGAGCAGGCACTGATGTGTTGGCACTGATGAGCAGGCACTGATGGTCGGCACTGATGAGCAGTCACTGATGGTCGGCACTGATGTGTCGGCACTGATGTGTGGCACTGATGAGCAGGCACTGATGTGTCGGCACTGATGTGTCGGCACTGATGTGTGGCACTGATGAGCAGGCATTGATGTGTCGGCACTGATGAGCAGGCACTGATGAGCAGGCATTGATGTGTCGCCACTGATGAGCAGGCACTGATGAGCAGGCACTGATGTGTCGGCACTGATGAGCAGGCACTGATGTGTCGGCACTGATGGTCGGCAATGATGAGCAGTGACTGATGGTCGACACTGATGAGCAGGCACTGATGGTCGGCACTGATGGTCGGCACTGATGTGTCAGCACTGATGAGCAGGCACTGATGGTCGGCACTGATGAGCAGGAACTGATGTGTCAGCACTGATGAGCAGGCACTGATGGTCGGCACTGATGAGCAGGCACTGATGTGTCGGCACTGATGTGTCGGCACTGATGTGTGGCACTGATGAGCAGGCATTGATGTGTCGGCACTGATGAGCAGGCACTGATGTGTCGGCACTGATGAGCAGGCACTGATGTGTCGGCACTGATGAGCAGGCATTGATGTGTCGGCACTGATGAGCAGGCACTGATGAGCAGGCACTGATGTGTTGGCACTGATGAGCAGGCACTGATGGTCGGCACTGATGAGCAGTCACTGATGGTCGGCACTGATGTGTCGGCACTGATGTGTGGCACTGATGAGCAGGCACTGATGTGTCGGCACTGATGTGTCGGCACTGATGTGTGGCACTGATGAGCAGGCATTGATGTGTCGGCACTGATGAGCAGGCACTGATGTGTCGGCACTGATGAGCAGGCACTGATGAGCAGGCATTGATGTGTCGGCACTGATGTGTCAGCACTGATGTGTCGGCACTGATGGTCGGCACTGATGAGCAGTCACTGATGGTCGGCAGTGATGTGTCGGCACTGATGAGCAGGCACTGATGTGTCGGCACTGATGAGCAGGCACTGATGAGCAGTCACTGATGGTCGGCAGTGATGTGTCGGCACTGATGAGCAGGCATTGATGTGTCGGCACTGATGAGCAGGCACTGATGTGTCGGCACTGATGAGCAGGCACTGATGAGCAGGCACTGATGTGTCGGCACTGATGAGCAGGCACTGATGTGTCGGCACTGATGAGCAGGCACTGATGGTCGGCACTGATGTGTCGGCACTGATGTGTGGCACTGATGAGCAGGCACTGATGTGTCGGCACTGATGTGTGGCACTGATGAGCAGGCATTGATGTGTCGGCACTGATGAGCAGGCACTGATGTGTCGGCACTGATGAGCAGGCACTGATGTGTCGGCACTGATGAGCAGGCATTGATGTGTCGGCACTGATGAGCAGGCACTGATGAGCAGGCACTGATGTGTTGGCACTGATGAGCAGGCACTGATGGTCGGCACTGATGAGCAGTCACTGATGGTCGGCACTGATGTGTCGGCACTGATGTGTGGCACTGATGAGCAGGCACTGATGTGTCGGCACTGATGTGTCGGCACTGATGTGTGGCACTGATGAGCAGGCATTGATGTGTCGGCACTGATGAGCAGGCACTGATGTGTCGGCACTGATGAGCAGGCACTGATGTGTCGGCACTGATGAGCAGGCATTGATGTGTCGGCACTGATGAGCAGGCACTGATGAGCAGGCACTGATGTGTTGGCACTGATGAGCAGGCACTGATGTGTCAGCACTGATGTGTCGGCACTGATGGTCGGCACTGATGAGCAGTCACTGATGGTCGGCAGTGATGTGTCGGCACTGATGAGCAGGCACTGATGTGTCGGCACTGATGAGCAGGCACTGATGAGTCGGCACTGATGAGCAGGCACTGATGAGCAGGCACTGATGTGTCGGCACTGATGAGCAGTCACTGATGGTCGGCAGTAATGTGTCGGCACTGATGAGCAGGCATTGATGTGTCGGCACTGATGAGCAGGCACTGATGTGTCGGCACTGATGAGCAGGCACTGATGTGTCGGCACTGATGAGCAGGCATTGATGTGTCGGCACTGATGAGCAGGCACTGATGAGCAGGCACTGATGTGTTGGCACTGATGAGCAGGCACTGATGGTCGACACTGATGAGCAGTCACTGATGGTCGGCAGTGATGTGTCGGCACTGATGAGCAGGCACTGATGTGTCGGCACTGATGAGCAGGCACTGATGAGTCGGCACTGATGAGCAGGCACTGATGAGCAGGCACTGATGTGTCGGCACTGATGAGCAGTCACTGATGGTCGGCAGTGATGTGTCGGCACTGATGAGCAGGCACTGATGAGCAGGCACTGATGAGCAGGCACTGATGTGTCGGCACTGATGAGCAGTCACTGATGGTCGGCAGTGATGTGTCGGCACTGATGAGCAGTCACTGATGGTCGGCAGTGATGTGTCGGCACTGATGAGCAGGCACTGATGAGCAGGCATTGATGTGTCGGCACTGATGTGTTGGCACTGATGATCGGCAAGCATTTTTAGCAGCTAATTGATTCACTTGCTGAGTATGCAGCATCTTTATCTTTAATCCTTGCCTATGTTCCAAATTAAGTTGGTGCCGTGACTGCTGCCCCAGGGTTCCTGTTTCAGGGGGTCTCCTTTCTCTTTCAGCTTTCTATGGCATCACCCTTGTGTGCAGGAACTGGAGTTGTATCCCCCTGCGCTATGTTTCCCAATAGAAGCACACAGCCCCATAGCCTAGGATGGCAAGGCACTCCCCTGCTCCTCCCTCCTCTTCCTCCTTCTGAGCAAAGTGTTCTGTGAATGGAGGACGGGCAGTTGAATGACAGGAACTTCCTTCTCTAATTGAAGGACATTATGCCTTCTGGGAAAGAATACTATGAGTGCTATGAATGGAGGAGGGGTGGGAGGGGTGGGCGAGCTGCACAACGCTTTAACACTTGCAGCGACTGATGTTATCTAAGCAGCGGTGGGAGTTCAGTGCTGTAGGGGAGGACCCAGCAGTGGTGGGGAGTAGATTTCTACACGATTCAGCAGCTATCCAGACATGAAACACACTTCATTAGAGGTAAAAGTAATAAAAAATAAATAAATAAATAAAAAACGTCCCTTACGTTAGATCTTCTCTGAATTCAAAGAGAATTATGGCTGAAGCTTCTTCGCCACACTTCTCTTGTGTTTCATAGAAGTACAATTACAGTGTCTTGAAAAAATATTCATACCCTGTGAAATATTCCACATTTTGTCATGTTAAAACCAAAAACGTAAATGTATTTTATTGGGATTTTTATGTGACAAACCAACACAAAGTGGCACATAATTGTGAAGTGGAAGGAAAATGATAAATGGTTTTCCAAATTTTTTTACAAATAAATATGTGAAAAGTGTGGGGGGTACATTTGTATGGCGCCCAAACCCCCCCCCCCCCCCCCCCCCCCGGTTGTCAACACTTTGTAGAACCTCCTTTCTCTGCAATTACAGCTGCAAGTCTTTTTGGGGATGTCTCTACCAGCTTTGCACATCTAGAGAGGGACATTTGTGCCCATTCTTCTTTGCAAAATAGCTCAATCTCTGTCAGATTGGATGGAGAACGTCTGTGAACAGCAATTTTCAAGTCTTGCCACAGATTTAGGTCTAGACTTTGACTGGGCCATTCTAACACATGAATATGCTTTGATCTAAACCATTCCATTGTAGCTCTGGCTGTATGTTTCGGGTCGTTGTCCTGCTGGAAGGTGAACCTCCGCCCCAGGCTCAAGTATTTTGCAGACTCTAACAGGTTTTCTTCTAAGATTGCCCTGTATTTGTCTCCATCCATCTTCCCATCAACTCTGACCAGCTTCCCTGTCCCTGCTGAAGCATCCCCACAACATGATGCTACCACCACCATGTTTCACGGTGGGGATGGTGTGTTCAGGGTGATGTGCAGTGTTAGTTTTCCGCCACACATAGCGTTTTGCTTTTAGGTCACAAAGTTCAATTTTGGTCTCATCTGACCAGATCACCTTCTTCCACATGTTTTCTGTGTCCTCCACATGGCTTCTCACAAACTGCAAACTGGACTTCTTATGACTTTCTTTCACCAACGTCTTTCTTCTTGTCACTCTTCCATAAAGGGCAGATTTGTGGAGAACACGACTAATAGTTGTCCTGTGGACAGATTCTCCCACCTGAGCTGTGGATCTCTGCAGCTCCTCCAGAGTTACCATGGACCTCTTGGCTCTTCTCTGATGAATGCTCTCCTTGCCCGGCCTGTCAGTTTAGGTGGACGGCCATGTCTTGGTAGGTTTGCAGTTGTGCCATACTCTTTCCATTTTCGGATGATGGATTGAACAGAGCTCCGTGAGATGTTCAAAGTTTGGGATATTTTTTTTTATAACCTAAACCTGCTTTAATCTTCTCCACAATGTTATCCCTGACCTGTCTGGTGTGTTCCTTGGCCTTCATGATGCTGTTTGTTCACTAAGGTTCTCTAACAAACCTCTGAGGGCTTCACAGAACAACTGTATTTATACTGAGATTAAATTACTAATTAGATGACATATGAAGGCAATTGGTTCCACTAGATTTTAGTTAGGGGTGTAGCACCCTCTTGGTAGGTGCTAGAAGAGTATAGTTTTTGGTCTTTCTACCTACCAGGGAGCAGGACCTATTGGTTAGGTCTGCTCATTGTGCTCAGGTGCAGCTCAGCTTGTTTGACTGTCCCTCACTGGTCCAATAGGGAGGCATATTGGACAGTGGGAGGGGACCTGACAAGTGAGTGCACAGGCTTTGTTACAGTCCTGGCAATTGGCAGAAGAAAAGTGCTGCATTGCATGTTGGGATACCATATAAAAGCTCAGGGTACATGTGTTTAGAGTTATTTGAGCCGGGGAACAGAGTCCAGTAGGGAGGGGGGCGGCTGCCCTCTCCTCCACGAAGGTGGTCGTGCGGCCCTGGGTGGTCCACTATCAGCTGACTCGAAGTCACAGGAAGACAAAAGTACAGTGCCTTGAAAAAGTATTCATACTTCTTGAAATTTTCCACATTTTGTCATGTTACAAACAAAAAACGTAAATGCAATTAGTTTAGTACCAAATTCGTTCTCTTAACGAATTTCGACAAATTCGTTAATTCGGAAACATCCGAATTAACGAAAACCCGTTTAACGAATTTTGGAATTTTGAATTTGAATATGATTTTTTTTTTTTTTTATAATTTATTCTTTATTAAACATTTTTCTCTTATTACAATAAACATTTACATGGCTCATCTCCCATTTACATGGCTCATCTCCCCGAGACAGAGGACAATATTCAATATCCTGGTTTATATATATACGCCAACAACAGGGATGGCTCCCTCTACACCCCCTCCCCCATACCCTAAAAAAAAAAGAAGAAAAGAGAAAAAAAAAGCAGTTTTTTAAGAGTGCTATAAAAATAATTTAATATCTTCCAATATATTCGAAAACTCGTAAATTCATAAATTGGAAAATTCGTAAATTCATAAATTTGAACATCTGAATTAATAACTAACTATTGAATTATAGGTATTGGAATTTCCTTTCAAATTTGGCTGTTAGTGAACGTAACAAATACGAATTATCCGAAATAACGAATGCTGTATCTAAACGAATGGAACGTAATGAATTAATAATAATAAAAAGCAATAATAAGAATAAAAACTTTTTATTATTACTATTTATTATTAATTTGTTCCGTTCCATTTGTTTACATGCGGCATTCGTTATTTCCGATAATTCGTAACTTCGGATAAATTCGTATTCTTTACGTTCACTAACAGCCAAATTTGAAAGGAGATTCCAATACCTGTAATTTAATAGTTAGTTATTATTAGTTAGTTAGTTACTTATTCTTTCGAATTTTCAAATTTTTTTCGTTCTTTCGAATTTTCGGATTTTCTTTCTTATTTTCGGCTTTTCGGCTTCACGAATTAAAAAAATTACGAATTTTCAAATTTATCAATTTCAAATTTACGAATTCACGACTATGGATGCCGAATGCTGGACTCGGGAGCGTGCACGCAAGGTAACCCCGTCAGGGAAGCGCTTCCCCTAGGGGGGTTATCTGATGTGGGGAGGAGCCACAAGAGCCACCCGGGGACCCCAGAAGACCAGGTTCGGGGCCACTCTGTGCAAAACGAGCTGCACAGTGGAGGTAAGTATAACATGTTTGTTATTTTAAATAGAAAATAAAAAACGAACCCTTACAATCACTAAAGTAATACAAAACCTTTGTTTTTTTTGTTTTTTATTTCTAAAATAACAAACATGTTATACTTACCTGCTCTGGGTGATGGATTTGCACACAGCAGCCCCGATCCTCCTCTTCTTTTTGGGTCCCTCGCCGGGGGAACATGGCTTCTCCCCCTTGAGCAGTGCCCCCCTCCCAGAGAAAGCTGCCTGCCCTAGGACACAGCTGCATGCTTGCTCCCGAGCCGCTGCTCTATGCGTCTTAAAGCAGAGTTCCACCTAAAAGTGGAACCTCCGCTTATCTGCTCCCCCCCCCTCCGGTGCCACATTTGGGACCTTTCAAGGGGGAAGGGGGAAACGGGTACCTGTTTTTGACAGGTACCCTTCCCCACTTTCGGGGAGACAGCACCTCTACGCCGTCCCTCGGAAGTTCAACCCGCCTCCTCCTTCCCCTGCCCCCGGGTCAGTTAGAAAGCGGAGCGTGCTTCGCGCATGCACAGTTAGGAAACCGGCTGTGAAGCCGAAAGGCTTCACTGCCGGTTTCCCTTACGAGGGGGGGGGGGCTGGGGTGCCGACATTGCGGACTCCCTGGACAGGTAAGTGTCCAGATATTAAAAGTCAGCAGCTACAGTATTTGAGCCGCAGCTCGGCCCCGCCCCCCTCGCTCTCTTCTCATTGGCTGTGATTGACAGCACTGGGAGCCAATGGGCCTCCCACTGATGTTTAAGGCAATGAGGAGGGAGAGTCTCCATCCAGCCAAGGCTATAGTGAACAGTTCTGGATCGGAGGGGGCTCAGGTAAGGATTGAGGGGGCGCTGCCAACACAGAATGCATGACGATACAAAAACCTTCAGCCTTTAGAAGCACTTTAACGGGCAGGATCAACATGTACAGTATTTGTGGGACTAGGGGGGGGGGAGAAAAATTCTAAGTGCAGATGAACTTATATATAATTAAAGTGTTTGTAAACTTTTACATTAACCCAGTGAAGTGACTGGCCTCAGGTGATACACAGAAATTAAATAAATCCTCCTACATAAGTTGTACCTGATTATCCGCATCGATCTCTCCTCTACAGCTTACTAAAGCACACATTTTAGACAGCATTTCTGAGATTCCAGAAGTCAGGGGGTGGGGATCTGATGTCACACACTGCAGATCACAGAACAGGTTGCTGAGAGTAAACTGAGACATGAGTGAAGGAAAAGGGCACGCCCCTCTTTACACAATCCCATAGGTAAACATAGGTAGACATGCACAGGCTGTCAATCTGGAAGGGGACAGGGCCATCTCCTGAGATACTCTGCTGTCAGCATGGACTGTCACAAGTGACTCAAGCAGATACGAACAACACTAGGTGCTTTGTGTTGAGGCAAGTATTTACTATAGAAGGATATGCTTTATACATTTTTCATTTTAGAGGCTTACAATCATTTTAAGTGCTGCAGCACATATTTTTTTTTCTTTAAATGAGAGGCCATAGTTCTACTTTAAATGTAGCCTGTAACGTTTATTCCAACCATTCTGCTGGGAGATCTAAAAGCCTGGCTGAACATCCTTCAAATTCATGCTGAAACCAAGAATGCTTCAGCATTGAAGTCAATGTAAAAAAAAAAAAAAGAAATAATTCCTTTGTAAATGGCTGCTGAAATATTTTTGGTGTACACACCTCATCTGTCATCCGTCTGAGCTTATTAGAGCTCTGCAACGTCTAATACAAACACACAGTGCTGTCTGCAGGAGAAAATCCACACATTAGCACGTCGTCAGTTACCATCAGGGGAGATATAGATTGTGCAGTCACTGCTTAATTACCAAACCGTTGGAGATGACTAGATTTATGGCCAAAGCGTTCAGTTCTGATTGATTAACACACGGTACCTCCATCCATCAAATAAGAGAGAGTCACATATACAGATGGAAGCAGATACTTGTAATGTAGGTAAAAGAAACTGGGACATCAGCTGGATACACACACACACATAAAAAAGAATGAGATCGAAGCACTGATGGCTTATTCAGTAAGGCAAAGAGCAAAATGCTAAGAGTAGTAACTAATAAAAACGAATTGGAATCCATCTTCCCCTTAACAGCATGAAAGTGGAACTGTGGCCAGGCAATGGTCATTAACATAATTTACATAAACAAGCAAAGAATAAGCTTTAGAACAAGCTTTTACTGGCCTCTGGAGCTACAAGCACTGTGGAGTAATTCATTCTTACTGGCCTCTGTAGCTACAGGCACTGAGGAGTAATTCATCCTCACTGACCTCTGAATCTACAGGCACTGTGGAGTCATTCATCCTCACTTGCCTCTGTAGCTACAGGTACTGTGGAGTAATTCATCCTCACTGGCCTCTGTAGCTACAGGTACTGTGCAGTAATTTATCCTCACTGACCTCTGTAGCTACAGGCACCGTGGAGTAATTCATCCTCACTGACCTCTGTAGCTACAGGCACTGTGGAGTTTTTCATCCTCAGTGGCCTCTGTAGCTACAGGCATGTGGAGCAATTCATCCTCACTTGCCTCTGTAGCTACAAGCACTGTGGAGTAATTCATCCTCACTGGCTCCTGTAGCTACAAGCACGGTGGAGTAATTCATCCTCATTGGCCTCTGTAGCTACAGGCACTGTGGAGTAATTCATCCTCAATGGCCTCTGTAACTGCAGCCGCTGTGGATTAATTCATCCTCAAAATTTAAAGTTTTTCCTGTTTTGCTTTCTCTAACTTTTTGGTAGCTCTGCTCCCCCACTCCCAGCAGTGACTCAGCAGCCTAGCTCCCCTGTTCACCATTGCCAGTAGTGAATATTTTGTTCTAATACTTTAAAAGTGTTTTTTATCTTCTCTATACATAGGAAGTCACTAGTAAGGTCCGGGGATCTGAGGATTTGAGAAAGGGGCATGTCCCGAAACATGTCGTCCTTGTAACCGGCTTAGTGTACTGTTCCTTGGTGTCCCTTAAGTATGTTCCAGGTCAGCAACTGAGGACTTCCAGGTTCTGGTGACATCACTTCCTGGTTAGAGTCCCTTGGAGCTTCCTTGTGGCTGGTAGCTTTCTATCTCTCTGTCTTTGCTGGATATACACTACAGGCACTGTGCAGTAATTCACCCTCGCTGGCCTCTGTAGCTACAGGCACTGTGGAGTAATTCATCCTCTCTGGCCTCTGTAGCTACAGGCACTGTGGAGTAATTCATTTTCACTGGCCTCTGTAGCTACACTACAGGCACTGTGGAATAATTTATCCTCACTGGCCTCTGTAGCTATAGGCACTCTGGAGTAATTCATTCTCTTTGGCCTATGTAGCTACAGGCACTGTAGAGTAATTCATCCTCACTTGCCTCTGTAGCTACAAGCACTGTGGAGTAATTCATCCTCACTGGCTTCTGTAGCTACAGGCACTGTGGAGTAATTCATCCTCATTGGCCTCTGTAGCTGCAGCCGCTCTGGATTGATTCATCCTCAAATTTTAAAGTTTTTCCTGTTTTACTTTTTCTTTTTTTGGTAGCTCTGCTCCCCCACACCTAGCAGTGACTCAGCAGCTCAGCTCTCGTTCTTCAACCTTGCCAGTAGTGAACATTTTGTTCTAATACTTTAATAGTATTATTTATCTTCTCTATACATAGGAAGTTACTAGTAAGGTCAGGGGATCGGAGGATTTGAGAAAGGGGCATGCCCCGAAACATGTTGTCCTGGTAACCGGCTTAGTGTACTGTTCCTTGGTGTCCCTTCAGTTTGTTCGCCCAGTTCGGGGAATACTCAAATCTGCATAGTGTTCGCTGGGTGTTCACCGCACCGAACGCCCTGCACAGTGCATTCTGCGCCCTGATTGGGAAAAGCTTTGCCCAATCAGGGTGCAGAAAAAGCTGGTTGTTAAGGAGCGGGGCCGGGAAAGCCAGCCGCGGCGTCCTTAACGGATGAGTCATTGGCTGTCAATGGGCTTCCCCGCTAATGGCTGTTGTTGTGGGGGTCTGTGGGCAGGGGGATTATCGGAATCTGGAAGCCCCCTTTAACAAGGGGGCCACCAGATCCCAGCCCCCCCCCCCCCCCATGTGAATGAGTATGAGGTTCATAGTACCCCTACCCATTCACCAAAAAAGTGTCAAAAATAAAAACACAGTGTCCCCCCAATGTAAATCCATCATCATTTACAACGCCCGCGATACTACAAAATGTAGTAGTTCTGTCAATTGAATCTGAAAAATCCAAGGTGTGCACAAGTGAAAAAATATATGAAAAGTCCAGTGATACTATTTCAACTTAGAGTGAATGAACAGTCCAATGTGCAGATAGCAAAGTGGGGTGCCTGAAGAGAGAAGGTGTGTTTCCTCTTCGTGCACAAATCACACAGAGGTAAGCAATGGCCCCTTAGCTTGCGGTAATGGGAAAACCGCAAAAGAGTAAATGCTGTTGGGGGGGTGCCTCTTCTTGGGATTCCTGGACCGGAGTAGGTACTTTCTCTATCTTGGTACCTCAGTACATGTGGAAGGGGTAATGAAAGAATAAAGGGGTACCGGATAGTGTAGTATTTCCAACAAAGATGAATTTTATTAAGATCATAAGGATGTACTCACATAATGCAGCAAAACACAACATCTATCTCCTACGAGCAGTGACGTCACCAATCACGTGACTTCATCAGGGGATCAGCATGATTATTGCACAGGTGTGCCTTAGGCTGGCCACAATAAAAGGCCACTCTAAAATGTGCACTTTTATCACACAGCACTATGCCACAGATGTCGCAAGTTTTTAGGGAGTGTGCAATTGGCATGCTGACTGCAGGAATGTCCACCAGAGCTGTTGCCCTTGAATTGAATGTTCATTTCTCTATCATAAGCCATCTCCAAAGACGTTTCAGAGAATTTGACAGTACATCCAACAACAGCCTCACAACCGCAGACCACGTGTAATCACACCAGCCCAGGACCTCCACATCCAACATCTTCACCTCCAAGATCGTCTGAGACCAGCCACCCGGACAAAACCAAAGAATTTCTGCACAAATTTTCAGAAACCGTCTCAGGAAAGCTCATCTGCTCGTCGTCCTCATCGGGGTCTCCACCTGACTGCAGTTCGTTGTCGTAACCGACTTGAGTGGGAAAATGCTCACATTATATGGCATCTGGCACTTTGGAGAGGTGTTCTCTTCACGGATGAATCCCGGTTTTCACTGTACAGCGCAGATGTATGGCATTGTGTGGGTGAGCTGTTGCTGATGTCAGTGTTGTGGATGGAGTGGCCCATGGTGGCGGTGGGGTTATGGTACAGGAAGGCGTATGCTATGGACAACAAACACAGGTGCATTTTATTGATGGCATTTTGAATGCACAGAGATACCGTGACGAGATCCTGAGGCCGATTGTTGTGCCATTCATCCACCACCATCACCTCGTGTTGCAGCATGATAATGCGCGGCCCCCTGGTGCAAGGATCTGTACACAACTCCTGGAAGCTGAAAACATCCCTGTTCTAGCATGGCCAGCATACTCCCCGGACATGTCACCCATTGAGCATGTTTGGGATGCTCTGGATCGGCGTATACGACGGCGTGTTCCAGTTCCTGCCAATATCCAGCAACTTCACACAGCCATTGACGAGGAATGGACCAACATTCCACCGGCCACAATCAACAACCTGATCAAGTCTATGTGAAGGAGATGTGCTACACCTCGTGAGGCAAATGGTGGTCACACCGGATACTGACTGGTTTTCGGACCCCTCGGACCTCCCTAATACAGTAAAACATTTTAGAGTGGCCTTTTATTGTGGCCAGCCTAAGGCACACCTGTGCAATAATCATGCTGTCTAATCAGCATCTTGATATGCCACACCTGTGAGGTGGATGGATTATCTCGGCAAAGTTGAAGTGCTCACTAAAGCCCCGCTAAAGCCTCACTAAAGCCTCGTACACACGGTACGATTGTTGGTCAACTGAGCGTCTGATTTTTGTCCGAAGGGGCGTGTGCCAGGATCTTGTCTTGCATACTAACATTACACAATTGTCGTGCCACAAACACGAACGTAGTGACTACGAGGAATTTCAGCTCCTGAGCGCCACCCTTTGGGCCCCTTCTGCTAATTTCGTGTTTGGTGAGCATTGATTCCGAGCATGCGTGTTTGTACTTTCGACTTTTGTGTGATGGACTTGTGTACTGACCATCCGAAAATCTGACGTCAAGCCGCTATCCGCTGAAAATTTACTAGCCTGCCATCCAACATTTGTTGGCCGAAAGTTGGAAAAACAATTGTCAAAAGGAGCGTACTAAGATTTTAAGATTTTAGGACAACAGTCTGTCAACAGACAATCCCCTGCCAACAATCGTACCGTGTGTATGAGGCTCAACACAGATTTAGACAGATTTGTGAACAATATTTGAGAGAAACTGGCCTTTTGTGTACATCGAAAAAGTCGTAGATCTTTGCTTTCAGCTCATAATACATAAGGGCAAACACAAAAGTTTTGCGTTTATAATCTATCTATCTATCTATCTATCTATCTATCTATCTATCTATCTATCTATCTATCTATCTATCTATCTATCTATCTATCTATCTATCTATCTATCTATCTATCTATCTATCTCTATCATAGTGTGTAGACGCTATAACTTTTGCGCAAACCAATCAATATACGCTTATTGGGATTTTTTTACCAAAAATAAGAATACATTTTGGCCTATATTTATGAAAAAATTTGATTTTTTAAATTTTTTCATTGGATATGTTTTATAGCAGAAAGTAAAAAACATTGTTTTGTTTTGTTTTTTTTTAATTTTCTGCCTTTTTGGTTTATAGTGCAAAAAAAAAAAAAACAGCAGAGGTGATCACATACCACCAAAAAAAGCTCTATTTGTGGGGAAAAAAAATGACAGAAATTTTTTATGGGTACAGCGTTATATAAGACCGCACAATTGTCCGTTAAAGTTACGCAGTGCCGCATCGCTAAAAAGATTGGCCTGGTCACGACGGGAGGGTAAATCAATCAATATACCCTTTTTGGGATTTATTTTAAAAACATGTAGCAGAATACATATTGGCCTAAAGTTATGAAGAAATTAGATTTTGTACAATTTTTTTTTTATTGGATGTGTTTTATAGCAGAAATTTAAAAACATTGTTTTGTTTTTTTGTTTTGTTTTTATTTTCTGTCTTTTTTGTTTATAGCGCAAAAAATAAAAAATGCAGAGGTGATCAAATACCACTAAAAGAAAGCTCTATTTGTGCGGAAAAAAGACATAAATTTGATTTGGGTACAGCGTTATAAGACCGCACAATTGTCCGTTAAAAAATACGCAGTGCTGTGTCGCAAAAAAATGGCCTGGTCATGAAGGGGGTTAAATCAATCAATATACCCTTTTTGGGATTTATTTTATGTAGCAGAATATATATTGGCCTAAAGTTATGAAGAAATCCAATTAAAAAAAAAAAATTTAGTGTGTTTTATAGCAGAAAGTAAAAAAAAATTGTCTGTTTTTGCTTATAGCGCAAAAAAAAAAAAAACAAAAAATACACAGTGGTGATAAACTACCACCAAAAGAAAGCTCCATGTGTGGGAAAAAAATTACGTAAATTTATTTTCGGTACAGAGTTGCATGACCGCGCAATTGTCAGTTAAAATACTGCAGTGCCATATCTTAAAAACATTGGCCTGGTCATGAAGGGGTGGGAAGGGGGGGTGTAAATCTTCCAGAGGTCAAGTTTTTTGTGTTTTATTATTAATAATAAAAAATTGCTGCTATGGCCATTAGGTTTCAAACAGAGAACGGCCGTCGTCTGGTTAATTTGGGAAGGGGTGGGGGTCATTTTAGGGGTGTGATTTGGTGATTTTGATATTTGCAGTCCCCCCGGTCCTATCAACACAATAAAACTGAAATCCTGATCGGAAGCTGAGGGTTAATGCACCTCTTCTGCCTTCATTCTATAGTTATTGAATAAGCTTTTCAAAAATGTACTGATTGCATTTAACAAGGTCTGGCGAAGCGAAAGTCTGAAGACCCCGGCTTCCATGGATCACAGTTCAGTAATGACTCCTGAAGTTGTATTTTAATCCTGAAATAAATTAGCAAAATATGCCAACGAGCAGAAGTATGCTCAAAGGAGCTCATAAATGGAAAGTGTGCCGACAAGAACATTTTCATGCTGCTTCTGAGTAACCGGTCAAGATCCTTGTTACATTTTTCATTCTGGACTTCAGAAATGGCAGTTGGAAGCCAATTGATGGATGTAGAAAACAAAGAAAACTTCTTCGTATTACTATTCTTCATATGGAAGCCGCAAAGTACAAAGTGAAATTAATCTGCCATTAGTAACTTTGATGTAGTAAGACAAGTTAAAGGGGAACGGCCATGGTTTGGGTCAATTTAATTCATTTGTTTTAAAATGGTTATAAACCTCGGAAATGAAAAATGAACAAAGGATATCCTTCTATAGTTTGTACTTACCCCAATCCAAAACACCAAGCAGTGGCGTCGCTAGGGGGTGGCTTTTGGGGCTATAGCCCAGAATCTGGGGCCCATAGCCCAGAGTCTCTGCAGGGATCCCCAAGGGGAGGGGAGGCTCTCTGGGAACCCTGATGTAAGTGGGGGGCTCTCCGGGAAACCTGATTTAAGGGGGAGGCTCTATTGGGACCCTGATTTAAGGGGGGGCTCTCTGGGGACCCTAATGTAAGGGGGGCTCTCTGGGGACCCTGATGCAATAGAGAGGCTCTCTGGGGACCCTGATGTAAGGGGGGCTCTCTGGGGATATATATATACACACACACACGTATATTATATATATGTGTATGCCCGCCCAAGCGTATGACTTTCTTTACTACGCTGCTATGGGTTCTAGCCCCAGATCTTTTGTAGACCTAGCACCGCCCCTGGCACCAAGTGTGATTTATGGCTTTTCTTCCCTCCCTCTGCCATCTGCATGAATGACTTCTGACAATCTATGCCAACACAAGACAAGCCCGGTATACACATGTCTCCACACACTTGGGAAGAGGAATGGGCAGAGAGGCACGTGCAGTCACGTGACTGCAAAATCAAAAATATCTACTTTTTTTTTTTTTAAAAAGCTATTTAAATACATCATTAGAATGTTTATTTGAATAAGAGGACGTGCTTTGATTTAAGCCTCACATATACTTTAACCTTACAGCGGAGAACTAGGAATGCGTAATTATGTGCATTCCTAGTTACCAGACTCAAGACAATTCAGTCATAGAGATGTTGTCAAGTTAATTGGGATTTTATGTGATAGACCAACACAAAGTGGCACATAATTGTGAAGTGGAAGGAAAATGATAAATCGTTTTCAAATTTTTTTACAAATAAATATGTGAAAAGTGTGGGGGACATTTGTATAGCGCCCCCCTGAGTCAATACTTTGTAGAACCACTTTTTGCTGCAATTACAGCTGCAAGTCTTTTTGGGGATGTCTCTACCAGCTTTGCACATCTAGAGAGGGACATTTTTGCCCATTCTTCTTTGCAAAATATCTCAAGTTCTGTCAGATTGGATGGAGAGCGTCTGTGAACAGCAATTTTCAAGTCTTGCCACAGATTCCCAATTGGATTTAGATCTGGACTTTGACTGGACCATTCTAACACATGAATATGCTTTGATCTAAACCATTCCATTGTAGCTCTGGCTGGATGTTTCGGGTCGTTGTCCTGCTGGAAGGTGAACCTCCGCCCCAGTCTCAAGTCTTTTTGCAGACAGGTTTTCTTCTAAGATTGCTCTGTATTTGGCTCCATCCATCTTCCCATCAACTCTGACCAGCTTCTCTGTCCCTGCTGAAGAAAAGCATTCCCACAACATGATGCTGCCACCACCATGTTTCACAGTGGGGATGGTGTGTTCAGGGTGATATGCAGCATTAGTTTTCTGCCACACATAGTGTTTTGCTTTTAGGCCAAAAAGTTCAATTTTGGTCTCAATTGACCAGAGCACCTTCTTCCACATGTTTGCTGTGTCCTCCACATGGCTTCTCGCAAACTGCAAACAGGACTTTTTACGGCTTTCTTTCAACAATGTCTTTCTTCTTGGAGAACACGACTAATAGTTGTCCTGTGGACAGATTCTCCCCCCTGAGCTGTGGATCTCTGCAGCTCCTCCAGAGTTACCATGGACCTCTTGGCTGCTTCTCTGATGAATGTTCTCCTTGCCCGGCCGGTCAGTTTAGGTGGACGGCCATGTCTTTGTAGGTTTGCAGTTGTGCCATACTCTTTCCATTTTCGGATGATGGATTGAACAGAGCTCTATGAGATGTTCAAAGCTTGGGATATTTTTTTTTTATAACCTAACCCTGCTTTAAACTTCTCTGCAATTTTATCCCTGACCTGTCTGGTGTGTTCCTTGGCCTTCATGATGCTACTTGTTCACTTATGCGTTGTTTCCACTGAGCGGATCGGTTCGGTACGGTATGCTATTTTGAGTGTTTCCATTATGAAAGCGGCCCATACAACCGAACCGTACCGCACCATTCTGGGTCCTGCTTCAGATGTGGGGCCATAGAACATGATACAGCTCGGTTAGGGCGGAGCTACGATACATTCCACTGATTGTCAGACGTGTGACTCCATGTTAGGCATTTTTTCTCAACCCACGTATGGCCCCTGGCGGTCCCACTTGCAGTGGAAACGCTCACCTGAATTGGCCGGACCATTCTAGGCCTTCCAAACTGTATCGACCCGAACTGATCTGTTCAGTGGAAATGAGGCATTAGGTTCTCATGATGTACACAAAAGCTCGGTAATCGGTTTTTTTTTCACCTCACGCCAACAGTGTGAGAAAAAAAAAAAGCCGATCACCGGCTTATGTGCAAGGGACATAGAGGAAGAGGCAATTCTGCCTCATCTGTGCCCACCAGTACCCCTTGCCAGTGCCACCTGCCAGTGCCCACCAGTGCCACCTATAAATGCCCACAAGTGCCACCTATCAATGCCCACCATTGGTGCCAATCACCAGATGGTCCCCGGAGTCTCTATGATGGTCGGAGGCCGGGCGCGATGTTATGACGTCACGCCCGGCCTCTCCATTCAAAAAAACGGCGCGGCTTCGGCTGGGAAGCGGCGATCGTTTTATTTTATTTTTTTTTTTCAGGCTTCCCAGCCTAGTAATGAGATATGGGGTCTTATTGACCCCATATCTCACTATTAAGAGCACCTGACATGTCATATTGCCATTACAAGGGATGTTTACATTCCTTGTAATAGGAATAAAAGTGATCAATTTTTTTTTTTTTTTAAAGTGTCAAAATAAAAAAATAAAATATAATTAACAATAAAAAAAAAAAAAAATTATTTAAAGCGCCGCTGTCCCCGTGTGCTCGCACGCAGAAGCAAACGCATACGTAAGTCCCACCCACATATGAAAACGGTGTTCAAACCATACATGTGAGGTATCGCCGCGAACGTTGGAGCGAGAGCAATAATTGTGGCCCTAGACCTCCTCTGTAACTCAAAACATGTAACCAGTGAAAAAAATATAAGTGTCGCCTATGGAGATTTTTAAGTACCGAACATTGGCGCCATTCCACGAGCGTGTGCAATTTTGAAGCGTGACATGTTAGGTATCTATTTACTCGGCGTAACTTCATCTTTCACAAAATGCAAAAACATTGGGCTAACTTTACTGTTTTGTTTTGTTTTTTAAACACAAAACAGTTTTTTCCCCCAAAAAAACGCGTTCGAAAAATTCCTGCGCAAATACTGTGTGAGATAAAAAGTTGCAACAACCGCCATTGTATTCTCTAGGGTCTTTGCTAAAAAAACATATATAATGTTTGGGGTTCTATGTAATTTTCTAGCAAAAAAATGATGATTTTTTACATGTAGGAGCAAAGTGTCAGAATTGGCCCGGTATTGAAGCGGTTAATGAAGCAGAGAGCTGTGATGACGTAATAACATCAGAATCGTTCTCAGCAGCAATGTACCATGGGGAAAGAACACCGAGACGTTTAACTCATTTTATCTGGAAAGGTCATGTCGTACTAACTTTTGCCCTCTCCTTTTTTTTTTTTTATCCAACCCGTCAGCATAAGTAAAGAAAAAGAAGCATTAGGAGACTATCTCTACACTTACTCAGATGGTATATTGAGTTAGATCTCCTGATGCCGCTAGGTATGATTTTGAGCAATTTGGCGACTCGGTTTCAGAATTTGTGCTTAAAAGTCAATTTTCCAAAATGTCATGGGCACACAAACTTGTTATAGACCCTTCTCCTTACTTTTTAAGATTGAAAAATGATATACACTTCTGAAGGTCATCTACAACCTTGTAGAACATTAGCCATCAAGAGGGCTCCATTATTTGTTTCATGGAGAGCGAAGTAAATAGAAGACCCAGCATGAACTTCAGTGATGGTGCATCGTCTTATGTATTTGCCATTACTGGAACACTTGAAGACTATGGGGGGGTTATTTACAAAAGGCAAATTCACTTTGCACTACAAGTGCACTTGGAAGTGCAGTCGCTGTAGATCTGAGGGGGACATGCAAGGAAAAAAAAAAAAAACATAATTTTAGCTTGCAAATGATTGGATGATAATATCAGCAGAGCTTCCCCTCATTTCAGATCTACCCCTCAGATCTACAGCGACTGCACTTGCAGTGCACTTGTAGTGCAAAGTGGATTTGCCTTTCGTAAATAACCCCCATTGTGTTTTTTCGCAAGACTTTCAGAGTTATACAACAAAAACTGAAAAAGATGGAGGTAGAGATTTCCTGTGCTGGGTCAAAATCCATATCTCAACTGAACAATTGTTCCCTTATGCCGCGCACACACGGGCGGACTTTTTGACCGGGCTGGTCCGACGGTCTTTCCGATGGACTTTCCGACGCACTTTCGACGGACTTTTGAACAAACGGACTTGCCTACACACGATCCACCAAAGTCTGACGGATCCGTACGTTATGACGTACGAACGGACTAAAATAAGGAAGTTGATAGCCAGTAGCCAATAGCTGCCCTAGCGTTGGTTTTTGTCCGACGGACTAGCATACAGACGAGCGGATTTTTCGACTCGGAAAAATTTGAAACATTTTATTTCTAGGTCCGTCTGACTTTTTGGGAAAAAAAAGTCTGCTGGAGCCCACACACGATTGAATTGCCTGACGGAATCCGGTCCGCCGGACCAAGTCTGCCGGAAAGCCCACGTGTCGTGTGTACGTGGCATTAGTTGCAAATATAAAAAATAAAAATTCTGATTCTGAGCAATTTGGAGACTCAGTTTCACAAATTTGTAGTAAAAGTCAATTTGTCAATATCTCATGGGCACACAAACTTGTTATAGACCCTTCTTCTTGCTTTTTTTTTTTTTAACAGAAGATTTTTTATTAAACAAATCAGCATTACAATACACAAGAAATTTAGTACAGTCATTGTGGTGATAATAATGATAGTAAAAAAATCTATCTTCAGGCGATAGCCACTATTTATCAACTATTCCAGCTATGTAGATGTCAGAAGTTTCACTTAACAATACTCCTACAGCGTAACAATCTTATAGACCCTTAGGTAATGTAAAATGGATAACCAGTATTCAATCAAGCCGGGTGGGGAAAGGGAAGGGAAGGGGGGGCGGGGGAGAAAAAGGAGGGGAAGAAGAAGGGGGTGGAGAAGAAGAAGGGGGGGGAAGGGACGGGAAGGAGGGGAACAAAGGGGGAATGGGCATAAGAATAGACCTGAAATGTAGGATGTCCTCTGCTGTATTTCAAGTCCTAATTATGGGGTAGGGGGTTCAGGGTCTCCAGAGGCGTCCACCCAGGAGGACCAAATTTTATCAAACTTCCCCAGACATTGCCTACTTTCATACGTCAATCTATATAGGGGGAGTACCATATTCACCGACCTTCTCCACGAGGCCAGGGTAGGAGGCTCTACCAGTTTCCATCGCAGTAAAATTTCCCGCCTAGCATAGTACAATGTAAAGGTTAGACAGAGTTTACTATACCTATCACCGTCAACATCCTCCAGATGACTAAGCAACAGTAATTGGGGATCCACAGGTAGGTTTGAGCCCATGACCTTGCTCAGTGTGGAGGCAACTGCTGACCAAAAGGGTCGGATCTTGGGACAAGACCAGACCATGTGCCAGAACGTGCCCTCCTCCTGCCTGCATCTCTGACAGTTGGGATCTCTTTGATGGTAAATGCGCGCCAGTCTCTGTGGGGTGAAATACGCTCTGTGTAGGAACTTAAATTGTATGAACCTGTCTTTTGCAGCGATCATGGAGGGAATGTAGGAAATTAAACACTCCCTCCATTCCTCCTCGTCCAAAGAGGGAATATCAACCCTCCACTTCTCCCAGGTTTTAGTTAATTTGGCATCATACTCCACTGTAAGATATAAATATAGAGTTGAGAGAGGCTTCCCCATCACACTGGAGGTTAAGAGCCGTTCAATTCTTCTTGCTTTTTAAGATTGACAATTATATGCACTTCTAAAGGCCGACTACAACTTTGTAAAACATTAGCCATCAGGACGGCTCCAATATTTGTTTCAGGGAGAACAAAGTAAATGGAAACCCAGTATGAGCCTCAGTGATGGTACTTCGTGTTACCTAGTTGCCATTAGTGGAACACTTCAAGACATTGTGTTTTTGCAAGACTTTTGAGAGTTATACAAAAAAACTGAAAAAGACGGAGGTAGAGATTTGCTGTGCTGGGTGAAAATCCATATCAAAACCGAACAATTGTTCCTCTGAAGCAAATAAAAAAAAACCATCCAATTCTCTGAGCTGTAGTGATATAGAGCAAGTTTTAGGAGACAATGGCTGTGGCTGTCTTCTTAATACTGAAAGCACTTAGTGAGGGTCTACAGGTCTACGGGCTGGGGTTGCTGACCTTTTATTATTATTTATTTCTCTAACTTTTTTCTTTAGTCCCCTTTTCTTTCTCCCATGGGAGGGGTGACAGGGATCTTTGTTTGGCTCCCCTCCTCCCACTCTCTCCCCCTTTCCCTTAGTTTTCTGATTACTTCTCAGTTTAGGCTTTATCACGTGCATCCATGAAGCAAGGAGATTTCATAGGCCTTCAATGTTTGCTTTGTTTATTGATTGATATTGGTGTTTTATGTTCTTTGGCACAAATGTTTACTGCACTTGGCTTGTAAAAGTTGATGTTTCCCTAGTACATCCTGGGAACGTTGAGTATATCGGGGATATGGGGCTGTCATTTTCTCTTATTTCTTGTAATTGATGGCCTTTATTTATTCGAAAGCCTCAACTGCTTTGTTCTTATATCTCTGTATAAATAAAGATTTAGCAAAAAAATCAGTTAGATTAAATTGTCCAAAACCTTTTTTATTTCTATCTCTATAAACAGTTCAGTCAGAGAAGCAACTAGAACCTTTTAGGGCCTTGGTACAATTAAACCATGAAGGGCTCACCTTTCCATCGGTCCTGGGACCCTTCGCTCCGAGGCCAGGGCCATTCCCACTGTTCCCAGGGGGCTCTTTACTCCCAACCCAGGGCCCATTATTATGATCCTGCATCAGGACCCTTTCATACATTCTGCCCTTTCCTGCCGTCTTGAGTCCTCCCAATGGTGGCAAGTGCGATCTCTGTGACCCTAGTAGATACGCCACTGATTTTCAGTGGAGAATGTATCCCTTGTTTGTTCCAAGGCTTGTAGGAAAGATGTCTTGAAACCAGAAGCAGTAGGAGACCATCACCACGCTTACACAGGACAGCATATTGATTTTGAGGAGTGATTTTGAACAATTTGGTGATTCCGAATTCATACTTTACTCAGTCAATTTACCAAAATGCCATGAGCACACAAATGTTTTATAGACCCTCCTCCTCATTTTTAGGATTGAAAATCATATGCACTTCTGAAGGATATCTAGAACAGGGTTTCCCAACCAGGGTTCCTCCAGAGGTTGCTAGGTGTTCCCTTGAGCAATGAGACATTTCTTCCTTTCAGATAAGTTCCCACTGACACTATTGATCATTTTGGCTATCTGTAAGGGGGTTATCCTAACTAATAACCACAAGCGTAAGGAGCATTCCTCCCACTGGCCATCTCACTTATGTATCAAGAGTTGTAGGTATAGTAATTTTAAGAAGGGGTTCCCTGAGATTGGAAAGTTATTTCAAGGGTTCCTCTGTGATGAAAAGGTTGAGGAAGGCTGATTTAGAATATTAGCCATCAGGGCTTCTCCATTATTTATTTCATTTAGAAAGAAGGAAAAGGGAGACTCAGCATGAACCTCAGTGATGGTGCATCGTGTTAAGCATTTGCCATTAGTGAAACACTTCCAGGCATTGTGTTTTTCCAAGACTTTCAAGAGTTATTCACACAGCAGAAAAAGATGGAAAGACCACATCATATTCTTTTTACCCCCTCAGGCTGTGGAGCAAGTATCGGTTCATAAATAATGGCTGACACTATCACTTTGCAATACTAAAAGCACTTAAGTGAGGGTCTGCAATTTTTAAAATGACTTATTCATTAATCAGCTTGATGCGAGATTAAATGGCCAAACACTTTATTTGTTAATATTTTTTCTGTCCCTAGAAATCGCATAGTTGGTTTTCAACTGGGAACTTATCCTTTGGTGTTTGTTCCAAGGCTTGTAGGAAAGACATCTATAGCCTCGTACACACGATTGGATTTTCCAACGGTTAATGTGTGATGACAGGCTGTTGGCGGAAAATCCGACCGTTTGTACGCTCCATCGGACAATTGTTGTCGGATTTTCCGAGCGTGTGTACACAAGTCCATCGGACAAAAGTCCAAACTACAAACACATATGCTCGGAAGCAAGGACGAGCCGGAAGCGGCCGGTCTTGTAAAGTAGCGTTCATAATGGAGAATTAACATTCGTGACGCGGCAAATTATGAAATCTCAAAATGCAGCGCGCAATTCTCTTCTTCTTTAACCACTTGCTTACTGGGCACTTAAACCCCCCTCCTATCCAGACCAATTTTCAGCTTTCAGCGCTGACACACTTTGAATGACAATTGCGCGGTCATACAACACTGTACCCAAATTCAATTTTTATCAATTTTTCCCCACAAATAGAGCTTTCTTTTGGTGGTATTTGATCACCTCTGCAGTTTTTATTTTTTGTTAAAAAAATGTAAAAAGATAGAATTTTCAAAAAAAAAAATATATATTTTTTTTAATATTTTGTTGTAAAAAATTTAAAACAGGTAATTTTTCTCCTTCATTGATGTACACTGATGAGGCGGCAGTGATGGGCACCGATAGGTGGCAGTGATAGGCACTGATGGGTGCAGTGATGGGCACTGATGGGTGGCAATAATGGGCACTGATCAGTTACACTGATAGGCAGCACTGCTAGGTGGCACTGATTGGCACTACAGGTGGGCATTGATAGCTGACACTTGTGGGCATTGATAGGTTGCACTTGTGGGCATTGATAGGTGGCACTGCGGGCACTGTTAGGTGGCAATGGCAGGTGGCAAAGATGAGGCAGGTGTGCCTCTTCCACTTCGGGAACGATGTCCCTTGCAGCTGAGCCGGTGATCGACATTTTTTTTTCTACTCACGCTAAAACGATTACAGATCTTTTGTTTACATCATGTGATCAGCTGTCATTGGCTGACAGCTGATCACATGGTAAGGGGCCGGAACTCAGAGCAGTGATCACCCGAGTCTCAGTGACTCAGTGAACACAGCGCGCGCGCAGGGTGCATGCACAGGGGAGGCCGTCATATGATGGCCTCCCGGAAATTCAGGTCCACGCTGTGGCCGTCATTCGGCCATAGCGCGGATGTCAAGTGGTTAATGGGATAATAATGAAGCTGCTTTGATGATGATACTGATGGAGTTATTGCAAACAAATTTTCAAAGGCTTTTTTTTCTAGTGATATCAAGAATAATATTAATATTATAATATTATTATAATATTATTATGCTTGTTGTTTTGTTTTTTTTGTGGTGCAAGTTACCACAACACCATTATCCCGTAGTTTTTAAGCGCAAAATGAAAAGCGTGAATCAACACTCACCAAACTTCTACTAAAACGAAATTAGCAGAAGGAGAGCGCTAAAGAGCTGGAAAACTACGTAGTACGTCACTACATTCGTATTTGTTGGTCCAACAATTGTGTGCCGTTTTGTATGCAAGACAAGTTTGGAGCCAATGCCCTTTGGACAAAAGTCAGAGGTAATTGATTGGTAATTTTGTTGTGTTTTTGCATCTTGTTCAGTGTATTGTTGTGATCTTGTGTAATCTTTGTTAAGTGTGTCTGTAGCAATGGGAGGTTTTGGGACTTTGAGTGAAGCACAGGGTGGTGCCTCCATCCCGGGTTCAAGAGAGGAAAAGGGGGACATTGGGACTTTGAATGAGGCAGTTGACAGATTGGAGTTGAGATAAAACATCTATCAAGTTTATTGCATAAAGTAATTCAGGTATATATCACATGTGAAAGGTTGCATGTGCATATGCTCAAGACATAACCTACATAAATGCTTGTGTATAAAACAATCAACATGATATCTGAGTAATGGATTGCGATTACAAATTACATGAGGGGAATACATGTATAAATCTGGAAGGTACATGGCGACATAATGTAAGAGGTGAGTATAAATATATAAAAAGGTAGATCTGGGTAGAATCCTATTAAAGCAAAATGGCTGCATCCTTGGTGTCCGACGCGTTTCTGTGAATGCACTTCTTCAGGGGCGGATGCTATAGGATGTCTGAAATAACAAGGTATGAGGACATCAGAAGATTAACTAGATGCAACCAGAAAGGGCAGTATGTCAGTTTCTGGATACTTACAATGTATATCCAGCTATGGTGTAGGGTAGAGACTGGGCCAAAAGGGTTGTCCTTCCCCGGAGCTGAGGTGGCAAAGGATCCAACACAGGACAGGCACACACCGGCATCATCCCCAGAGCACAAACCATTGCTTCCACAATATAGCCAATAATTGGTCAGGGTGGTAGGTGGGTATCTGGAATAGTTGGAAAGTTCATTGAGATAAGCCAGTATTACTGACAATAGGAGTAAGAAGAAAAGTGTGTCTGTGTTGTAACAATTTCCTGATTTCTCTTTGGGATTAATAAAGTATTCTGTTTATTAACATGTCACTAAAAGCACGTCATAAAAAAGATCAATAAATGGTATATTGCATGCTGTTCATACTCACTCAGTTACTATAGAATTTGTTTTCTGTATTCTTCAAAAAACCTGGTTGATTCTACTGCTCTCTATCCCCCCCTTCTGTTCATGTCCCCAATTCAGCTAGGGACTTTGCAGTGCAGTGTTGGCAGCTCTGCACATGCTCAGTTTTCAGTGAGTTTCTTTGCTGAGCATTTCCTCCTCATCACATCTGAGCAGCCCATGAGACTATAGAATCACCCATGTGGGTGTATACACAGTGGTAAATGACAGCCCACTCTCTCCCTCCTCCTCTTCCATGCCCACTAACCAGCTAATCACAATGGGGGGCGGGATAATACATGTAGATTAATGGAGGCTTCACCTCCCTCTTATTCTAAGACACAGGCTGAAGGGGTGTGACACAACCTGTGACTGGCAGAATTATGGCCACACCATGTTATTTCCACACAATAATAAAGATTTGATTTCAAGTATATATTTGCATGATAATTTAAACCAGTTTATTGGTATAATTTATTTATTTTTACTCTGTATTCCAAAGGCTATTTCTTTTTTTTATTTTGAACATGTGACCAGCAGCAGAGGACTAGAAGCTCCCCCTGCTTATGTTTGCCTGCAGACAGGCTGGGAGAGAGCTGAGTCAGGTGACAGCTGTATATCGATTAGGAAAAAGGTACTTCAATTTTTTTTTATATTAAAATAATTATAGTGCAATCATCCATATACAGAAATAGAACATCACATGAATCTGAGCTCAGAGGAGAACTCAGGGCACCACATCACATGTATAACCATAAACAAGACACAAAATGCTTCCAAGGAGCTGGGATTTTTTAAGGTGCCAATAATGTACTACAATGTACAGTAAAAATGTATAATTTTTATTTATCCACATTTAAATATAAAAACATTTTTCATAAACAGACTTGTGATCGGAATATTCACAGCATGATTCTACTGTAGATTCTGATGGTATGGTGATCGCAACATGTTTCACCTGTTAAGGCTTCTTTAGGAGATATATAATACCACACCTACATTAAAAGTATACAATGACAAACAATACAGTAAATACATATATATAAATTCATGAAAGCATACAATGTGCAAAACACATCAACAACATCTGTAAAAAGCGTATTTTAATCCAAAAACTTTGGTGAAAGGCACCTTACCAATCAAAGCAAAATAGCTGGAAACCAGGTGGCAATTGTTCTAAAAGGTTGGTAAAATCCAGAGGCGCAGCAGTCAAGACCCCCAAGGGAAATAGGATGGTATATGGGTGGTATAACATTTTCCATAAACAGACTTATGATTGGAATATTCACAGCATGATTCTACTGTAGATTCTGATGGTGTAGTGATCTCAACATGTTTCACCTGTTAAGGCTTCTTTAGGAGTTATATAATACCACACCTACGTTAAAAGTATACAATGACAAACAATACAGTAAATACATATATACATAAATTCATGAAAGCATATAATGTGCAAAACACATCAACAACAACTGTAACCAGCATATTTTAATTCAAAAACTTTGGTGAAGGGCATCTTACCAATGAAAGCAAAATAGCTGGAAACCAAGTGAAAATTGTTCTAAAACAGGGGTCTCAAACTGGTGGCCCTCCAGCTGTTGCGGAACTACAAGTCCCATCATGCCTCTGCCCCTGTGAGTCATGTTTGTAACTGTCAGCCTTGCAATGCCTCATGGGACTTATATTTATGCAACAGCTGGAGGGCCACCAGTTTGAGACCCCTGTTCTTAAAGGTTGGTGAAATTCAGAGGCGCAGCAGTCAAGACCCCCAAGGGAAATAGGGTGGTATATGGGTGGTATAACATTTTCCATAAACAGACTTATGATTGGAATATTCACAGCATGATTCTACTGTAGATTCTGATGGTGTAGTGATCTCAACATGTTTCACCTGTTAAGGCTTCTTTAGGAGTCATATAATACCACACCTACATTAAAAGTATACAATGACAAACAATACAGTAAATACATTTCTATAAATTCATGAAATCATACAATGTGCAAAAAACATCAACATCTGTAATCAGCATATTTTAATCCAAAAAGTTAGGTGAAGGGCATCTTACAAATCAAAGCAAAATAGCTGGAAACCAAGTGACAATTGTTTTAGAAGGTTGGCAAAATCCAAAGGCGCAGCAGTCAAGACTCCCAAAGGAAACAGGGTGGTATATAATTGGCCACAGGAGGGATATCCAGGATCATATAAGTAAAATTAAAATAAATGGATTTATTTTGGAGTAGTCAAAAAATGTTGAATAAATAGATGGTAAAGTATCAGCATCTACACATCTTCATAGGTACGCTTAGGCTGGGGGCTGAAAAGGTATTCTCAATATTACCCAGGTGTCTATAAGGAGTAATGAGATGCCATACGTCACACAAATGCATGCAGCTAAAACAGCAAAAAAAAAAAAACAGCAAAAAATGAATCATTGAGATTAATCTCCATAAACTCACCAAGTTTAACAGCTACAGAAATAGAAGGGACAATGTAAATTAATTTATTTTGTGTACAGTATTAGGGCCATGTAGTATACTAAAAATCATGATGGCTCCATTATTTATTTCCTTGAGAATAAAGGATATGGAAGACCCAGCATGAACCTTAGTGATGGTACTTAGTGTTATGTATTTGCTATTAGTGAAACACTTCCAAGGATTGTGTTTTCCAAGGCTTTCAAAGAGTTATACACACAGCAGGAAAAGATGGAGGTAGAGATTCATTGTGCGGGGTCATAAACCTTGTCTCACCTGCACAATTGTTCCTCAGATGCAGATAAAGAAAAACACATCATATTGTTCTTACTTTGGATCTGCAGTAAAATAGAGTATCAGTTCAGAGGCAATGGCCGTAGCCATCACTTTGCAATACTGAAAGCCCTTTATGAGGATCTGCAACTCTTGAAATGTCTTAATTATTAATCAGTTTGATGCAAGATGAAATTGTCTAACACTATATTTGATTTTCTTTGACACTAGAAATGTGTGGTTGGCTTCCCGCTGGGAATGTATCCTTTATTGTTTGTTCCAAAGTATGTAGAAAAGATGTCTTAGGGCTCTTTCACACGGGGCAGATCAGTCATGATCCGCCCCGTGAACATCCGCTTGCTCAGCGGGGATAGCTCCGCCGATCCCCTCTGAGCAGGAAGATGACAGGTGCATCGCTGCACACTGTGCAGCGACAGACCTGTCAGAGCGCCGCTCTCCCCTATGGGGGGATCGGATGATGACGGTCCGTAGTGTCCGTCGTCATCCGATCCGATCCGAAAACGGAGGGAAAAGTAGGTTTTTCCTCCGTTACACTTTTCGGATCGGAGCGGGTCGGATGTCAGCGGACATGTCACCGCTGACATCCGACGCTCCATAGGGATGAATGTATGTCCGTTTTTCATCCGAAAACGGAAGGATGAAAAACGGACATACGGATCCCTCGTGTGAAAAAGGCCTTAGAATAAGAAGCTTTGGAAGACCATCACCATTCTCACTCAGTTCAATATGTTGGTTTAGATGTCTTGCTAACCCAAGTGTGATTTTGAAAAAAATTGGTGATTCTGTTTCAGAATTTACACTTTATTCAGAAAACAATTTTAGAAAATGTCATGTGCACAAATACCTGTTATAGACCCTTCTCTTCACAGTTAAGGATTAAATATGATATACATTTCCGAAGGCCATGTAGAATACTAACCATCATGAGGGCTCAATTATTTGTTTCTTTGGGAATGAAGGATACAAAGAACCCAGCATGAACCTCAATGATGGAATTTCTTGTTATGTATTTTCCATTAGTGAAACACTTTCAGGCATCGTGTTTTTCAAAGACTTTTAGGAGGTATACACACAGCGGAAAAAGATGGAGGTAGAGATAGCCTGCAAAATTGTTCCTTAGATGCAGATACAAAACCATGTCAATTCTTTTTTTTTACATTGAAACTGTAGTAAAATAGACTATCAGTTCAGAGGTAATGCCTGTGGCCATCACTTTGCAATACTGAGAACATTTCATGAGGATCTGCAACTCTTGAAATGTCTTAATTATTAATCAGGTTGATGCAAAATGAAATTGTCTAACACTATATTTTTTAGAAATTGTTTGGTTGACTTTGAGCTGGAAATGTATCCTTTGTTGTTTGTTCCAAAGCATGTAGAAAATATGTCTGGAACAAGAAGCATTAGGTTTCACTCAGATAGTATATTGATTTAGATGTCCTTTTGACTCAAGTGTGAGTTCAAACCCACTGAGTGATTCATTTTCAGAATTCATACTTTATTTGGAGAAAAGCCAATTTACCAAAATTGCATGGGTGCAAAAACGTGTTATAGACCATTCTCCTCAATTTTGGGATTGAAAATGATTTACACTTCTCAAGGCCGTCTGGAACATTAGCCATCAGAATGGCTCCATTATCTAACTTATTGGCCATCAGGACTTTTCTATTACTGTACGTGTTTGAGAACAAAATAAGTGGAAGACCCAGTATGAACCGATGGTACTGATGGCAGTGATGGTACTTTGTGCTATGTATTTGCTGTTAGTGAAACACTTCCAAGCATTTTGGTTTTCCAAGACTTTCAAGAGTAATACACACAGCAGAAAAAGATGAAGTAGAGATTCCCTGTGCGGGGTCATAATCCACATCTTGCCTGCACAATTGTTCCTCAGATACAGATAAAAAAACACAACAGATCATATTCTTCGGGCTCTACTGATATGGAGCAAGAATCAGTTCAGAGTCAATGGCTTTGGTCATCACTTTCCAAACATGAAAGCACCTAATGAGGGTCTGCAACTCTTAAAATACCTTCTTTCTTCATAGGTTGGACGCAAGACGAAATTGTCCAACACTTTTTTTTTTTGTCCCTTGAAATAGTTTGGTTTACTTTCAGCAAGGAATTTATCCTTTGTCGTTTTGTTCCAAGGCATGTAGGAAAGATATCTTGGAACAAGAAGCATTAGGAGGTCATCACTACACTCTCACTCGGACAGTACACTGACGGAGATGTCCTCCTGATGACCCAGATGTGATTTTGCACAATTTGGGAAATTTGTTTCAGAGTTCATAATTTTTTCAAAGAGAAGCCAATTTACCAAAATTTCATGGGTGCACAAGCGTGTTATAGACCCTTCTCCATTTAGGGGTGAAAACTATTTACACTTCTGAAGGCCGTCTAACAAATTAGCCATGAAGACAGTTCGATTATGTGCTTGAGAATTAAATAGATGGAAGGCCCAGTATGAACCTCAGTGATGGTACTTCTCATAATGTATTTGGCTTTAGTGGAACACTTATAGGAATTGTGTTTTCCAAAGACTTTAAAGAGTAATACACACAGCGGAAAAAGATGAAGTAGAGATTCACTGTGCTGGGTCATAATCTTCTCAAGGCCATCTGAAACATTAGCCATCAGAATGGCTCCATTATCTAACTTATTGGCCATCAGGACTTTTCTACTACGTGTTTGAGAACAAAATACATGGAAGACCCAGTATGAACTGATGGTGCCGATGGCAGTGATGCTACATTAGCCATCAGGACTTTTCTACTACGTGTTTGAGAACAAAATACATGGAAGACCCAGTATGAACTGATGGTGCCGATGGCAGTGATGCTACTTTGTACTATGTACTGTATTTGCCGTTAGTGAAACACTTCCAAGCATTTTGGTTTTCCAAGACTTTCAAGAGTAATACACACAGCAGAAAAAGATGAAGTAGAGATTCCCTGTGCGGGGTCATAATCCACATCTTGCCTGCACAATTGTTCCTCAGATACAAGTACAAAAAAAAAAAAAAAGATCATATTCTTCTGGCTTTACTGATATAGAGCGAAAATGAGTTCAGAGATAATGGCTTTGGTCATCACTTTCCAAACCTTAAAGCACTTAATGAGGGTCTACAACCTTTAAATGCCTTTTTTATTCATAAGTTGGATGCAAGATGAAATTGTCCAACACTTTTTCGGTCCCTAGAAAGTTTGGTTGACTTTTAGCAGGGATTTTATCCTTTGTTGTTTGTTCCAAGGCATATAGGGAAGATTTCGTGGAACAAGAATCATTGGAAGGCCATTCCACACTCCCTAAGACAGTATATCGAAGGGGATGTCCTGATAAGGTGTTATTTTGAACAATTTCCGTATTTGTTTCAGTGTCCATAATTTATTCAGAGAAAAGCCAATTTACCAAAATTTCATGGGTGCACAAGCGTGTTATAGACCCTTCTCCTCACTTTTAGGATTGGATATTGTTTAGATTTCTGAAGGTTGTCTAACAAATGAGCCATTAAGACGGTTCCATGACTTGTTTGAACGGAAGACCTAGTATGAACCTCATTGATGGTACTTCATGTAATGTATTTTCCTTAAGTGAAACCCTTCCAGGCATTGTGTTTTTACAAGACTTGTTTCAAAAGTAATACACACAGTGGAAAAAGATGAAGAAGAGATTTCCTCTGCGGGGTCATAATCCATATTTTGCCTGCACAATTTTTCTTCAGATACAGATGAAAAAAAACAGATCATATTCTCCGGGCTGTACTGATATAGAGCAAGAATCAGTTCAGAGATAATGGATTTGGCCATCACTTTGCAAACCTGGAAGCACTTAATGAGGATCTGCAAAAGTTGGACACAAGATGAAATTGTCCAACACCTTTTTTTGTCCCCTACAAATAGTTTGGTTGACATTCAGCAAGGGATTTTATCCTTTGTGGTTTGTTCCAAGGCTTGTAGGAATGATGTCTTGGAACAAGAATCATTAGACTGTCATCATTATACTCAGAGAGTATATTGACGGAGGTGTCCTGATGACCCAGATGTGATTTTCAACAATTTGGGCATTCTGTTTCAGAATTCATACTTTATTCAGAGAAAAGCCAATTTCCCAAAATGTAATGGGTGTACTAACATGTTATAGACCTTTCTCACATTTAAGGATTGAACATTATATACCTTCCTGTAGTGCTCACCCCCGTAAGGGCCGCTGATTTCCTAAGGTTCTTTTCCCAGGTTAGTGCAACAGCAGCCAGGCACACAGCAACAGTCACTCTTTCTGGCTGAATGAACAGTATAAGGGTTGCCTTTTTTTTTAACCACTTAAGGACCGAGCAGAAACAGTTTTTTTTTGTTTGCTAGAAAATTACTTAGAACCCCCAAATATTATACATTTTTTTTCAAACACCCTAGAGAATAAAATGGCGGTCATTGGAATACTTTCTGTCACACCGTGTTTGCGCAGCAGTATTACAAGCGCACTTTTTTCGTAAAAAATACACTTTTTTTAATTAACCGCTTCAGCTCCAGAAGATTTTACCCCCTTCCTGACCAGAGCACTTTTTGCGATTCGGCACTGTATCGCTTTTACTGACAATTGCGCGGTCGTGTGACGTGGCTCTCAAACAAAATTGATGTCCTTTTTTTTCCACAAATAGAGCTTTCTTTTGGTGGTATTTGATCACCTCTGCGATTTTTATTTTTTGCGCTATAAACAAAATAAGAGTGACAATTTTTTTAAAAAACGCATTATTTTTGACATTTAGCTATAATAAATATCCCCCAAAAACATATAAAAAAACATTTTTTTCCTCAGTTTAGGCCGATCGTATTCTTCTACATATTTTTGGTAAAAAAAAAAAAAAATCGCAATAAGCGTGTATTGACTGGTTTGCGCAAAAGTTATAGCGTTTACAAAATAGGGGATAGTTTTATGGCATTTTTATTAATAATTTTTTTTTACTAGTAATGGCGGCGAACAGCGATTTTTATTGTAACTGCAACATTATGGCGGACATGTCGGACATTTTTGACAAATTTTTGGGACCATTGTCATTTATACAGCGATCAGTGCGACCAAAAAATGCACTGGCTACTGTATAAATGACACTGGCAGTGAAGGGGTTAACCACTAGGGGGCGGGGAGGGGTTAAGTATGTCCTAGGGGAGTGATTCTAACTGTAGGGGGGATGGGCTGTGTGTGTCACTACGCTGATCACTGCTCCCGATGACGGGGAGCTTTGATCAGTGACACTTGTCACTAGGCAGAACGGGGAGATGCTGTTTACATCAGCATCTCACCGTTCGTCCTCTCCATGAGGCGATCGCGGGTGTCCCAGCGACGATCGAGTCCGCGGGACCCGCGACCCAACTCACGGAGCTCCAGGCCGGCGCGCACGCAATGGCACGGCGGGGAATTCACATGGACGTACCTGTAAGTCCATTTGCCCAGCCGTGCCATTCTGCCGACTTACATCGGCGTGCGCTGGTCGGGAATTGGTTAAAAACAGTAAAGTTAGCCCAAATTTTTTTTATATTGCGAAAGATAATGTTATGCCGAGTAAATTAATTCCCAACATGTCACGCTTCAAAATTGCGCCCGCTCGTGGAATGGCAACAAACTTTTACCCTTAAAAATCTCCATAGGCGATGTTTAAAAAATTCTACAGGTTGCATGTTGCGAGTTACAGAGGAGGTCTAGGGCTAGAATTATTGCTTTCGCTCTAGGATGCATTAAGGTGACAAAATACAAGGGTTTACAACCCCTTTAAGACCTTGGCTCCCAGGCTTGGCGGGCAATTCACGTGTGGCTAAAGTAGGGACAGGTCTCCCAGTACTTAGCATCAGGGAAAGGTTTCAGAGGAGTAGGGAGAGTGCAGGGACACCCCATCTTACCTTGAAGCCTCCCCATTTGGGTACAGACCAGCCAGGCCACATTCTGCTCCTCGAGAAATGGGGCTGTCAGCACACTTGAGACCTGTTACTACTGACTCATCTCTCTTATATCCTGTGAGTGCTCCCAGCCAGGTTGCTGGGCTACTTGTGTATTGCCGAACTTCAATTACAGTATACAATAAAAAAACAAAAAACCTTGGTTTGAGAGCGTTTTGCAAGACAAGCACAATTTTTTAATACATTTTGACTTGACATACAAGCGATGTCTTGATATATAAGTAGCGTCACGTCACAACTGAGTATAAAAGAGAAGAGCGGCGCCTCTAATGCCACGTACACATGACCGGACTTTCCGTCAGAGTAGACTCGGTCTTTCCAACGGAGTTCTGCTGAAACGGACTTGCCTACATGCGATCACACCAAAGTCCATTCGTTTAGAACGTGATGACGAACGACGGGACTAGAAAAAGGAAGTTCAATAGCCAGTAGCTAATAGCTGCCCTAGCATCGTTTTTGGTCCATCGGACTAGCAGAATTATAGAAAGAAAAAGTCTGATGAAGCCCACACACCATCGGAATGTCCGACAGAATGATTCCGTTGGACCTTTTCTGCCGGAAAGTCCGGTCCTGTGTAGCGGCATAAGTGTGTCAATATGGTTACATTTAATGAAGGTACAACATTTAGCAACTTGCATCCTCCCAACTCATCAACCTCCTCACCGCCATCGACGTCATCCCTTCCACGCTGCGCTCCACAAGCTCTTCAAGCCTCGCCTTCAGATCGCTCAACTGCAGGGTAGTCTTCCCGGTCAGGATTGCAGGCTGACATTGGTGAGAGCCGGCAGGTTGGAGGACGGTCTATGTGGACAGCTTTACCCCGGATGCCCCGGATGCCTGCATACTTAGATGTGCCAGTTTTAGTCATCAACCAGTTGCTAAATGTTGTACCTTCATTAAGTGTAACCATATTGCGACACTAATGCCGTGTACACACGGGCAGACTTTTCGGCATCAAAGGTCCGACGGTCTTTCCGCCGGACTTTTGACGGACTTTCGACAGACTTTTGACGGACTTCCGACGGACTTTCGAACGAACGGAAAGTCACAAAAGTCCGACGGATTCGTACGTGATGGCGTACGACCGGACTAAAATAAGGAAGTTGATAGCCGGTAGCCAATAGCTGCCCTAGCGTCGGTTTCCATCCGTCGGACTAGCATACAGACGAGCGTCCCTCGGAAAGATTTGAAACATGCTCCAAATCTAAAGTCTGTCTGATTTGCGACCGAAAACGTCCACTGCAGGTCCGTTGAAGCCCACACACGGTTTCGTCCCGTCGGACCAGTCCGGTTGAAATGTCCGCCCGTGTGTACGTGGTATTAGAGGCGCCTCTCTTCTCTTTTATACTCTGTAGCATGTGCTGGATTTTGCTTCTAATCCCCTGGTGGAGGCTTCCATTTGTAGATGGACCTTTTATGGTTACACAACCTGGTCACATTGCTATAATCTTTTTATATGGACTATAAACTGAAGGACCTATGATTAAATGGTTGTGGAACGAATCGTCTGAGTTTCCATTATTTCTTATAGGGAAATTTGCTTTGATACACAAGCGCTTTGGATTACAAGCATGTTCCTGGAACGAATTATGCTCGCAATCCAAGGTTTTACTGTATACTATTCTTTCTCTGCATCTGGATTCTGAGTGTTTCCTGCTGCCGCACCATGCTTCACCTCATCCCCAATTTTATTTTTATTTTTTTTGAACATTATATACATTTCTAAAGCCCATCTAGAAGATTAGCCATCGGAATGGCTTCATTATTTGTTTCCTTGGGAGTGAAGGAAACCGGAAGACCCAGCAATGAACCTCGGTGACAGTATGCGATCGCGTTATGCCTTTGCAATTAGTGAAATATGTCCGGGCAATATAATTCTCCAGGACAAAAGGTATGGACGTTACGGAAAAAGATGGAGGTAGAGATTTGCTGTTCGGGGTCATAATTCATATCTTGCCTGCGCAATTGTCCCTCAGATACAGATTTCAAAAAACCCATCGAATTCTTTTTAGCTCGAGGCTGTAGTGATCAAGTATCAGTTCACAGATAATGGTTGTGGCCTTCACCCCGCAATACAGAAAGCACTTAGTGAGGGTCTACAACCCTTATTTATTAATCAGTTGGATACGAAATGAACTTGTCTAACACTTTATTTGCTATTTTTTTTTTATTTATAGAAATAGTTTTGTTGACCTTCAGTTGGGAATTTATACTTTGTTGTTCGTTCCACGACTTCTGTCTTCTTCATGCCACCCTCACCCCTCTCTGCCGTACACGGGCATTACAGGATGTTAATAAAAAAGACGGAAACTTGTAATAAGCTGAACTCCAGGCAAACAGCTAAATACGCAGATTAAATAATATATATAAGGGAGCGTTTTCTACCCGCCAATTGGTTGTATTTCTGTCCATCCGGTTCTGAGAATTACACGGCTCAGTCACACAACACAGCACTCTCTGGAGAGGTATGAGACCTGACTTTTTTTTTATCTGGTACAAGTCCCCCCCCCCCCCCCACCAGCCTGTGAAAGAAAGAGCCTTTGTACTAGGAGGGGAGGGGAGATTTGTACTAGGAGGGAAGGGAAGATTTGTACTAGGAGGGAAGGGGAGATTTGTACTAGGAGGGAAGGGAAGATTTGTACTAGGAGGGGAGGGGAGATTTGTACTAGGAGGGGAGTGGAGATTTGTACTAGGAGGGGAGGGACTATTTAATACTAGGAGGGGAGAGAAGATTTGTACTAGGAGGGAAGGGGAGATTTGTACTAGGAGGGAAAGGGAGATTTGTACTAGGAGGGAAGGGAAGATTTGTACTACTCCCCTCCTCCCTAGGAGGGAAAGGGAGATTTGTACTAGCAGGGAAGGGAGGATTTGTACTACTCCCCTCCTCCCTAGGAGGGAAAGGGAGATTTGTACTAGGAGGGGGAGGGGAGATTTGTACTAGGAGGGGAGGGAAGTTTTCATACTAGGAGGGGAGGGAAGATTTGTAATAGGAGGGGAGGGGAGATTTGTACTAGGAGGGGAGGGAAGATTTGTACTAGGAGGGAAGGGAAGATTTGTACTAGGAGGGAAGGGAAGATTTGTACTAGGAGGGAAGGGGAGATTTGTACTAGGAGGGAAGGGAAGATTTGTACTAGGAGGGGAGGGGAGATTTGTACTAGGAGGGGAGTGGAGATTTGTACTAGGAGGGGAGGGGAGATTTGTACTAGGAGGGGAGTGGAGATTTGTACTAGGAGGGGAGGGGAGATTTGTACTAGGAGGGAAGGGAAGATTTGTACTAGGAGGGAAGGGAAGATTTGTACTAGGAGGGGAGGGGAGATTTGTACTAGGAGGGGAGTGGAGATTTGTACTAGGAGGGGAGGGACTATTTAATACTAGGAGGGGAGAGAAGATTTGTACTAGGAGGGAAGGGGAGATTTGTACTAGGAGGGAAAGGGAGATTTGTACTAGGAGGGAAGGGAAGATTTGTACTACTCCCCTCCTCCCTAGGAGGGAAAGGGAGATTTGTACTAGCAGGGAAGGGAGGATTTGTACTACTCCCCTCCTCCCTAGGAGGGAAAGGGAGATTTGTACTAGGAGGGGGAGGGGAGATTTGTACTAGGAGGGGAGGGAAGTTTTCATACTAGGAGGGGAGGGAAGATTTGTAATAGGAGGGGAGGGGAGATTTGTTCTAGGAGGGGAGGGGAAATTTGTACTATGAGGGGAGGGAAGATTTGTGCTGGGGGGGGTTTTGTACTAGGAGGGGAGGGAAGATTTGTACTAGGAGGGGAGGGGAAGGGAGACTTTTGCTTGGGGAGTAGGAGGATTTGTGCTACAGGGAACGTTTTGGGTGGGGGGAATATATGCTGGGGGGGGGATTTGGATACAAGATCACTTGTACTACAAGGATGGGGGAAGGTGTGTTGCTTGGAGAAGAGATCTGGCTAAGAGATGGGATTTGTGGATAAAATAAGAGGAATTGTGCTAGAAGGAGGGTTGTGGGGGGGATTATGCGGGGGGAGAAATAGGGGGGGGATGTGTACCGGCAGTGGGAATTTGTGCTAGAAGGAAGGTTTTGGGTGTGATTTATGCTAAGAGGGGGTATTTGGAGGTGTGGTGGCTGCATTCATTTTCTTTTTTTCTGGATGTTTTTCCTTTGTTTTCCACTGTGACCTTGTCAGTAACACATTTTCTGTCCACAGGTGACCGAGCTCACTATATCTATGGAGGAGCAGTGTTGTCACCAAATCTGGAAATTTACTGGATTTGACTCAGCAATCTCCAGTCACTGGGCCATAAAAAAAATCATTACATCTCCTGACCCCCCCCCCACACTCTGTATATTACACACCTAACCCCTGCGCTATGTATGTTACCCACCCCAGACCCCTGCATTATGTACAATCCCCACCCCAGTCCCCGGCAGCCTTGTCACTAAATCTGTTAACGAACTTACTGGATTTGACTTGGCAATACCGGAATTTATCTCCAGTCGCTGAGTCATAACCAAAATCATTACATCTCCTGACCCCCACACTCTACACGATACGCACCACAGACCCCTGCACAATGTACATTATCCACGCCAGACCCCTGCACTTTACCCACCCTAGATCCCTACACTATGTACATTACCCACTCCAGACCCCTGCACTATATACGATACCCACCCTAGACCTGTGCATTGTATATGAGGGGTCTTCAAGAAGGTTTCCACACGTTTATATTTTGGTTGTAAATGGTGAGGGTGGGCGGAGTAGTAATTGGTCGTGTCTTAGAGTGTCATGTGACTAGTCTGTCTGGCAAGCCGGCCGACCTTACAGTTTAGTAAAAGGGATGGTTTAAAAAAAAAAAAAAAGTGGAAACTTTTTAAAGAACCCTTGTACTTTACCCAACCTGGATCTCTGCACTATACACCTTACCCATCCTGGACCCCTTCGCTGTATGTACATTACCCAGCCTGGACCCCTGCACTATGTAATTTACCCAACCTGGACCCCTGCACTATGTACCTTACCAAACCTGGACCCCTGTGCTATATTTACATAACACAACCTGGACCCCTGCACAATGTACCTTACCCATCCTGGACCCCTGAACAATGTACAACCCCTGGACCCCTGCACAATGTACCTTACCCTCCCCAGACCCCTGTGCTATATGTACATTACACAACCAGACCCCTGTGCTATATGTACATTACACAACCTTGAACCCTGCACAATGTACCTTACCCATCCTGGACCCCTGAACAATGTACAACCCCTGGGCCCCTGCACAATGTACCTTACCCTATCCAGACCCCTGTGCTATATGTACATTACACAACCAGACCCCTGTGCTATATGTACATTACACAACCTGGACCCCTGCACAATGTACCTTACCAAACCTGGACCCCTGTGCTACATTTACATAACACAACCTGGACCCCTGCACAATGTACCTTACCCATCCTGGACCCCTGAACAATGTACAACCCCTGGACCCCTCCACAATGTACCTTACCCATCCCAGACCCCTGTGCTATATGTACATTACACAACCAGACCCCTGTGCTATATATACATTACACAACCTGGAACCCTGCAAAATGTACCTTACCCATCCTGGACCCCTGAACAATGTAACTTCCCCAACCTGGACCCCTGTGCTATATGTACATTACCCATCCTGGACCCCTGCACAATGTACCTTACCCATCCCAGACCCCTCCACTATGCATGTTACATACTTCTGACTCCTGCCCTCTGTGCCTAGGCTCAAGTTTCAAGCCCCCCCACTCTTAGAGCAATTTTCCCACACTCACCATTTGCCACTGCTCAGGAATTCTGATTTTCAAAAGTTTCCAGGTATGGTTATCACCCCAGGAAGAGACTTCAAGAAACCTTCCTTTCTTCCCTTCATCCTCCTCTCCACTTCCCAAAGATTTCCCCTCCCCTTCCCTGGTCTTCTCTTACCTTCCCTTTCCCCTCCCCTTTGCTTCTCTTCCCTTCCCTTTCCCTTTCCCCTTCCCTTTACTTCCCATCCCAAAGCTTTCCCCTCCCCTTCCCTGGTCTTCTCTTCCCTTCCCTTTCCCTTTCCCTTTCCCCTTCCCTACTCTTTACTTCCCATCCCAAAGCGTTCCCCTCCCCTTCCCTGGTCTTCTCTTCCCTTCCTTTTCTCCTCCCCTCCCCTTTCCTTCTCTTCCCTTTCCCTTTCCCTTTCCCCTTCCCTTCTCTTTACTTCCCATCCCAAAGCTTTCCCCTCCCCTTCCCTGGTCTTCTCTTCCCTTCCCTTTCCCTTTCCCCTTCCCTACTCTTTACTTCCCATCCCAAAGCGTTCCCCTCCCCTTCCCTGGTCTTCTCTTCCCTTCCTTTTCTCCTCCCCTCCCCTTTCCTTCTCTTCCCTTTCCCTTTCCCTTTTTCCTTCCCTTCTCTTTACTTCCCATCCCAAAGCTTTCCCCTCCCCTTCCCTGGTCTTCTCTTCCCTTCCCTTTCCCTTTCCCCTTCCCTACTCTTTACTTCCCATCCCAAAGCTTTCCCCTCCCCTTCCCTGGTCTTCTCTTCCCTTCCTTTTCTCCTCCCCTCCCCTTTCCTTCTCTTCCCTTCCCTTTCCCCTTCGCTTCCCCCTCTCCACCCCTTCTCTTCTCTTCCCCCTCTCCACCCCTTCCCTTCTCTTCCCCCCCCCTTCCATTCTCTTTCCCCTCCCCTTCCCTTCCCTTTCCCCTCCCATCCCCTTCCATTGGATTTCAGTTTGTTCAAACATGAAAGCTCAGCATCACATGTGGGCATTACCTAGGGTGGTCTACGTGCAAATACAGCCTGCCTAGAACCTCCCCCTCCTCCAGATTGACATCCACAGAGACCCAGTGATAGCATCACTGGGTCTAACATAAGGTATGTAATAATAATGGATTTAATTTAAAATTTTATTTAGCATATTGATAAGAGGGGGCTGGGGGGGGGTATCACGAAAAATAGGTGATTAATCTTCAGACTTATGGCCTTTCACACGGGGCGGACGGCAGCTGCGATATGCTTGCTCGGCAGGGGATCTGTCCGTTGATCCCCGCTGAGCAGGCAGATGACAGGTCTGTGCCCGCTCCACTTATGCAGAGCAGACACAGACCACTCTCCCCTATCGGCAGCCAGATGTAAATGGACCATCTGTCCGTATACACCCGACTGCCATCCGATCCCCATCCGTTTCTTTTTGACGGATCAGATCGGATTGCATGTAAGGCGGGTGTAAATGGACACATAGTCTGTTTACATCAGCTGCTCCATAGAGAAGAATGGAGGTTCCAATTGGGTCCACCTGAAGAACAGACAGGCGGACCTGATCGAAACATCCTTGTGAAAGGGGCCTTAAAAGTACAGAAACACATCATAAGGCTCGCATACACATTAGGCTGTGCCTTAAAATTTTTATAAAAGTAATGCAATAAAAAAATGAACATTTTCTTCACTTCAAAGTAATTCTGTGGATTGCAGAGTGAAAATCCAGCTTCAGCCGTATTTCCGCACATTTCACATTTCCAGAAGAAAAAAAAAAGATTAATTTCTTCTTTTTACAGCGACCTGCAGCCAATGGTGAAGCGATGCTACTAAGTATCATTAGAGCTGTGAGGAAACGGCGTGGGAGTAATTAAGAAAAGTTAGCCGAGGAGAGATCTGGGTGCCCCTCTGTTCTGCCTCTTCATCATAATCCGGTTGTGATCAGCCGAGGACACTTCTGGCCCTGAGCGATACTGCAGGAATTAATAACACCGGCGGCAAGTCAGCAAAGTCTTGTCTTTAAAAATGAAACTTTTTATTCACTGTCTAAAGTTCAAAATGACAGAAAGTTAAGCTGCACCTGTGGCCATTATAAGCTTATTAAATGGAACCTGTCACGTTGTATTGGGGGGACTCCTGGTGTCCGCACATTGGATCTGCTTTGCTGCAGAATGCAAGAGTAGCTAAGAAACCAGGAGCTCTGACTACTGAACCATAATGGGCCACGTACCCTCCATTGATGGAACTTTAGTAGTCACAAGCACGTACACTACTTGGGTAGACACATACACTACTTGTGTAGACACGTACACTACTTGCTTTACAGAACAGCCATTCTCGACCATGGGTTCCTCAAAAAATTTGGAGGGGCTCCTTGAGTTGTGGTTGATTGGCCTCCCATCATATGGTATCTGGATAGTTCAGGTCCAGTGTCACTTGGCTTAGCCAGCAGCAAGATCTTTTTCTCTCTCTAGATAGATGGCATTCTGAATACCAATGTAAGGGGGACAGTTCTCCCATTAACCACCAGTGAGTTTGGCAGGAGTTGCCTAAGACTTAAAAATTGTTTCAAGGGTTCCCCTAGGTTAAAATGTTTAAGAAAGGCTGAACTAGAAGATCACTAAAATGGCCCTTTGGGAGCTACAGAAACTCTTTTCAACTTTCCTGGACCTGTGGTAGCCACAGGCACGTACACAACTTAGAACAGCCATTCTCAGCCATGGGTTCCTCAAGAAATTTGCAGGGGTTCCTTGAATTGTGGCTGATTGATCTCCCATCTTATTGTGTCTGGGTAGTTCAGGTCCAGTGTCACTTGGCTTAGCCAGCAGCAAGATCTTTTTCTCTCTCTTGATAGATGGCATTCTGAATACCAATGTAAATGGAACAGTCCTCCCATTAACCCCCAGTGAATTTGGCAGGAGTTGCCTAAGACTTGAAAATTGTTTCAAGGGTTCCTCTAGGTTAAAATGGTTGAGAAAGGCTGAACTAGAAGACTCCTAAAATGGCCCTTTGGGAGCTACAGAAACTATTTTCAACTATCCTGGACTTGTGGTAGCCACAAGCATGTACACGACTTAGAACAGCCATTCTCAGCCATGGGTTCCTCAAGAAATTTGGAGGGGTTCCTTGAGTTGTGGCTGATTGATTTCCCATCTTATGGTGTCTGGGTAGTTCAGATCCAGTGCACTTGGCTGGGCCAGCAGCATGATCTTTTTTCACTGTCTGGAAGGATGGCATTCTGACCTCCATTGTAAGGGAGACAGTCTTCCCATTAACCCCCCCCAATGAGTTTAGCAGGGGTCGCCTGAGACCTGAAAATTGTTTCAAGGGTTCCCCAAGGTTAAAGAGATTGAAAAAGGCTGACCTAGAAGATGCCTCAATTGGAAGTATTCTGCTGCAAGTATGAATACCGTTTCTGGGCCATACCACAGCTACAAACAACAAATTACATACACATATGTGGTATCTTTGCAATCGTCAGGAGCAGGAGAATTTATTTTAGGTTGTTTTTTGGTGGTAAATTATGGTAATACAGTAAAACCTTGGATTGCGAGCATAATTCGCTCTGGAAACATGCTTGTAATTCAAAGCACTTGTATATCAAAGCAAATTTCCCCTTAAAAAATAATGGAAACTCAAATGATTCATTCCACAACCATTTATTCATAGGTCCTTCAGTTTATAGTCTATATCAAAAGATAGCAATGTGACCAGGTTGTGTAACCATAAAAGGTCCATCCACAAATGGAAGCCTCCACAAGGGGATTAGAAACAAAATCCAGCAGGGGCTACAGGGTATTGAAGAGAAGAGAGGCGCCTCTAAGTGAAGCAATATGTTGCTAAATAAAACCATATTGCTACACTTAGAGGTGCCTCTCTTCTCTTTTATACTCATTTGTGACACAACGCTACTTGTATATCAAGACATCGCTTGAATATCAAGTCAAAATGTATTATAAAATTTTGCTTGTCTTGCAAAATGCTCTCAAACCAAGGTTTTACTGTAGTAAGAAATATGGAGCAATTTTTTTTTAAAAATTCAATTTTTTTGACTATCTTGGGCCAGTTTTATCTGATAATAAAAAAAAGAAAAAATACAGAAATATTCATTACCACTTATCACAAAAGGCAAGCCCAATTTGTTCTGAAAAAAACAATGTCAAATCGACCTGTATATAAAAAGTAGCTGCAATATGTTCGGTTTTACTAACCAATGTCACATTTATTTTACCCTCAATCATGAAGGGGTGAACGAACCTGTTCATTTGGTTTGAAGGGGTTCATTGTAGAGAAAGAGGTCATTTCCTGTTATATACCATTCAATCCTCGAATAATAAATACATGCGTCTTATTTCTTCACGCGGTTCCTTTTCTGCATTCGCTCCCTAGTAGAGTCAGGCTGATTATTTGCTCCAGTCGAGCCTGAAGTTTGGTAATTGCTGAGCATCAAGAGGTTTTTCTTTTTTATTTAATGGAACCTAGCCAGGGTGATGGCTTCACATTTAATCGTTCCTTTTCAGTTGTATTAGGAGACGGTGTGAATGTACTTAGAGTGACCTCTGAATGGCGAGGTGTGCTCGCTCCGTACTTTCCATCCTTTAATGAGAATCACGCCTCTTGCTTCCTCCATTTCCATGTAATAATGTTTATGCTTCATTGATTCGCCACGAACTGAGTTTTTTTTTTTTTTCCTCTTCGGCGAGAAGCTCTCAGGGAAAAGGACGTATGTAGGAGAATGTTGAAAAGTGCAAAGTGTCTTCTAAACGGCCATTTTACGCGGTTTTGTCAAAGGCGAGGAGGACGTCTCACACGTTTAAAAAAAAAAAAACAAAAAGGTCGTAAAAAAGTTAAACACATAGTTTTAAGGTGGATCATAAATGAGCAGATATTTCACTGAAAGGTTTAAGCGTCCAACCTCAAGCACATTGCCAGAAGCCAGGATCCTTCTTCCATTTCAAAGAAATATATGAGGAGCTCACAAGCCTGAAAAAATGAAACAATGAATAATCTCGTCTAATTAGCAGTGCTTAGCAGCATTTATTACCACTGCCTATGAGACCCCAACATATATTGCCCAGGGGACCCCTACATGTACTACCTGGAAAATCCCTACATTTACTGTCTATAATACCCTGACATGTTTTGCATGGGAGACCCTCACGATTCCTTTCTGGGAGATTCCTACATGTTTTGCTTTGGAGACCCCTATATGTACTGCCTAGGACAGTGGTTCTCAACCTGGGGTCGGGACCCCCTCGGGGGTCGAATGATGATTTGCTAGGGGGCACCACTCTCCCAGCCTTTTTGTGGCTGCCCGGCAGGGCTGTTCCTGGAGCCCGTGGCTGCCCACTCAGCCTCTTCGCAGGCACCTGTTCAGTTCACGGCATGGCTGGGGGGGCAGAGACTAGAGGTCAGATGACTGGTGAGGAATGTGAAGTGGGAGGGGCTGGAGGAGACCCTATCTCCTGATTTCGGCATAGGTGTCACTGCTATGAGACATCACAAATTCGGAGACACAGTGAAGCCGGAGACACAGTGAGTTACACTGCCTGTGATTATAGTTGCCATTAAAAGGACTCAGGGAGCGCTAAATGTCCATGGGTTAGGGGCGCAAATTACTTGTCTTGCCTTGGGTGCTGACAACCCACGCTACGAAAATAATTTTACTGTTAGGGGTCCCCACAACTTGGGAAATTTATTCAAAGGGTCACGGCACTAGGAAGGTTGAGAACCACTGGCCTAGGAGATCCCTACCTCTACTGCCTGGGAGAACCCCTACATTTACTGCCTATAATACGCTTACATGTTGTGCCTGGGAGACCCCTTATGTGTAGTTCCTGGAAAGTCCCTAAATGTACTGCCTGGGAGACCCCTACATGTCCAGCTTATAATACCCTTACATGTTCTGCCTTGGAGACGACTTCATGTACTGCCTGGGAGACTCCTACATGTGCTGCCTATAATACACAGACATGTTCTGCTTGCAAGACCTTTATGTGTACTTCCTGGAAAGTCCCTAGATGTACTGCCTCAGAGATCCCTGCATGAACATCCTGGAAGACCCCTACATGTACAGATTATAATACTCTCACATGTTCTGCCTTGGAGACCCCTTCATGTACTGCCTGGGAGACTCCTACATGTACTGCCTATAATACACAGACATGTTCTGCTTGCAAGACCTTTATGTGCACTTCCTGGAAAGTTCCTAGATGTACTGCCTCATAGATCCCTGCATGAACATCCCGGAAGGCCCTTACATGTACTGCTTATAATACTCCTGCATATTCTGTCTGGGAAAACGGGAAGTCTACAAGCGCACTTTTTTTTAAGAAATACACTTTTTTGAATTAAAAAATAAGACAACAGTAAAGTTAGCCCAATTTTTAATTTCAGGAGAGGCTGTTATCCACATCTAGAAGGACATACGTATGTTGTCGGTGAATATATATATATATATATATATATATATATATATATATATATATTACCAGTATTCTGGATGAAATACAATTCTTCCATACCATCCCCCCCCCACCTTCCCCTTTTTCACCGTTTATCAACTTGAATGATACGTTCCCTTATCTACACGGTTTTGCCATTCATTGTGGGAACCTTCATTTGTGGATGTTTTAAATACCCTATATACACTATATTGTCTAAAGTATTGGGACGCCTGCCTTTACATGCACATGAACTTTATTGGAATCTCAGTCTTAGTCCGTAGGGCTCAATGTTGAGTTGGCCCACCCTTTGCAGCTATAACAGCTTCAACTCTTCTGGGAAGGCTGTCCACAAGGTTTGGGAGTGTGTCTATGGGAATGTTCGCATGTGCGAGTGCTCCGACATGGCTGCCTGAGCCGGAAGCTCCGCACCACCCTGGACAACGAGCCGCACTAGTGCAGCCACAGCCCTCAGAGAAGCATCCCGCTGGCCCATCCATATCTGAGAACATCGGGGGAACACGAGGAGATGTCCGGTCCCCCGGTACGCCGGGACCTCGGCCCGCAATTTGACTCATTGGGGGCGGACGGGTGTACCAAGATGGCCACCAGCACGGACTTCTCCAAGCCTCATGCTGCTGCACAAGCTAAGGCTCCAGATCACAGGCCAGTACTAACCCCACGACCCTTACTTATGCCCAAGCGGCACAAGGACCCTCCAGCATGCCCCAAGCAGCCCCTCCAGGCCCCCTTAAACACCAGGCCCCCACTAAGGCCTCCACGGAACCCTTGAGCCACGTGCATCTGGAGGAATATTCCCTGTCCCCGTCCATGCCTGCCCAACACCTCTCATCTGCAAACCAGTCACCGGGCTACTCAGTCAGAGACTTTACAGCACTTCAGGAAGACCTTTTTGCAAAATTCTCAACTTTATTAGAGAAAGGTCTGGCCAGCACAGCAATCCAGATAACCAACACTATTAAAGTGGACCTATCTAATTTAGACTGCTGAATAGAAGCCATGGAGGATAAAAGCACAGTCTCCAGAACCAATCAAAATGCAGCGCACCTCTAGACCATTCAAGAACAACTTGATACGGCCCTCTCTAGGATCAACGAACTTGAAAATAGGTCCAGGAGGTACAATTTTAGAATCAGAGGCCTCCCGGAATCCTTCTCGGATATCCCCCCCACGGTTCAGGACATTATCGCAGAACTCATCCCAAATATCCCGCCACATCGTCTTGAACTGGACAGAGCACACAGGGCACTAGGACCCCCCCAGAAAAGAGGGAGCCCCCAGAGATATTATTGTGAAACCGCACTTTTATGCGGTAAAGGAAGAGGTCATGCGACAATCTCGTCTCCAGCCTAAGCTTCAACACCGGGGGCACTAGATACAAGTATTTGCAGACTTAGCTCCTACCACCATCCGAAGACGACGAGCCCTCAAACCTCTCCTAACGGTCATATTACAACGGGACATCAAGTACCGCTGGTCCTTCCCATTTGCCGTAAAGTTCACAATTCAGGGCAAGACCCATTCATTCTCCAACCTTCCTGATGGATGGCGAAAGACTGTTCCTGTCCCTAAAGTTGATCTCTCAGGAGGCACTCATGGACTTCTCCACATCTTCATCGGGATGAAGGTCCCTCCAAGAAGAGCAAAGACGGTAGACCACCGTAAGAGTCAGCCATGATCTTCTTACTCAACTGTCCTTTCTTGGACATCTTCTTTTGGGCAGTAGTCCCTTCAGTTGATGGAGCTGGAGCTCCAACCCCCCAAAAGTTGGACTTTGTAGGCCCCCTGTTTCAGGACGTACCCCTGTTCCACTATAGGTTCCCATAGAGCAGTGAGGAGAGACTTCGTCAATGGCCAGCTTAGCTGCATTCCTCATCTTCTAGAAGCTGGTCATCGGAACCCTCTACCCTCCTGGCGAAGAATCGATTCACTTGAGACTTGCTCCTCCTGAGCGACGGAGGTTCTCTCCCTTAAAGGAGTGTTAATGAGGGACTGGAATACGTGGGTCAATTATTTTTTGTTCTTTAGGGCCATCTCCCTTTTGCTTTGGGGGTCATCATTTTTATTCAATGATTCCTTGTCTTCACCTCATTTTGTTATGGCCCAATTTTCTGTTTCTTTTCTTATTCTCCCTCCACTCTCCGGGCCTCTCTGATCCCCCCCCCGCCAGGCCAGGGGGAGGGGGGCGGATGAGGAGGGAGGGTGTTGATGGCCTGTTTTACAGTTTACACGTGTCTTCATATTTTTCTTACATTTATAGCCTTGAGTAACGGCCTGACTATGCCTTAGTTGTAATTATTTCAATTGTGCGAAAGTTATGTTTTATACACATGTTATAGCAAGGGTCCGGGGTGGTTTGGGGGGCGTTGTCTGGGGGGGATCCACAGTATGAAGTCGATGGTGTAGGATGGTACAGCCTGTCGCTCTATTTTGATCCAGTCTGGTTTCTCTGCCTTCGAATAAACTGTAGAGATCTGGGCTAGCCTGGCTGCTTGATAGTACAAGAATAGCTGGGGGAGCCCTAAACCCCCTAGTGGTCTGGGCAGGAATAGGGTATTTTGCTGAATTCTGTGTCCTTTACCCCCCCCCCCATATAAATTTGACAACTTTTCTTTGAAATGAGGTCAGATGATTTTTAACAATGTTTATCGGAAGGGCTCTGAAGAGGTAGAGGAGTCTGGGTAGTAATGTCATCTTGACGGCGTGGATTCTCCCTAGCCAGGATATCCCTCCCTTTGACCAGTTGGCAGCATATAGTTGTTCCGTCTTAGCTGTGAGTTTAATCCCCAAATAATCAATAGAGGAGTCGCTCCACTTAAAGTCAAAGGAACTTTGAAGAGAGACCACTGTGTCTGTTTTGAGGGAGACGTTTAAGGCAGATGACTTAGAGTAGTAAACCTTTAACCCTGAAATCTTGGAGAATTCCTTCAGGAGTTTGCAGAGGTTTGGGAGGGAGGTGGTCGGGGACGTGATGAAAAGGAGCATGTCATCCGCAAATAATCCACATTTGTGGACTTGGTTCCCACAGAACACCCGCTGAATGTTGGGATTAGATCTTATTGCTATTGCCAGTGTTTCGATCGCCATAGCGAAAATTAAAGGGGAGAGCGGGCAGCCCTGTCTTGTGCCTCTTGCTATGGAAAGGGGTTTAGAGTACTGGCCCTGTAGACGGATCACCGTTCGCGGTGTGGAGTACAATGATCGAAGGGTCCCTAGAAAGCTGGTCCCAAAACCCCACTCCAGTAGTGAGAAAAGATAAGGCCATTCAATTTAAAGGAAGGCCTTATGAAGGTCCAACGAAAGGATCATCCCTTCTTGCTTGGGGCCCCTTCCCAGTGTGATTGGAGAATGGATACGATATCTATTGCTCTCCTAATTTGGTCTGGTCCTTGTCTACCAGGAATGAAGCCTACCTGGTCCTTATGGACATAAAGTTTAATAAAGGAAGCTAGACAGTTGGCTAGAATTTTTGTCAAAATTTTAAGGTCATTGTTAATTAGGGAGATGGGTCTGTAATTTTCAACTTCCTTGTGGTTTTTATTGGGTTTGGGGATAACTGAGATAAACGCAGTGTTCAGGAGCGGATCAAGTGGGGAGCCTAATCTTTTGTAATTTAAAAATTTAGCCATGTGGGGGGCCAGGATTTTGCCGAAAGTCTTGTAGTAGGGGACTGAAAGGCCGTCTGGTCCTGGTGCTGAGCCAGACTTAAGGCCTTTGATAACACCCCTAATCTCCTCTGCTGTGAAGGCTCCGTCCATTAAATCTTTGTGTTCTTTCGAGATGGAGGGCAACTGCAGGTTCTGAAGAAATGAGTTGGTCAAGGGGCCCTTCTCTGTTTGGGAGGAGTTATAAAGTTTGAAGTAAAATTCGTGGAAGGCAGTCATGATTTTGGTCGGGTTAGCTGTTGGAGGCTGACCTGCTATGCGCAATTTGGGGAAAGTATGAGAGCGGAATTTAGGGGTTAGTTTTGTGGCTAGCATCGGGCCAATTCTGTCTTTTTGGCAGTAATATTTGGCTCCACTCCAACAAATGTTTTTTTCGGCTTTAGCCAATAACGCTAGATTAAGCTCGAGTCTTGTGGCGTCTAGACTGATCTGAAAGTGCCCATTTTATATGTTGGAGTTAAGCCACCCAGGACTTTTATTAGCTCTTTAAAATTTATTTCCCATTGGGATTAGTTTAGGGAAGTTGGCTCTTTTGAAATTCAGTGTCTTTGTATTCCCCTTATGTTTCCTATTTATGTGATTTATACTGAAGCCAAATGACCTGTGATCGCTGTTTCTTCAATTGCCCCGTATTTCCACATCCGTGATCAGGTCTGTATTGTTGGTAATCAGTAAGTCTAGTAACGCTTTTTTCTAGTTGGTGCATTTACCATCTGACCCATGAAATTGTCCTGCAAGACATTTTGGAACTGGCAAGTCTTAGATATATGCACGGTTCCTTCCGACCATGTCTGGATAACTAAAATCCCCCATTATGATGACACTTCCCATCCTTGCCGCTAATCCAAATTGTGATAGGAGTTCCGCCTCTGCCTCCTCCTTCTGGTTAGGGGGCCTATAGCATAATCCCAGTATTACTTTCCCCTTAGTTTCATCCCTTTACCTATAAGGATTCCACCTCCTCCCTAGCTCCCCTATTGATGTCATCTCTCACATTCACTTGTACATCATTTTTGATATACAGGCATACCCCTCCCCCTTTTCTACCATCTCTATCCCTGCAATATAGGGAATACCCTTGAATGGTTGCCAGCCAATCATGAGAGCTGTTGAACCAAGTCTCTGAAATTCACACAAAATCTAAATCCTCCTCGTACAACAGGAGCTTTAGTTCTCCCATATTGTACAGCAGACTCCTGGCATTGGTGAACATGCCACGTAGTTTAGACCGGTCGCATACTGTCTCCTTATTGGGTGTTCTGAGGTTGCAAATAGGACTTGTCACTATACTTACCTCGGGTTTAGGTACTTTAGTCAACCTACCACTACTGCCCCCAATACTACCCTTTGGAATATGTTCCGTGCTAACTATCTCTACATCACCTAGTTTAAAAGCCCCTCTAACTTTTTGGCCATCTTCACTCCCAGAAGATTTGCACCCTCCTTATTTAGCTGCAGTACGTCTCTTCTATAGAGCCGGTGACCGATTGAGAAGTCGGACCAGTTCTCCAGGAACCCAGATCCCTCCTTACTATACCAGTTCCTCAGCCACTTGTTTACTTCCCTAATCTCCCTTTGCCTTTCTGGTGTGGCTCGAGGTACTGGTAGTATTTCTGAGAATACTACCTTGGAGGTCCTTTACCTCAATTTAGCTCCTAAGTCCCTAGAATCGTTTTTTAGGACACTCCATCTTCTTCTGACTTTGTCATTGGTGCCATTGTGCACCATGACAGCTGGGTCTTCCCTAGCCCCTCCCAGTAATCTGTCCACCAGATCCGTGTTGTGCTGAACCCGAGCGCCCGGTAGACAACATACAGTTCGGGGTTTCAGGTCTTTGTGGCAGATTGCCCACTCTGTCTTTCGAAGAATTGAGTCCCCTACCACCAGAATCTGTCTTTGCTTTCCCCTGGCAGCTGGGGGAGTCACTCAGCTCGAGCAGTGCTGGTCCCTGACTGGTTTCACCAATGTCACTTAATGGGGGGGGACTTATTGGGATGGTCCAGCCCAGGACCGGCCTCCCTGGCACTTTTCCCTCTACCCTTCCTGACTGTCACCCATCTACTCTGCTTTGGTGCCTGGCCTGCCCCTCTTTATCTCCACCCGCCTCTGTGCTAGTCCCTGCCGACACCTGCCGTGTACGATCCCAACTCTCCTTTAGTATGGAGGGTGTTCGTTAATTGTGAATTAATGAGTTTGTCGAATTTCGTCGAAGAAACGAATTCGGAAAGAAACGAATTGCACATGTCTAAAATCTACAATGATTAGGGGTTTTAACTAATCTTCATGCCTAAAATGTACATTTTCACTTGTGTGCAAAAAAAAAAAAAAAACTCAACTAAATCCAATTCTTTTTTTACTTTTGGATACAATGGAGCAGGATTCCAACATCTTTTTTTTTTTTTTTTTAATTGATAGACACAAGGAAACATAGAAAAGTAACAGAGGGGGGGGGGGGGGGGGGTGTTTTTGTTTGTTTTCTTTTGTCTTGTTTTCTTTTTTTTTTGTTTGTTTTGTTGCCATAAAAATATCCAATAATTTGTAGGCGTTATAACTTTTTATTTATTATTTTATTTATTTATTTATTTTAAGTTTAATTCTTTATTTGAAAGATTTTTCCATTTATAAACAAAAAATCTACATAATAAAAAAAAAAAAAAAAAAAAAAAAAAGGAAATAGACCCATTTTAGAATAAACAAATAAATCACAAATAAATCAAATCAAAACCAACCTCCCATAGCAAATATAACAGATAAACCAGTAGACGCTATAACATTTTTTGCGCAAACCAATAAATATACGCTTAATGGGATTTTTTTTTTTTTTTTACCAAAAATATGTAGCAGAATACAAATTGGCCTAAAGTGATAAAGAAATCTGTTTTTTTACATTTTTTTATTGGATATGTTTTATAGCAGAATTGTTTGTTTGTTTTGTTTCAAAATTGTCGGCCTTTCTTTGTTTATACCGCAAAAAAAAAAAAAAAAAAAAAACGCAGAGGTGATCAAGAGGAAGCTCTATTTGTGGGGGAAAAAAAAGGACATCAATTCTGTTTGGGTAGAGAGTCGCACGACCGCACAATTGTCAGTTAAGGTAACGCAGTGCCGTATCGCAAAATAATGGCCTGGTCATGAAGGGGGGTAAAACCTTCCGGGGCTGAAGTGGTTAATTCATGTAAATCTCCCTTTAGAATCAAACGAACGGAGAAATTCCATATCATAAATAAGACGTTATACCTTTTTTTTATATATATATATTTAATTTCCCCCCCCCCCCCCCCCGGGAGGGGCAGAGCAGTCAGAGGGAATGAGCGCTCCGAGAATCACAAAGAGGCCGCTAATGTCCAAAAGCCAAGCGTGCGATGAAGCGTTCGCCTCCCCCGTGTCTTCGTGTGACTTGTTTTCAGGCACGCCGCACCGCGGACGTGATAATCCAATTCACTTCACTTCTCCAAAAGCTCCCTGGTGGTGCCCGGCACGGGGACAGGCTCATTTATTACCTTTTCTACAGCGCATTTCTTTTCTTTTTTTCTTTTTTTTTGTCTATTAACTTTTAAAGTGAAACCTCTAATAACAGCGAGGTGTGGGCTCTTCACGCTGGATGAACGGTTGAAGCTGCGTTATCGTCAAATCTACTTACCTTTACCCCTCATTCACACCAGAATGATTTGTCATGCAATTCGACAGGTCAAGTCACATGACAAGTCGCAATAGACATGTGCAGTTCGTTTAGTTCCGAAATGAAATTCGGACTCATTTTCAGTTTTTCGGAAATTTTGATGTATCCGAATTTCCGAATTACAATAGTACCAAGTTTAAACAAATCTGAAATAATGAAAAAAAATACATTTCGAACGAAATTCGAAACGATTCGAATCGTTTTCGAATTGTTTTCCAAAGAGAATAAAATAGAATAGAAAATATAGGAATAGAATAGAAAAAAATAGAATAGAATAGAAAAGAATATAACAGAAAATAAAAGAATATAATATAATAGAAGTTAATAGAATAGAATAAAAAAGAATAGAATAAAATATAATGAACATAACCATCTTCTGAAATTTGATTTTTAAATAGAATAAATGTAAATTTGAATACATAAGAAAATAATAGAATAGAAAAGATCATAGCAGAAAATAACAAATCCGAAATAATGAAAAAAATACATTTCAGACGAAATTCGAGACGATTCGAATAGTTTTCGAATTGTTTTCCAAAGAGAATAAAATAGAATAGAAAATATAGGAATGGAATAGAAAAAAATAGAATAGAATAGAATAGAACAGAAAATAAAAGAATATAATATAATAGAAATTAATAGAATAGAATAAAAAAGAATAGAATAAAGTATAATGAACATAACCATCTTCTGAAATTTGATTTTCAAATAGAATAAATTAAAATTTGAATGCATAAGAAAAGAATAGAATAGAAAAGATCATAGCAGAAAATAAAAGAATATAATATAATAGAAATGAATAGAATAGAAAAGAACATAGAAAATTAAAGAATATAATATAATAGAAATGAATAGAATAGAATAGAATAAAATATAAAGAATATAACCATCTTCTGAAATTTGATTTTCAAATAGAATACATTTAAATTCGAATACATAAGAAAAGAATGGAATAGAAAAAAAGAATAGAATAGAAAAGAACATAACAGAAAATAAAAGAATATAATATAATAGAAATTAACAGGATAGAATAGAATAAAAAAAAGAATAGAATAAAATATAAAGCATATAACCATTTTCTGAAATTTGATTTTCAAATAGAATAAATTTGAATTTGAATACATAAGAAAAGAATAGAACAAAAAAAATCATAGAATAGAATAGAAATGAATAGAATACAATAAAAAAAGAATAGACTAAAATATAAAGCATATAACCATCTTTGAAATTTGAATTTCAAATAGAATACATATAAATTTGGATACAAAAGAAAAGAATAGTATAGAAAAAAAAAATAGAATAAACTTTAATAGAGTAGAAAATAATAGATTTGAGAAAGAAAAACAATAAAATAGAATAGAAAGAATATAACCATTTCCCAAAATTCAAATATAATCAATTCGGATTTGAATGAATTAGAAAGGAATAGATTAGAATAGAATGCCCCCTCCAGGCAGTCAAAAAAAAAAAAAATGTAAAAAAAAAATGTTTTAAAGCTGACCCTTTAAAAAAAATAAAAATACAAAAAAAGTCCTTAAGTGCACTGTGTTTGGACGCCGGACACAGTGCACTTATGGGAAGCATCACGTCGATGCAATCACAAGATTGCAGACGTGGCGCTGCATTTGCGGGCGTTTAGCCCGCCTTGCGGTGCTTTGTGTAGCGCCGTGTAGCTTCCGCCTGGCACTAGTATCTATTACTATGTCTGGGCGGTTTGATTGACATCTGAGTATGATGTCACTTCCTGCTTCTCTCTCTCTCTCTCTCGGAAACAGGAAGTATGAGAACAACGGAGCTCTGCACAGGAGACACCGCTGGAGAGGACAACACATAGCAAGGTAAGTAACACATACTGCTGCAATTTGGGGACACATACTGCTGCAATTTGGGGACACATACTGCTGCAATTTGGTGACACTGCTACAATTTGGTGACACATACTGCTGCAATTTGGGGACACACGCTGCTGCAATTTGGGGACACATACTGCTGCAATTTGGTGACACTGCTGCAATTTGGGGACACATACTGCTGCAATTTGGGGACACATACTGCTGCAATTTGGGCACACACACTGCTGCAATTTGGGGACACAGACTGCTGCAATTTGGGGACACTGCTGCAATTTGGTCACACATACTGCTGCAATTTGGGGACACATATTGCTGCAATTTGGTGACACATACTGCTGCATTTTGGTGACACTGCTGCAATTTGGGGACACATACTGCTGCAATTTGGGGACACTGCTGCAATTTGGTGACACACACTGCTGCAATTTGGTGACACATACTGCTGCAATTTGGTGACACATGCTGCTGCAATTTGGTGACACATGCTGCTGCAATTTGGTGGTGACACAGGCTGCATTTTATGTAACACAGGCTGCATGTAAAGAGGGACTCTGCTGGGGGCACCTGATGTAAGAAGGGACTCCGCTGGGGACACCTGATGGCATCTGGTGGCAGGCGACGTGGCTAGTGACACACTCGGGGCTCCCACTGATTCTGCATTATGGTGAGTTGAATAATTTCATTTTATATTACAATGTAATAATAGAAATAATGCGCTTCAATCATCCTGACACCATAACAACCATGGTGCCGGGATGATTGAAATGCTAACACCAGGTGTTTGGAGTATCTTTATCTGCTGATTGTTAAACTTTCTAGAATACAGATATTTCTATTGTGGTATAGGATCTGGGCCTGCTGTCCCTCCATCCTTCTCTCCCTCCATCCCTCGTTCAACTCAGACACTAACCACACCACCTTAGAGCCACGCCCACTATTTAGCTAAAACCACGCCCATTTTCACTAAGTGTGAGGGGTCAAAAAGGAAGGGCAGGGCCTGGCGCCCCCCCATCCTAAAACTTCACCAGCCGCCGCTGAATATAACCATTTGCCCAAATTCAAATAGAATCAATTTGAATTTTAAAAAGAATAGAAAAGATATTTAGATAGCAAGATGGTTATATTCTTTAAATTCTATTCTATTTTGGGTTTTTTTTGCTTGTCTGTTATTTTCTATTTTATTCAAATTCAAATTGATTCTATTATCATTTTGAGAAATGGTTATATTCTTTTCATTCTAGTCTATTCTTTTTTTTAATTCTATTATATTCTATTCTGTTCTTTTATTTTCTATTCTATTTAATTCTGTTTTACTCTATTATATTATATTCTTTTATTTGCTGCAATATTCTTTTCTATTCTATTCTATTCTATTTTCCCTTTTATATTCCTTTATTTTCTATTCTATGTTATTTTTCCTATTTTATTCCTTTATTTTCTATTCTATTTTATTCTCTTTGGATATTGGAAAACAAATTGAAAACTATCTAGAAATTGATTTGAGTCTATTCGAATTGGAATTTGGAAAATCTGAATACGAACAAACAAAACGAATTCCGAAAACGTATTAAACGAGTTTAACTAAACCAATTTATGCAAATAACGAAACAAAACGTAACTAATTTTTTTGTTCTGCACAAGTCGCAGCCTATTGCCGGCAGTGGCACCGCTCTAATCGGTGCAATGCCAACTTTGCAGTGCCGCATCCATTTGCAAAAAGTAATTCCTGCACTACTTTTGGCGATTTCAGGTGCGACTTCAATAGACATCTCTGTGCAGGAAACACACAGATCTCTTTCAAGTCGCACCTGAAGTTGCACTGACATGCGGCTTTGAAATCAATGCAATTTCAGATGAAGTTGCACAATTTCAAAGCTGTGTTTAATGTGAAGGCGGGTTTAGGTCCGGTTCACACCAGGTGCGCGTTTTCCCACAACCCGAGAAAACGCATCGCCTTTTTGCAGACGCATGTGGGTGCAATTAATTCTTATTAGCACCCCCCACCCATCTAGTAAATGCATGTGCATTGGCGCCCGCCAAAGCGGCATAGTAGCAATGTTTTATAATTGCGCCAGCGCCTTTTCTGCGTAGGGTGGCCCTTTGCAAAATAATGGGTGGCCCTAAACTGTGACGGGTGGGAACACACGGAAAATGCATGCACTAGGACGCACCTTATGTTGGTAAAAAGCTCTTGGGCTAAGTTCACCGTGTGCTGGAAACACATGAAAAATCACACACTCCCCCAACATGCACAGATACACGCTGACCTTTAGCGGATGCATGGGGACTAATTCATTGATGGCATCTGATAATGTACATGTTTTTGCACCAAACCAAATGATGCTGCAGACTCGTGTCATGGAGATACACAGAGGAACTCTGATGTGATGGGGAGCCTTTAACATGTGCCCCATCATTGGTGTCAGTGGGAGAAAAAGTGCCCCATCATTGAAGTCAGTGGGAGGAATAATGCCCTATCATTGGTATCAGTGGGAGGAATAGTGCCCCATTATTGGTATCAGTGGGACGAGTAGTGTCCCATCATTGGTGTCAGTGGGAGGAATAGTGCCCCATCATTGGTGTCAGTGGGAGGAATAGTGCCCCACATATCATTGGAGCACAGGTGTGTCAGGAGGAAGCTGTCTGGAGCTGCTGAAGGTGATCCGTGTGAGAGGGGAGTGGTGGTGAAATCTCTCCCAGCTCTCCTGGCTCCTTTCTGGGGAAGCCATGGAGGCCAGCAGGGCCTCTCCTGCTGGAAGCTCTCAGCCATCTCCTGGGCCATCAGGTGACATGCCTGCCCCTGTACAAACCATGGCTGGGGATCTCTCTACCCCTGGTGAGAATGAAGGCTCAGAGGCAATTCAGGAGCGAGTGGTGGCCGGGATTAAGGTCCTGAATAGGGAGAGAGACAAGCTCTATAAACTGAGAGCGGAGGTGAAGCGCTTGAGAAGGCAGCGTGAGGGCTTGCATAGCCAGAGACGTGGGTCCATGGATCCGGAGATCCAACTGGCTAAGGTCCGGGTTGAACACCAGGAGACCATTGTGGCCATGATGGAAGGCAGAGATGGGCCCTTTAAGGAAAAATTCTGCAATGACAGAAGGTTTGCCAGGATGACAAAAATGGAGGTGGAGGAGGAGACCCCCAGTTCAGACCCCCTGCCCCCTCAGGGAGAGGTAAGCCACCCCATGCCTTCCCAGGACTCAGGAGGCATGCTCAGGGTAATCCAAGCAATGGAGTCTCCTTTGCAGCAGGATCAGTTGGTATTTCATGAGGAGGACATTACAGATAATGTGCCTGACAAGGTAAAGCCTGTCAAGCCTCATGTGGTGCATAAAACTGTTTTTGTGACTGATACTGACAATGTGCCCAGTGACAATCGGGCTGCTAATCCCATGTGTAGCAATGCTGTATCTGCTGATGCTGCAGTGCAGCAAAAAATCCATTTAAAAAATGACATTCCTGCAGAGGAACTACAAGATTCAACAGAACCAATTAACCTCCCTTTAGCTGAGTCTAAAGCTGTTTGCCCCACAGCTGCTGAGGACTCTACAGCACAGCTTCAGGAGACAGCTGGTATTACATCAGAAACTGTGACTATTCCTGATGGGAATGTGAATGTTTGTGTGACTGATAGCAATCGTCCCAGCACAAGTGTGATGGACAGTCCTACCAACTCCATTCCAGCAGATAATAATAATAATAATTGTAATGTACAGACTAATGTTACATCAGTGTGGGGCCTTGGCCCTGATAAGCCTACATTTGCTCAGGTGGTACGCTCTGCTCCTGGTAGCTCCGCCCCCAAGAGGGTTTTCCCCCTGCGACCTACCACCTTGAGCACCCCAGGATCTGGTCTTGGGTCTCTGGCTTCTGCTGGGGGTCCGAGACGAAATGTAGTGATTCTTAAATGGGAAGGTGGTGCAATCCCTCCAGCACGGCGTGCGGTGGTGGACATGATTTTGGAGATGGGTTTTGGGGCAAACGATCTGTATGCCCTAATACATGTTGCTGGGACACGGGATTATACCATTAGTTTCACCAGGCCAGAGGGTCTTGACCTGTTCTGGGAGAGATATGAGGCTCGGTGCAGGTCAAGACCCGAATGGGAAGGTCTGACCCCAGTTGCAGTTTCACGAAGGTCTACGGTGAAAAAAATCACAATTATTCTCACTAATGAGAGTGTTCCTGCTTGAGATTTAGAGGTCTGGTTAAAGAATTATGGTGAAGTATTGACTAAGCCCGATAAAATACTTGATGAGCGTAACATCTGGACTGGGGGTTGGTCGGTTACAGTCAGGTTGGCCAGGGATGGGAATGTTGTCTGTCACCTGCCCTCCTCAGCTTTTATAGGGAGGGATCGGATGACTATTTTCTACCCTGGTCAGCCGAAGCTGTGTCACCGCTGTGGAGAAAAGGGGCATTTGAGTTCCTCATGTTCAGCCTTGATATGTTCAGTGTGTCGGGGTCAGGGTCATATGGCCAAGGACTGCACCGAGATGATCAGGTGCAACCTGTGCCTGCGCCTTGGCCACCCCTACAGCAGATGTCCTGAAGCCTGGCACAATATGGAGAAGGAGGTAATTGATGACATGTCAAGGCTGGACAGGATGGAGGGTGAGGCCCCTGGTGTACCATCCTCCTCTGCGGTGACTGACTTCCCTGGTCCTGCTCAGGATCCCTCCCCAGTTCCTGTGGCCACCCCTCCTGTGTCTGTAAGTATTCCTTCTGTATCTGTATCTGTCTCCCCCCAGCCTACTGTACCCTCTCCTCATGTGTCAGAACCTTCCAATTCTGTGCCCCCCGAGTCAGTTCCCCCCCAGGAGTCTACCCCTCCTAAGTCTGACTCAAAGGGAGCACCCCCCCCCCCCACCAGGAGTGGTAACATGTACTAAAAAGGTTGCTTCTTCCTCTGTAAAGAAGTCTTGTGGAAAGACTTCACAGAAAAAAGTAAGAGATGAGGGCATCTCTGAAGCTGACCTGCAGTACCTGGAGGAGAGAAGGAAGGTTGGGAAGCTGAAGAAGCAGGTGGTGAGGGCGGAACAGGCTCCAGTGCCTGTCTCCAACCGTTATAGGTCCTCTAATTGGGATATCTCTTCATCTGGAGCTTCTTCGGAGCGAAGTTCTGATTCCGAAATGGAGTTTGAGGCGGCCTCAAGAAAGAGAGAGGCATCTGGTGATGAGCAGCAGAGGGGAGCTAAGAAGCAATCCACCCAATAACCCAGTGGTTCTCAACTCCAGTCCTCGGGACCCACCAACAGGCCAGATTTTAAGTATTACCTTGGGGAGTTGCAGACTAGAATACTGCAATCACTGAGCAGCAAATGATATCACCTGTGATGTATTTCAGCTATCTTGCAAACCTGGCCTGTTGGTGGGTCCTGAGGACTGGAGTTGAGAACCACTGCAATAACCCAAATGGCGGTTCCCCCTCCGTTAAAAGTGGTGACAATAAATGTCACCAGCATTAAGTCAGTAAGAGCTCGTTCTATGGCCTTCTTTTTGTTCAGCCAATTAGATGCTGAAATTTTATTTTTGCAAGAGACTAGGCTCACCTCCTTGGCAGATATTCATATGGCCAAGAGAGAGTGGAGGTATGGTCCATCTTACTGGTCTCTTGCGGCCAAGCCTTACGGCGGTGTGGCGGTGTTGTTTAAAACCGGCATGGTAACTGTCCGGCGGGTTATTGAGGTGGAGATTGGGAGATGTATGGTCTTAGACGTCCTTGTGGGAGGGCAGGACCTGCGCCTAATTAATGTTTATGGGCCGCACACAAAGTGGGACAGGAAATGCCTTTTTACAAGGATCAAGCCATTTCTTTTTACATCCCGGCAAGTGGTCTTTGGAGGTGACTTTAATACAGTAACTAGGCCCAAGGACAGGAAGGACTTCAAGGACAGGCTGGGATATGATAGCGTTTTTTTAAATAGTATGGTTAGGGATGCTGGTCTTGTGGATGTGCACATTAAGCACCCCCCGGGTGACACTGGGTTCACCTTTCATCGAGGTAATAGTCAGAGTAGAATAGTTTTTTTGAAGGAGACCTCTGCTTTCTCACCCCCAGTGGTGCAGGCAGTAGAGTTCTCTGATCACTGTATGCTATCTGTGGTCCTGAATGCTTCAGACGCCCCTCAGAGGGGTAAGGGCATCTGGAGATTGAATTCGACTCTACTCAAGGAAGAACATGTTAGACAATCCTTTGAGGAATTCTTTCAGGCACAGGTGACCATCCTGGACTTTTGTAGCAGCAAGGCTGAGTGGTGGGAGCTGACCAAAAAGAGGATTGCTGGATTCTTCAGGGGCCTAGCCAATAGAAAGCAGTTTAATAAATACATGACCTACCAACGTTTACGAAGGAAGCTGGATATTCTTGTCTCGAGAGGAGGAGATCCTGGGGCAATCTCTGAAGTGAAACTCCTTCTCAGGAAGTGTCAATATGACCAGCATGCCTCTTTGGTTCTGGAGAGGGACTATGGGAAGTACCACTCGCCTGACCCTTACCAGAACTGCAAACAAGGTGTAGCTGTTAAAACGGTCGTTGGCCTTATGGACAGTACAGGTTCCTTGACAAAGTCCAGGTCAGGGATTCTGGAGGTCGTGAGGTCCTTTTTTATGCTGACCTTCTTGGGAGGAAAGAGCTTGACCGTGACAAGATGGAAAGCTTTTTGGACTCTACTCCAGGTCTAAATGATGAAGATGTCCCATTGATGAATTTGACAGAGGAGATCACAGTTGAAGAGGTGATGAGGGCAATTGAACAGCTTGCCATCAAAAAGTCACCTGGACCGGATGGCTTGACGGCTGAGTTTTACAAAGCTTTTAAGCCTATTCTGGCCCCACATTTGGTAGAGGTTTTTAACAGTTGCCTTGCAGAGGGGGTACTTCCCCCTTCCATGAGGCACTCAGCTGTGATTCTTCTTTCAAAGGGTAAAGATCCTTCGATGATTAAGAAGGCTGATGGGGCGCCAATTCTCAATGTCGATAGAAAGATACTGGCAAAGATCATTTTCTGGTGCCTATCGTCAGTAGCAGAGTCTTTGCTTTCTCGCCATCAGCACTGTTCGGTCCAGGGTAGGTGCACCTTCACAGCAGTTTTAGCTGTCCGGGAGGCCTTGGAGCGATGCAGGGCTGCAGGCTGGGGAAAGTATTTGCTGACATTGGATCAGGCAAAAGCTTTTGATCGTGTTAACCATGAGTACCTGTGGTTGCTCCTTAGTAAGTACGGTCTGCCGGGTGGTTTTGTCAATTGGTTAAAAGTCTTGTATAAGGGGGCAGAAAGCTTTCCTCTTGTTAATGGTTGGGTTGGGCAGTCCTTTGAGGTTGGCTCCGGGGTGCGCCAGGGTTGTCCCCTGAGTCCCCTGCTCTATGTGTTTGCAATCGACCCCTTCATCAGGAGGCTAGAGAGCGGCATGTTGTGTGTGGTGCCAGTGGGGCTCCCAGGTGAGCCGCCTTTGAGGGTTGTTGCTTATGCGGACGATGTGTCCGTGATTGTCACTGGGGCGGATGAAGCAGAGGAGGTGGTCTCTCTGACATCACGGTATTCTGAAGCATCAGGCTCCAAGATCAATCAGGAAAAGACTGAAGTTTTCTGGATGGGAAAGGAAGGTGAGGGTTTTGATCTCCCGGACACCTTTCCAGTGCCCCAGGAAAGAATTAAGATTCTAGGCATTGAATTTGGACCTGGCGATTATGGCCTCAAAAACTGGGAAGGCAGACTGGAAATTGCCAATACTAAGGTGGTCAGCTGGAAGAGATGGAAGTTATCTATGAGGGAAAGGGTTGATCTGATTAAGACTTACCTGATTCTGATCTTCTTGTATGTCAGCTTTGTCTGCATCTTGCCAGTGTCTCTCTATGCTAGGGTCAGTAGTGTGTTCTTCCAGATGTTGTGGGGGAACAGACTGAACCCCATCAAGAGGAATGTCACCTATCTATCCAGGAGGGAGGGTGGCTTAGGTATGGTCAACCCAGTTCTTTTCTTTTCACTGCTTTTTCTCAAGTTTAATATTGGTAATATGCTTGCAGTGGAACCTCCTGGATGGGCAGGCATATTTAGATCTTGGTTTAGGCCTTTTCTACGACTTTGGGAAGAAGGTGGCCAAGTGAAGAATCTTAGGGGTCATCGTGGTCAGCTACCAGCCTATGTCGCTCCGTGCCTGAAGTTACTACGGCAGTGGCGATTGTCGGCTGAAGATCTCAGATCGGTTCTGAGGAAAGTCCTTATGAGCCGAGTCTTGAGCAAAGTCTTTCATTACCCATTGGCCTTAAGGGATTGCCCAGGCCCAGTTTTGAGGGCAGGGTTAAGACTTATTAATTTGGACAGAGTACCCCCTAAATTCAGGGATCTGGCCTGGTTGTGCTTCCATGGGAGGCTCTATGTTAGGGGAAATTTGAAATTCCGCAGTGGGGTGGATCGTAGCTGTCCTCGGGAGGAGTGTGCAGGTGAGGAGGAGACTATGGACCATTTTCTGCTTCATTGCCCCTTTAACATAGAGGTGTACAAACAGGTGTTCCTTTCCTCTCCAGGCTGAGTTATGCTGAGTGGGTGTATGGAGCATTCAATACTGGTTGGGTTTTTTGTTTAGATACACTTTTTCTAGTTAGCATAGTAGTCCGTTATTTCACTTGGAATGCACGGTGTCAGGTCAGCATTCGGCGTAAAATCCTTCCTGTTCAGGTGGTGGTGTATGACATTTTGCATGAGGTGGAGAAGATTCGGGTGCTCGAGAGAGACAAGCGGAGTCAGGGGGCTTGGTTGAAGGCGTGGAGGGGTTTCAAGCCTCCCTGACTGCCAGGAGTCTCTTTCCCGGATGTGGCTGTCTGTCTCTTATCACCCTAGATTATTATTTTTTTGGGGATTAATTTTTGATAAATGGCTGCGTACATAGGTGATGAGTTGTGCCTCTTAGGCCCTCTCTCTGCTGCTTTATGTAAATAATTTTGGTAGTGGATTATGTATATATTGTATATATTCTGAACATGGATGTGTATTCCTTGGATTTCTGTTGAAGTTTTGTACTATGGTTTTGTTTTTTACTTTTGTATAAAATTGGTTGCTTGATTCTTTTTAATAAAAGATCAATAGTGCCCCATCATTGGTTTCAGTGGGAGGAATAGTGTTCCATTATTGGTGTCATTGGGATAAATAGTGTCCCATCATTGGTGTCAGTGGAAGGAATAGTGCCCCATCATTGGAGTCAGTGGGAGGAATAGTGTCCCATCATTGGTGTCATTGGGATGAATAGTGCCCTATCATTGGTGTCACTGGAAGGAATTGTGCCCCATCATTGGTGTCAGTGGGATGAATAGTGCCCCATCATTGTTATCAGTGGGAGGAATAGTGCCCCAGCATTGGTATCAGTGGGAGGAATAGTGCCCCATCATTGGTGTCAGTGGAATAAATAGTGTCCCATCATTGGTGTCAGTGGAAGGAATAGTGCCCCATCATTGGTGTAAGTGGAACAAATAGTGTCCCATCATTGGTGTCAGTGGAAGGAATAGTGCCCCATCATTGGTGTCAGTGGGAGGAATAGTGTCCCATCATTGGTGTCAGTGTGAGGAATAGTGTCCCATCATTGGTGTCAGTGTGAGGAATAGTGCCCCATCATTGGTGTCAGTGGAACAAATAGTGCCCTATCATTCGTATCAGTGAGAGGAATAGTGCCCCATCATTGGTGTCAGTGAAATAAATAGTGTCCCATCATTGGTGTCAGTGAAATAAATAGTGCCCCATCATTGTTATCAGTGAGAGGAATAGTGCCCCATCATTGGTGTCAGTGGGAGGAATAGTGCCCCTTTATTGGTGTCAGTGGGAGGAATAGTGTCCCACTCTCAGCCATCTCCTGGGCCATCAGGTAACATACCTGCCCCTGTACAAGCCATGGCTGGGGATCTCTCTACCCCTGGTGAAGATGAAGGTTCCGGGGCCATCCGGGAGCGAGTGGTGGCCGGGATTAAGGTCCTGAATAGGGAAAGAGACAAGCTCTACAAGCTCAGAGCGGAGCTGAAGCGCCTGAGAAGGCAGCGTGAGGGCTTGCATAGCCAGAGACGTGGATCCATGGATCCCGAGATCCAACTGGCCAAGGTTCGGGTGGAACACCAGGAGACCATTGTGGCCATGATGGAAGGCAGAGATGGGCCATTTAAAGAAAAGTTTTGTAATGATAAAAGGTTTGCGAGGATGACAAAGATGGAGGTGGAGGAGGAGACCCCCAGTTCTGACCCCCTGCCCCCTCAGGGAGAGGTAAGCAGCCCCATGCCTTCCCAGGACTCAGGAGGCATGCTCAGGGCCATCCAGGTAATGGAGTCTCCTATGCGGGGGGATCAGCTGGCATTTAATGAAGAGGACATAACAGATAATGTGCCTGACAAGGTAAAGCCTGTCAAGTCCCATATTGTGAATAAAACAATTTTTGTGCCATTCAACACTGTGACTGATACAGACAATGTACCCAGTGAGAGTCAGGCTGCTAGTCCTATCTGTAGCAATGCTGTGCCTGCTGATGCTGCAGTGCAGCAAAGCTTGCATTTAAAAAATGACATTCCTGCAGATGAACTACAAGATTCAGCAGAGCCTATTAACCCCCCTTTAGCTGAGTCTAAAGCTGTTTGCCCTAAACCTGCTTAAGACTCTACAGCACAGCTTCAGGAAACAGCTGGTATTGCAGCAGAAACTGTGACTATTCCTGATGGGAATGTGAAGTTTTGTGTGACTGATAAAAATCATCCCAGCACCAGTGTGATGAACAATGGTCCCAGTTCAAGTGTGATGGACAGTCCTACCAACTCCGTACAAGCAGTGAATAATAATAGTAATGTACAGACTGTAACTTCAGTGTGGGGCCTTGGCCCTGATAAACCCACATTTGCTCAGGTGGTACGCTCTGTTCCTGGTAGCTCCGCCCCCAAGCGGGGTTTCCCCCTGCAGCCTACCACTTTGGGCACCCCGGGATCTGGTCTTGGGTCTCTGGCTTCTGCTGGGGGTCCAAGAAGAAATGTGGTAATTCTGAAATGGGAAGGTGGTGCAATCCCTCCAGCACGGCGTGCAGTGGTGGATTTAATTTTGGAGATGGGTTTTGGGGCAAATGATCTGTATGCTCTAATACATGTAGCTGGGACACGGGATTATACCATTAGCTTCACCAGGCCAGAGGGTCTTGACCTGTTCTGGGAGCGATATGAGGCTCGGTGCAGGTCAAGACCTGAATGGGAAGGTCTGGCCCCAGTTGCGGTTTCGCAAAGGTCAACAGTGAAAAAGATAACCATCATACTCACCAATGAGAGTGTTCCTGCTCGGGACCTAGAGGTCTGGTTAAGGAACTATGGTGAGGTTTTGACTAAGCCCAGCAAAATACTTGATGAACGTAACATCTAGACTGGGGGTTGGTCAGTAACAGTCAGGTTGGCCAGGGATGGGAATGTTGTCTGTCACCTGCCCTCCTCAGCTTTTATAGGGAGGGATAGGATGACTATTTTCTACCCTGGTCAGCCGAAGCTGTGTCACCGCTGTGGAGAAAAGGGGCATTTGAGCTCTTCCTGTTCAGCCTTGATATGTTCAGTGTGTCGGGGTCAGGGTCATATGGCTAAAGACTGCACCGAGATGATCAGGTGCAACCTGTGCCTGCGCCTTGGCCACCCCTACAGCAGATGTCCTGAAGCCTGGCACAATATGGAGAAGGAGGTAATTGATGACATGTCAAGGCTGGACAGGATGGAGGGTGAGGCCCCTGGTGTACCATCCTCCTCTGCGGTGACTGACTCCCCTGGTCCTGCTCAGGATCCCTCCCCAGTTCCTGTGGCCACCCCTCCTGTGTCTGTAAGTATTCCTTCTGTATCTGTCTCTGTGTCCCCCAGCCTACTGTATCCCCTCCTCTTGTGTCAGAACCTTCCAAGTCTGTGCCCCCCGAGTCAGTTACCCCCCAGGAGTCTACCCCTCCTAGGTCTGATTCAAAGGGAGCACCCCCCCACCAGGAGTGGTAGTGGGTACTAAAAAGGTCGCTTCTTCCTCTCTAAAGGAGTCTTCTGTAAAGACTCCAAAGAAAAAAACAGGAGATGAGGGCATCTCTGAAGCTGACCTGCAGTATCTGGAGGAGAGAAGGAAGGTTGGGAAGCGGAAGAAGCAGGTGGTGAGGATGGAACAGGCTCCAGTGTCTGTCTCCAACCGTTATAGGTCCTCTAATTGGGATATCTCTTCATCTGGAGCTTCTTCGGAGCGAAGTTCTGATTCCGAAATGGAGTTTGAGGCGGCCTCAAGAAAGAGAGAGGCTTCTGGTGATGAGCAGCAGAGGGGAGCTAAGAAGCAATCCACCCAATAACCCAAATGGCGGTTCCCCCTCCGTTAAAAGTGGTGACAATAAATGTCGCCAGCATTAAGTCAGTAAGAGCTCGTTCTATGGCCTTCTTTTTTGTTCAGCCAATTAGATGCTGAAATTTTATTTTTGCAAGAGACTAGGCTCACCTCCTTGGCAGATATTCATATGGCCAAGAGAGAGTGGAGGTATGGTCCATCTTACTGGTCTCTTGCGGCCGAGCCTTACGGCGGTGTGGCGGTGTTGTTTAAAACCGGCATGGTAACTGTCCGGCGGGTTATTGAGGTGGAGATTGGGAGATATATGGTCTTAGACGTCCTTGTGGGAGGGCAGGACCTGCGCCTAATTAATGTTTATGGGCCGCACACAAAGTGGGACAGGAAATGCCTTTTTACAAGGATCAAGCCATTTCTTTTTACATCCCGGCAAGTGGTCTTTGGAGGTGACTTTAATACAGTAACTAGGCCCAAGGACAGGAAGGACTTCAAGGACAGGCTGGGATATGATAGCGTTTTTTTTTAAATAGTATGGTTAGGGATGCTGGTCTTGTGGATGTGCACATTAAGCACCTCCCGGATGACACTGGGTTCACCTTTCATCGAGGTAATAGTCAGAGTAGAATAGATAGGTTTTTTTTTAAGGAGACCTCTGCTTTCTCACCCCCAGTGGTGCAGGCAGTAGAGTTCTCTGATCACTGTATGCTATCTGTGGTCCTGAATGCTTCAGACGCCCCTCGGAGAGGTAAGGGCATCTGGAGACTGAATTCGACTCCACTCAAGGAAGAACATGTTAGACAATCCTTTGAGGAATTCTTTCAGGCACAGGTGACCATCCTGGACTTTTGTAGCAGCAAGGCTGAGTGGTGGGAGCTGACCAAAAAGAGGATCGCTGGATTCTTCAGGGGCCTAGCCAATAGAAAACAGTTTAATAAATACATGACCTACCAACGTTTACGGAGGAAGCTGGATATTCTTGTCTCGAGAGGTGGAGATCCTGGGGAAATCTCCGAAGTGAAACTCCTTCTCAGGAAGTGTCAATATGACCGGCATGCCTCTTTGGTTCTGGAGAGGGACTATGGGAAGTACCACTCGCCTGACCCTTACCAGAACTGCAAACAAGATGTAGCAGTTAAAACGGTCGTTGGCCTTAAGGACAGTACAGGTTCCTTGACAAAGTCCAGGTCAGGGATTCTGGAGGTCGTGAGGTCCTTTTATGCTGACCTTCTTGGGAGGAAAGAGCTTGACCGTGACAAGATGGAAAGCTTTTTGGACTCTACTCCAGGTCTAAATGATGAAGATGTCCCATTGATGAATTTGACAGAGGAGATCACAGTTGAAGAGGTGATAAGGGCAATTGAACAGCTTGCCATCAAAAAGTCACCTGGACCGGATGGCTTGACAGCTGAGTTTTACAAAGCTTTTAAGTCTATTCTGGCCCCACATTTGGTAGAGGTTTTTAACAGTTGCCTTGCTGAGGGGGTACTTCCCCCTTCCATGAGGCACTCAGCTGTGATTCTTCTTTCAAAGGGTAAAGATCCTTCGATGATTGAGAATTGGTGCCCCATCAGCCTTCTTAATGTCGATAGAAAGATACTGGCAAAGATATTTTTCTGGCGCCTATCGTCAGTAGCAGAGTCTTTGCTTTCTCGCCATCAGCACTGTTCGGTCCAGGGTAGGTGCACCTTCACAGCAGTGTTAGCTGTCCGGGAGGCCTTGGAGCGGTGCAGGGCTGCAGGCTGGGGAAAGTATTTGCTGACATTGGATCAGGCAAAAGCTTTTGATCGTGTTAACCATGAGTACCTGTGGTTGCTCCTTAGTAAGTACGGTCTGCCGGGTGGTTTTGTCGATTGGTTAAAAGTCTTGTATAAGGGGGCAGAAAGCTTTCCTCTTGTTAATGGTTGGGTTGGGTAGTCCTTTGGGGTTGGCTCCGGGGTGCGCCAGGGTTGTCCCCTGAGTCCCCTGCTCTATGTGTTTGCAATCGACCCCTTCATCAGGAGGCTAGAGAGCGGCATGTTGTGTGGGGTGCCAGTGGGGCTCCCGGGTGAGCCGCCTTTGAGGGTTGTTGCCTATGCGGACGATGTGTCCGTGATTGTCACTGGGGCGGATGAAGCAGAGGAGGTGGTCTCTCTGACATCACGGTATTCTGAAGCATCAGGCTCCAAGATCAATCAGGAAAAGACTGAAGTTTTCTGGATGGGAAAGGAAGGTGAGGGTTTTGATCTCCCGGACACCTTTCCAGTGCCCCAGGAAAGAATTAAGATTCTAGGCATTGAATTTGGACCCGGCGATTATGGCCTCAAAAACTGGGAAGGCAGACTGGAAATTGCCAATACTAAGGTGGTCAGCTGGAAGAGATGGAAGTTATCTATGAGGGAAAGGGTTGATCTGATTAAGACTTACCTGATTCCGATCTTCTTGTATGTCAGCTTTGTCTGCATCTTGCCAGTGTCTCTCTATGCTAGGGTCAGTAGTGTGTTCTTCCAGATGTTGTGGGGGAACAGACTGAACCCCATCAAGCGGAATGTCACCTATCTATCCAGGAGGGAGGGTGGCTTAGGTATGGTCAACCCAGTTCTTTTCTTTTCACTGCTTTTTCTCAAGTTTAATATTGGTAATATGCTTGCCATGGAACCTCCTGGATGGGCAGGCATGTTTAGATCTTGGTTTAGGCCTTTTCTACGACTTTGGGAAGAAGGTGGCCAAGTGAAGAATCTCAGGGGTCATCGTGGTCAGCTACCAGCCTATGTCGCTCCGTGCCTAAAGTTACTACGGCAGTGGCGATTGTCGGCTGAAGATCTCAGATCGGTTCCGAGGAAAGTCCTTATGAGTCCAGTCTTGAGCGAAGTCTTTCATGACCCACTGGCCTTAAGGGATTGCCCAGGCCCAGTTTTGAGGGCAGGATTAAGACTTATTAATTTGGACAGAGTACCTCCTAAATTCAGGGATCTGGCCTGGATGTGCTTCCATGGGAGACTCTATGTTCGGGGCAATTTGAAATTCCGCAGTGGGGTGGATCGTAGCTGTCCTCGGGAGGAGTGTGCAGGTGAGGAGGAGACTATGGACCATTTTCTGCTTCATTGCCCTTTTAACATAGAGGTGTACAAACAGGTGGGGCGGGCCCTCGGTGTCCCTTTCCTCTCCAGGCTGGGTTATGCTGAGTGGGTGTATGGAGCATTCAATACTGGTGGGGTTTTTTGTTTAGATACACTTTTTCTAGTTAGCATAGTAGTCCGTTATTTCACTTGGAACGCACGGTGTCAGGTCTGCATTCGGCGTAAAATCCTTCCTGTTCAGGTGGTGGTGTATGACATTCTGCATGAGGTGGAGAAGATTTGGGTACTTGAGAGAGACAAGCGGAGTCAGGGGGCTTGGTTGAAGGCGTGGAGGGGTTTCAAGCCTCCCTGACTGCCAGGAGTCTCTTTCCCGGGTGTGGCTGTCTGTCTCTTTTCACCCTAGATTATTTTTTTCGATTAATTTTTGATAAATGGCTGCGTACATAGGTGATGGGTTGTGCCTCTTAGGCCCTCTCTGTTGCTTCATGTAAATAATTTGGTAGTGGATTATGTATATATTGTATATATTCTGAACATGGATGTGTATTCCTTGGATTTCTGTTGAAGTTTTGTACTATGGTTTTGTTTTTTACTTTTGTATAAAATTGGTTGCTTGATTCTTTTCAATAAAAGATCAATGGTGTCTTGTATCAGTGGGAAGAAAAGTACTCAAAGGGCCGGATAAAGGCCCCCGGGTCACAGTACGGAGACCTCTGTAATGGTGTCAGGAGACCAATACTTGGTCATACTCATTGTGCAGCACAGAGACATGTACTGGTTTTACCTCTCCCTGGACCCAAATACAGGAATACAATGCAATTTTACTCAAGTCTTTTAAAGTGTTAAAAGACTTTGGAGTTGATTTACTAAAACTGGAGGAGTGCAAAATCTGGTGCAGCTCTGCATATAAACCAATCAGCTTCCAGGTTTTATTGTCAAAGCTTAACTGAACAAGCTGAAATTAGAAGCTGATTGGCTCCCACAGCCGCACCAGATTTTGCACTCTCCAGTCTTAGTAAATCTCCCCCAGTGACTTTCCCGAGCCGTGTCTCTGTGAATAACTAACGCTGACTGGACGGGCACAAAGATGAAATGGTGAGACCAAACGAACTAGTCCTAAACAGAAGGGGAGGATAGAGGGAAGATATGATTGAAAATCACATTACTAAACAGGTCACAGTGGCCTAAAACCACCACTAGATGTCAGCACACTCCATAAAAATGATAACTTCATGCAGTTCAATACAAGACATAAGACATGCATGAAAGTGGGCGGGACAGCTTCTCCCTTCACTGTCCAGTCTCAGGGAAGAGGATAGAGAGGAGACCCGCAAGTGAATGTGAAACTGCAAAAGAGGAAGATCAGCTCTACTAGGAGACTGCATTGTGTGGCTGTGTAGACCCCAAGACTGGATGGTCAGAAATACAAATCCTTTGTCAGATATAAAAGCTCCTATATACACTCACCGGCCACTTTATTAGGTCCCCCTTGCTAGTAACGGGTTGGACCCCCCTTTGCCTTCATTCTTGGTGGAATAGATACAACAAGGTGTTGGAAACGTTCCTCAGAGATTTTGCTCCAGTTGCTGCAGATTTGTCGGCTGCACATCCATGATGCCAATCTCCCGTTCCACCACATCCCAAAGGTGCTTTATTAGATGAGATGTGGTGAGTGTGGAGGCCATTGGAGTACAGGGACCTCATTGTCCAGTGGGGAGATGATTGGAGCTTTGTGACATGGTGCATTATCCTGCTGGAAGGAGCCATCAGAAGATGGGGACACTGTAGTCATAAAGGGATGGACATGGTCAACAACAATACTCAGGTAGGTCGTGGCGATTAAACCATGATCAATTGGTACTAAGGGGCCCAAAGTGTGCCAAGAAAATACCCCCCCCCCCACCATTACACCCCCACCACCAGCCTGAACCGGTGATACAAGGCAGGATGGATCCATGCGCCAAATTCTGACCCCACCATCTGAATGTTGGAGCTGAAATTGAGACTCATCAGACCAGGCAACGTTTTTCCAATCTTCTATTGTCCAATTTTGGTGAGCCTTTGTGAATTGTAGCCTCAGTTTCCTGTTCTTAGCTGACAGGAGTGGCACCCGGTGTGGTCTTCTGCTGCTGTAGCCCATCTGCTTCAAGGTTGGATGTGTTGTGCGTTCAGAGATGGTATTCTGCATACCTTGGGTGTAATGTGTTATTTGAGTTACTGTTGCCTTTCTATCATCTGGAACCAGCCTGCCCATTCTCCTCTGACCTCTGACATCAACAAGGCATTTTCCTCCACACAACTGCTGCTCACTGGATATTTTCTCTTTTTCCCACCATTCTCTGTAAACCCCGAGAAATGGTTGTGTGTGAAAATCCCAGAAATACTCAGACCGGCCCGTGTGGTACCAACAACCACACCACGTTCAGAGTCACTTAAAGAGGAAGTAAAGTCTGCCTCTTTAACCACTTGCCAACCGCCGCACGCCAATATACGTTGGCACAATGGCAGCGGTGGGCAAATGGGCATACCCGTACGTCCCCTTTAATTGGCGGGGCTAGTGGGTGCGCACCCGCCGCATACAGCGCGGCCGTGCCTGCGGGACCTGCGGACTTGATGTCCGCCGGTCTCCCGGCGATCGTGTCACGGAGAGGCAGAACGGGGAGATTCCTATGTAAACAAGGCATTTCCCCGTTCTGCCTTGTGACATGACAGAGATCACTGCCTCTCTGTCATCGGGAGCAGTGATCGCTGTCATGTGACTTGAAGCCCCTCCCCCCCACAGTTAGAATCACTCCCTAGGACACACTTAACTCCTTGATCGCCCCCCCCCCCCCCCCCCCCTAGTGTTTAACTCCTTCCCTGCCAGTGTCATTTACACAGCAATCAGTGCATTTTTGTAGCACCGATTTCTGTATAAATGACAATGGTCCCAAAATAGTGTCAGAAGTGTCCGATGTGTCCGCCATGTCGCAGTCACAATAAAAATGGCAGATCGCCGACATTACTAATAAAAAAAAATTAAATAAAAATGCCATAAAACTATCCCCTATTTTGTAGACGCTATAACCTTTGCGCTAACCAATCAATAAACGCTTATTGCGATTTTTTTTTTTTTAACCAAAAATATGTAGAAGAATACGTATTAGCCTAAACTGAGGAAAAACATTTTTTTATATATTTTTGGGGGATTTTTATTATAGCAAAATTGTCGCTCTTTTTTTGTTTATAGCGCAAGAAATAAAAATCGCAGAGGTGATCGAATACCACCAAAAGAAAGCTCTATTTGTGGGGAAAAAAGGACATCAATTTTGTTTGGGTGTAACGTCGCGCGACCGCGCAATTGTCAGCTAAAATGACGCAGTGCCGAATCGCAAAAAGTGCCCTGGTCGGGAAAGGGGGTAAAATCTTCCGGGGCTGAAGTGGTTAATTGTACCTACAGGTAAGTCTATAGTAAGGCTTTACCTGAAGGTACTGTAAATATCTCCTAAACTTGCACCGTTTAGGAGATATTTACGATATACGCTTCCGCCGACATCATCGGCGCATGCGCACTGAAGGAACGGCCCGCTTGTGCCGTTTCTTCAGTATCCATGCCGTGACCGGCGGCACCCATGCAGTGACATCATCGCGGCCTCCGGCCAATCACAGCGCCGCCAGCCCAGAAGTAAGTCCGGGAAAGATGTGGGAGCGGAGTGCGGGCGGCACTGCAGGGCATCGTTCTAAGGTAAGTATTTCATAATGAGCTAGTATGCACTGCATACTAGCTCAATATGCCTTTAACTTGAACGTTTTTTTTTTTCCGGAGGTTTACAAACTCTTTAACAGCTTCAGCCCTGGAAGATTTTACCCCCTTAATGACCAGAGCATTTTTTGTGATTTGGCACTGCGTCCTTTTAACTTTAACAATTGCGTGGTCGTGCAACATCGTACCCAAACAAAATTCACGAGATTTCTTTTGGTGGTATTTGATCACCTCTGTGGTTTTTATTTTTTGCGCTAAAAAAAAAAAGAGACAATTTTGAAAAAAAGCAATATTTTTTACTTTTTGCTATAATAAATATCCCCCAAAAATATATAAAAAAAGAATTTCTACCTCAGTTTAGACCGATATGTATTCTTCTACAAAAATTGCAATAAGCGTAAATTGATTGGTTTGCGCAAAAGTTATAGCATCTACAAAAGAGGGGATAGATTTATGGCATTTTTTAATTTTTTTTTTTATTAGTAATGGCGATTGGACACTTTTGACACTTTTTCGGAACCAGTGACATTTATACAGCTACAAATAGCCACTGATTACTGTATAATATATAGTATATATCACTGGCAGGGAAGGGGTTAACACTAGGGGCGATCAAGGGGTTAAGTGTGTTCCCTCAGCGTGTTCTAACTGCAGGGGGAGGGGCTACCACTGACATGACAGAGATAGCTGCTCCCGATGACAGGGGGCAGTAGATCTCTGTCATGTCACAAGGCAGAACGGGGATATGCCTTGTTTACATAGGCATCTCACCGTTCTGCCTCTCCTCGTCGCAATTGCGGAACACGAGTCCGCGGAACCTGCGGCCACACTCCCGCGGTGCGCGCACCCGCTATCCTTCTTTTCCAGACTGATGTATGGGTACGTCAGTTTGCACAGGAGTGCCATTCGGCGTGAGCCATTCGGCAAGCAGTTAAATCCCTTTTCTTCCCCCTTCTGATGCTCCGTTTGAACTTCAGCAAGTCGTCTTCACCACGTCTGGATGCCTAAATGCGTTCAGTCGCTGCCCTGTGATTGGCTGATTAGCAATTTGTGTTACCAAGCAATTGAACCTAATCAAGTGGCCGGTGAGGGGATGTAACTCATCTGTGTATTTATCTCTTTGCCTCTAATTCAACTTTAAATGAATGTCTGGACTTTAATAAAAGAGCGATGCATTGCTTTACACCTCGGAGTCCTTCTTTACACCATAATATAAAGAGCTCACTAATGTATACAATGTATTGAAAACCACTTTCTGCTAAACATAGACTCTCCTTTCATAAAGCCTATAACTGCATTAGGGACACTTGTGCGTTTTTCCGCACGTGGCGTAGCGCCGGCGCACCTGTCGTGTTGATTTGAATTAAAAGTGACGGTGAAGCCATACGATGCCGCTTGAATTTCATTGTATCGATTTATCCGCTTTTGTCCAAGCTCCCCATTGACTCCATTTATACTCCAAGGTCTGTGTGCTATTTACTATTCGAGGAGAAATTCACCGCATAATTAAATTCCTAGAAGGAGTCAATGGCACAATCCAAACACAATAGACAAAACACTCAGAAACATATGCCGCCTGCTCTTTACCGGAGAGGAAGCGCTAAGTATACCGCAGTGCATTCATGACTCATATATGGTTTATACAGCATCTCATCAAAAGTGAAATATTTTCTTCTATCTTTTCATGTGACAACACTGAAGAAATGACACTTTGCTACAATGTAAAGTAGTGAGTGTACAGCTTGTATAACAGTGTAAATTTGCCGTCCCCTCAAAATAACTCAACACACAGCCATTAATGTCTAAACCGCTGGCAACAAAAGTGAGTACACCCCTAAGTGAAAATGTCCAAATTGGGCCCAATTAGCCATTTTCCCCTCCCCGGTGTCATGTGACTCGTTAGTGTTACAAGGTCTCAGGTGTGAATGGGGAGCAGGTGTGTTAAATTTGGTGTTATCGCTCTCACTCTCTCATACTGGTCACTGGAAGTTCAACATGGCACCTCATGGCAAAGAACTCTCTGAGGATCTGAAAAAAAGAATTATTGCTCTACATAAAGATGGCCTAGGCTATAAGAAGATTGCCAAGACCCTGAAACTGAGCAGCAGCATGGTGGCCAAGACCATACAGCGGTATAACAGGACAGGCTCCACTCAGAACAGGCCTCGCCATGGTCGAGCAGAGAAGTTGAGGTCACGTGCTCAGCGTCATATCTAGAGGTTGAGTGGCCTCAACCTTTCCCCTCTGGATTGAAACAGACATTATAAATAAGTATATCGCCCCTTCCCTACATTATACCATAGAACCCCACTCTTATGTCATATACATGTGGCGCCCTGCTCTTGTTGACCAGGCGCTCGCATGTAAATTTAGTTTTTGGCTGAGCTGTAACCAGCTCAGATTGAACGTATATAGTTTACTGGATCTGTTCTGGAATTGACTTGGTTGTGCATTTCCCACTGTTGCCAGTAGGTGTCACTGGTACCACAGGACAGTGTGAGAATAACAACTTAGTGAAACTGTAATGAATATTCTTTTTCCAGAAACAGCCCAGTAGGAGGTTCCTGCCGCTGTGCATTCTGGGAGAGAGTATTTATGGGACAGACGCCATGTGCTTTAGAGAGTTCTTACCTCGTGGCCCTCCAGGCCTGGAGGCTACGTCACTGCAGCTGTGCAAGTAGGCCCAGAAGCCTGTCTGGGGCCTACTACCGCAGAGGTGGTCCTTAGGCTGTCTTGCCTGCTAGGAAGAAGCCGCGCCAAGCTGAGGAGATTCAGGGAAGGACCCTTGCTGGAGAGAGCCAGGATGAAGGCTGGTCTCTCAGAAGGGCCTGGTAACTTACTTGGAGGACGCACCTATTTCTAACCTACCCACATAAAACTGCCGGGTCAGCTTAAAGGTTCTGGTACTGTGAAGAAGCTGTTCTACATTTAAACTATCCTCACAGTACTGCCGGGTCAGCTTAAAGGTTCTGGTACTGGAAGCTGTTCTACAATCTAATCAAGGTAACTAACTGTCTGGCTGCTAAGTTTGTGAGAGAGACCTGTCCAGGCGTATACTGGCTGCTAAGTCTGTGAGAGAGGCTTATCCAGACATCTTGCAGGTTGCTAGATCTGTGGCAGAGATCTACCTGGCCATACAAGATTTACAGAGAGAAAGCTGTGTTTTTGTCCTTTATTCTGAAGAGTCTGTAAGTGATCTACTACAAAAAGGTATCTGCAACTCCTCTTCAACCTCTTTACTGCTACTTCTTTAAAGTTTTCATTAAAGCATTGAAGAAAAAGAACTAAGTGACTGGTGCATACATTGGTGGGCACAAGGCCCAATATAGACTTTAAGTCTCTGATATGGTGAACTGTGAGTAAGGGGTGAGACCCCAAACAATAACCAGCAGCTCCTTTGGGGGTTAGTGCTACATACACTATAATGCCAAAGGTATTGGAACACCCCTCCAAATCATTGGATTCAGGAGTTCCAATCCCTTCCATGGCCACAGATGTAAAAAATCAAGCACCTAGGCATGCAGTGCCATATAGTCAAAGCTATGGTATTCCTAGTAGTAACATGTGGATGTGAAAGGCAGACCATAAGGAAGGCTGAACGCCGTAGAACTGATGTTTTTGAACTATGGTGTTGGAGAAGAGTCACTTGGATGGCAAGAAGATCAAACCAGTCAATCCTGAAGGAAATTAACCCTGAATTTTCACAGGAAGGACAGATCCAGAAGCTGTGACTCACATACTTTGGCCACCTAATGTGAAGAGAGGACTCATCGGAAAAGACCCTGATGCTGGGAAACATGGAAGGAAAAAGGAGAATAGGGTGACAGAAAACAAGATGGATAGATAGCATTATCGAAACAATGAACATGAAGTTAAGCAAGCTCCGGGAGGCAGCGGATGACAGAAAAGCCTGGTCCACTATGGTCCATGAGGTCACAAAGAGACAGACATGACTGAACGAACGGAACAACAACAAGGCATGCAGACGGCTTCTACAAACATTCTATGAAAGAATGGGTCACTCTCAGGAGCTCAGTCAATTCAAGCATGGTACCGTGATAGGTGGCTACCTGAGCAAAAAGTCCATCTGTGAAATTTCCTTGCTACTAAATATTCCACAGTCAACTGTTAGTGGTATTATAACAAAGTGGAAGCAACTGGAAACAGCAACTCATCCACAAAGTGGTAGGCCGTGTAGAATGACAGAGTGGGGTCAGTGTATGCTGAAGCTCACAGTGCACGGAAGTCGCCAACTGTCTGCAGAATCAATAGCTACAGACCTCCAAACTTTGTGTGGCCTTCAGATTAGCACAACAACAGTGCATAGAGAGCTTCCTGGAATGGTTTTCCATGGCCGAGCAGCTGCATCCAAGCCTTACATCACCAAGTACTATGCAAAGCGTCAGATGAAGTAGTGTAAAGCACACCACCACTGGACTCTAGAGCAGTGGAGACGTGTTCTCTGGAGTGACGAATCGCACTTATTTGTCTGGCAATCTGATGGATCTGTCTGGGTTTGGTGGTTGCCAAGAGAACAGTACTTGCCTGATTGCATTGTGCCAAGTGTAAATTTTGGTGGAGTGGGGATTATAGTGTGGGGGTTGTTTTTCAGGGGTTGGGCTTGGCCCCTTAATTCTAGTGAAGGGAACACTTAAGGCGTCAGCATAACAAGACATTTTGGACATCTTCATGCTCCCAACTTTGTGGGAACAGTTTGGGGATGGCCCCTTCCTGTTCCAACATGACTGCGCACCCGTGCACAAAGCAAGGTCCATAAAGACATGGATGAGCGAGTTTGGGGTGGAGGAACTTGACCGGCCTGCACAGAGTCCTGACCGTAACCCTATAGAGCACTTTCAGGATGAATTCGAGCGGAGACTGCAAGCCAGGCCTTCTCGTCCAACGTCAATGCCTGTCCTCACAAATGGGCTTCTGGAAGAATGATCAAGCCTTCCCGGAAGAGTTGAAGCTGTTATAGCTATAAAGGGTGGGCCAACTCAATATTGAACCCTACGGACTAAGACTGGGATGCCATTAAAGTTCATGTGTGTGTAAAGGCAGGCGTCCCAATACTTTTGGCAATATAGTGCATTTGTAGCTACCTCCTAGATAGGTTGCTGATTGATAAAAAAAAAGGTTATGGCTGGGTGGTAGTCCGCCCAGTTTTGATTTGTCGGAAAAGAACAGAAGGTGCCTCCATCTGAGTGTAGACTGTGCAAACCAGCAAATTGTATAAATATAATAATGCACTCAGGTGTAGAAGAGGAAGAGTCAGTATGTCATCCATGAAGGACTTGTTATCACTGGCAGAGATCGTCAGGCAAGCGGCTGGTGTTCGGTAGCGTTCGGCTGCTGGGTTGATGCGGAGGGAGGCATTGGGGCTTGGGGACCTGGAACGCGAGCAGCGCGGTGTGTGCAGCTGCTTCGAGGCCTCCTCAGCTTGCTCAGCAGTCAGCTGGTGTTATGCAGAGTTCAGCCGGGAAGCTGCTGGGCAGGTGCCTCCCCCCACATCCACCCAGCAGCTTCCCGGCCGAACTCTGCATAACACCAGCCGCTTGCCTGCCAATCTCTGCCAGTGATGACAAGTCCTCCATAGATGACATTCTGACTCTTCATCTACTACATATGATTGTAACAACCTGGTGTTTAGGCAGGGTTGCTCCTAAATTTACCTGCCAGGTATAGCTAGCTTGGCCTATTGTTAGGGATCAATTGATTTCACTGTAAATTTGTAATTGCTGCACTTCTCTCGTTTGCCGCTAGGGGGGGCCGGGTACCTTAGAAACGAGAAGGGCAATGCAAGGTCAGATTATGGGTATATGGGGTATCCCAGCCAATGGGCAGGGGTTTTCTTAAATCCCTTGGCCTGCTGGGAGAACCTATATATTTGGGTGAGGTCAGGTGATCTGTGTTCTGTTCCACTTGGACGGCTGTCTAGGTGGACGTGTGTTGTATTGTCCGGGTTGCGAGGCCGGAGTTTGGGTCTATCAGAAATATGTCAGAATTGTCCGATGTGTCCGCCTTAATGTCGCAGTCACAATAAAAATCGCAGATCGCCGCCATTACTAGTGAAAAAAAAATTATAATAAAAATGCCATAAATCTATCCCCTATTTTGTAGGCACTATAACTTTTGCGCAAAGCAATTAATATACACTTATTGCGATTTTTTTTTTTTCTTTTTAACCAAAAAAAGCAACTTTTTTTACTTTTCGCTATAATAAATATCCCCCAAAAATATATAAAAAAACAAATTTTTTCCTCAGTTTAGGCCGATATTTTTTTAAATCAAAAATATGTAGAAGAATACATATCGGCCTAAACTGAGGAAAAAAATTAGGTTTTTTTCTATATTTTTTGGGGGATATTTATTATAGCAATAAGTAAAAAAATATTGCTTTTTTTTTTGGTAAAAAAAATCGCAATAAGCGTATTTTGATTGGTTTGCACAAAAGTTATAGCGTCTACAAAATAGGGGATAGATTTATGGCATTTTTATTATTAATTTTTTTTTCTTATTAGTAATGGTGGCGATCTGTGATTTTTATCGTGATTGCGACATCATGGCGGACACATCGGACACCTTTGACACTATCTTGGGACCATTGTCATTTATACAGCGATCAGTGCTATAAAAATGCACGGATTACTGTGTAAATGACACTGGCAGGGAAGGGGGTTAAACACTAGGGGGCGATCAAGGGGTTAAGTGTGTCCTAGGGAGTGATTCTAACTGTGGGGGGGATGGGCTACCACTCACATGACAGCGATCACTGCTCCTGATGACGGGGAGCAGTGACCTCTGTCATGTCACAAGGCAGAACGGGGAAATGCCTTGTTTACATAGGCATCTCCCCATTCTGCGGCTCCATAAAACAATCGCTGAGACACCAGCAGACATCGAGTCTGTTGGTCACGCGGACACGGTCGCTCTGTACGCGTCGCGCGCGCTCATGCTAGCGCCGCCAATTAAAGGGGACGTACAGCTACGCCCATTTGCCAATCGCTGCCATTGTGCCGGCGTATATCGACGTGCAACAGTCAGCAAGTGGTTTAAAGAGATAAAGGCCTCCACCTCTACACACACTGCCGCTTACCGACTCCAAATGATCTCATATTACAGGAGATCACACTCGCTTGTGGCTTAATACCCAGCCCGGGCCTTTTGAGAGATGGAACGGTGATCTCAGCGTCTTCACAGAATGTAATCTTTCAGGGGCACATATTGCCCATTGATCCCACATAAAAGCTTCCATAGTGTAAAATCCTAGGTTACTTTATTTAAATAAGAAAGCATTGCACTTACAGTTAAAAACAATAAGAGATTGCAGTATAAACGAGCCGTGTGGCTCTCGATAGCAGCCCATCACTCCGGGACCTGCGCGAACGCGGTGACGTCAGCACCTCGCTTCTCCCTGCGCGTTTCGTCACACCTGACGTCATCCTGGGGCCTGTTAAATGCCGCTATGTGTCCAGAGACAACACATCACCAGACAGGAATTTGAATTGTCTCCCACTCCATCCAAAACCCACGATGCCTGTGTTCAGAGCTCACTCACCGTCAGTCTTATTCACACAAGAAAGGAAACATTATTAAGGTTTATTGCTAGTATTCACTTGCATGAGAGCGTAGCGCAACTTAATATAGAAAGCTAGCACAGTACTGCTGGAGACAATAAACAGTAGTATATGGTAAGGGTGCAGCGCTGCACCTTTACCATAAACTAATTTTATTTGGGTACAACGTCGCACGACCGCGCAATTGTCAGTTAAAGTAACGCAGTGCCGTGTCACAAAAAATGTCCTGGTCATGAAGAGGGGGGTAAAACCTTCCGGAGCTGAAGTGGTTAAACTAAAATAGTTGACGCAATGATGGCAAGAAATAATGTTCAGACAAATCATTTTTCTAATAACTCGCCGACTCGCAACACTCCAGCTTATGAAAGTGTCCTTATTTATTTCTGCGTTCCTATGGTAGAGGGACCGGACCTGTCATACTGATTTGAAAAAAAAAAAAAAAGAGTATCAATATGATTCAGCTTTAATTTCATTGTATCAACTTATCTGCTTTTATCCGAGCTCCCTGATGTCTCCATTTATACCCCAAGGTCTGTTTGCTATTTACTTGTCGAGAAGAATTGAACTCAATAATTACATTCCAAGACGGAGTAAATGGTACAAAACAAACAGAAAAAAAAAATGAAACATTCGGAAAAATAAGTTGCGTTTTTCTTTACCAGCGAAGAAGTGATGACATTTACTCTGTTTGTTCGTGACTCCGTCATAGAATGGTGAGAATGTGTGCTGAGAAAAGAGGCCTCAACCTTGTCCCCCCGGATCAGATCCAGAACAGACGCTCTAAACAAGTGTATCATCTATTTTTATTGCATTAATTGGACCTCTGGAGGCTAAATAGATGTTGTTACATTGTGATTGTACGTCACGGTTGGTGAAAGTTTAATGCCAAGTGTAAACAGGAAGGATGTGGGAGACTGAGAATGTGTGCCTGTATGTTGTCACCCATCAAGGTCATGATATCACTAACAGGGCCACTGATAAGGTACAGCCAGCCCTCCTGTAGTGGGCCCGGGCCTCATCAGTTCAAAATGGGGGCCCGGGGACCCGCTGAGTAGGAGGTCCGGCTGCACTGTCTTATTGCTAGACGTGCAAATTGTTTCGTTCCGAATTCGTTTTTTTAACAAATTTTGACAAATTCGGAAAACCCGTTTAACAAATTTTTCTGACTATTCGTAAATTTGAATATTCAAAAATTCTTAATTTACAAATTTTCAAATTTCCAGATTTAGAATTTCCGAATTTCCGAATTTTCAAAAATTCGAAAATTCGGAAATTCTAAAATCCGAAAATTCACAAAAATTCAAAAGAAGAATGAAAATCCAAAAATTTAAACATCGGAAATAATAACTAACTAATAATAAAACCCGTTTAACAAATTTTTCCGAATATTCGTAAATTTGAATATTCGAAAATTCCGAATTTACAGATTTTCGAATTTACAGATTTAGAATTTCTGAATTTTCAAAAATGTGAAATTTCGAAAATCCAGAAATTCGGAAATTCTAAATTCGAAAATTCGAAAATTCACAAAAATTCAAGAAAAGAACGAAAATCCAAAAATGTAAACATCTGAAATAATAACTAACTAATAATAAACGTAACTATTACTAACTATTACATTTTAGGTACTTCGAAGAATTAGTAAATTCAGAAACATCCGAATTAACGAAAACCTGTTTAACTAATTTTTCCGATTATTCGTAAATTTGAATATTCTGAAATTCCGAAGCGCCTGCCGTACATATACTGTGGCGAGGCGGCTCTATTACGCAAAATCACATACCTGTATATTGATTTTGTCAATGGCCATTAGGGGGCGTGCGCGTGCCACCGGAGCCGCGATCACACGCTGATTGAGACTTCCTGGCCAATAGGGTCTCAGGACCCGCTTCCTGATTGGCTGGGAGGAGAATCAGGAAGACAATAGTGAATATTAATTTCCTTTTGTCACACAACTGGGTGCTCTGCGTCCCGAGCCCACCCTTTTTTGAAGCCAATTAGAGCCTCAGGCTCTAATCACATGCTTAAAAAAAAAAATCCTCATTGGAATCCTTGCGTCCGGTGCCCTACATGTAGATTAGGGGCCGGGCGCATGGATTAGGCGGGCCGCGCCCCTGCTCTCTTAATGGATGGGCCGCCGCTGATATATACCCAGGTACTCCCCTCTTCTGAGTCCCCCCTTGACTCTGCCCCCTACCCACCTCCAAGACCCATCCCTTGGTTCCGCCTCCTTCCCGCCTCCCACTGTCTCAAGTATCATTTTGTGGTGCTAAATAATTTGTATGGAATGTATTCTTGTTTAAAAACAAGAAAATCAGTAAAAATAGATCCCCTGGAGCCAGCAACAACAGAACCCACCCCAGCAACAATAGACCCCACCCTAGCAACAATATATCTCCCGCAGCAACAATAGACCCCACCCCAGCAACAATAGATCTCCCGCAGCAACAATGGACCTCACCCCAGCAACAATAGATCCCTAACACAACAAAAGATCCCCCGCAGCAACAATAGACCTCCAACCCTGCAAAAATAGACCCCCATCACAGCAACAATAGTTCCCCCCACACATCAACAGACCCCTCACACAGCAACAATGGACCACCCACAGTAAAATATACCACCCCCAGCAATACAATATCTATCCCAGCAACATTAGACCCCCCAGCAGCAACAACAGATCTCCCAGATGCCAGCACCAATAGACCCTCCAGCAGTCGGCAACATTAGACCTCTCCATCAACAGTATATCCCTACCAGCAAAATAAGACCCACTCTACAGCAATACATTCCCCACCAGCAACAATAGACTCATACACAAAAACAGATCCCCACCAGTGACAATAGACCCCCCAAAAGCCCGCATCAATAGACCCTCCAGCATACCCCACACCCTTGCTATTACATACAGTCAGTACTGGAGGTGCCTGAATTGCGTTCCCTCACGTTCACGCTGAAAAAAGGCCCTTACCATAGTTTGCTATACCTGTCACACAATATGCAACATCCACCGTTTTATTCTCTAGGGCCTCTTCTTAAAAAAAAAAAAAAAAAAAATAGGGGGTTCTAAGTAGCTTTCTAGCAAAAAATAAATACAAAAATTCAGATTTTTACATGTAGGAGAGGAATGGCCTGGACTGAAAATGGTTAATATCCACTTGCTGCAGATTCACGTAGTAAAGAGAAGAGAAGATATCCAAGGATGTCCGCACTCGGGTCAAAACAATCGGCTGCTCAACACTCTACCTTTGATACCAGGCATATATGAACAAGTGAAAAAAAGTGCAGCGCTATATTCAGTAAATGTGAAAAATTACAATAAATGAAATAAGTGACATAAATATTAAATTTGTAATTTAACTCCAAAAATTGCTCTAAAAAGCAGTTGTGATCCACAAATAAATGGAATCAAATGAAAAAATCCCATATGGGATTCTGTGCCAAGTGAGAGAAGGATCCAGGGATAGCGGATGTGACACCCAGGAGATGTCCACATAAGGGGTCTGCCAGTGACCCCCCCCCCTTATTTAGGGACGTCGCCTCTGACGAAACTGTAGGGAGGAGCCACGCACACATGCTACAGCGCATACGCGATCAATGTTTGGCCATCATTGATGTTGAAAACTGACCTGTTTGCTACACACGCTGATTATTATCATTTGAAATGTAAGTGCAATACTTTTAAATAAACGGAGATGCTTTTACAATACTGTGTGGAGCTTTTGTGTGGCATACATATGACCGTGTGGTGCGAGTGAGGACTCGGGCGGATTGACTTTCTGGAGTCACTCAATTGGCTATATCTGTGAATTGGCAGCCTGGAGTCACCGGAGCATTTCCTGCCATTGGATCCGGCTAGAGGGTTCTTTACTGTAAGAGCAGCGAGGATGTGGAATTCCCTTCCACAGGCGGTGGTCTCAGCGGGGAGCATCGATAGTTTCAAAAAAACTATTAGATAAGCACCTGAACAATCGCAACATACAGGGATATACAATGTAATACTGACATATAATCACACACATAGGTTGGACTTGATGGAGTGTCTTTTTTCAACCTCACCTACAGTGGAACCTTGGTTTACGAGTAACGTGGTTAACGAGCGTCTTGAAAGACGAGCAGCTTTTTTTTTTTTTTCTAATTCTGACTCAGTTTGCGAGTGTTGTCTCGCAAAACGAGTATAATTCAAGCTAATGGGGTGCGCAGTACCGCATTTGGCCAGAGGTGCGGGGGGCACCGGGGACACTCGGAGCCATTCGGAAATACTCGGAATCACTCATAAATACTCGAAAACACTCGGAAATACTCAATTACTGAGTGTTTCTAAACCTTTCCAAGGCTTTCCGAGTTCAGCCGAGCTGTCCCTGAGTATTTCTGAGGCTCTCCGGCGCCCCCCTCCACCTCTGGCCACATGCGGTATTGCATGTAATAGAAGTCAATGCGGGAACGAATTATCTTAATTTCCATTGACTTCTATGGGGAAACTTTGATGTGCGAGTGCTTTGGATCACAAGCATTCTCCTGGAACGGATTATGCTCGTAATCCAAGGTTCCATTGTACTATGTAACTATGTAACTATCACAACTGCTTTTTAGAGCACCTTTTTGGATTGAATACACTAAATTAAAACGAAGTTCCGCCGAAAAAAAAAAACATCCCCAGAGGTCAGTTCATCAGGCTCAGGCGGAGTTGCACTCGCGAGGAAGACTTTGTATCACAATCTCAGGTTCTTTCATCTAGGTTCCAACAAAAAAGGGTATGAAAAACCTATATTGGACAGTGAAATAGAGAGAGTACGTACTATGGACAGACAGAAATTATTCTCTAATAAAAACAGAGAAATCAGGACTGAGGTCTCAAATTTCAAGATGGTGTCAAACTATAATGTCCAGTCACAAAAAGTTTGAGAAGATAGTTCTTAACAATTGGTCTTATTCTAAAACAGGATAAGGTATTGGGCCCTCTCTTACCGCAGCGACCATCTTTCATATACAAAAAAGCTCCTTCCTTACAAGATCGTTTAGCACCATGCAGTACTAATGTGCATCCTTAAAATGAATTGGCAATTTATTTTATTTTTGTTCTGTTCACTTACCTGATTTATGCCTATATCTAATTTCACATCCTCCTTTAGCGGCCGCGGCGCCGAACGTCATTTCCGGTTTTGCATTGGCTCCTAAGAGATCTTGGTCAGCTTGGCATGGCACTGCTCCCGTAACATTTAACATTGGCGTCTATAGAAAATCTTGGGTCAGCTTGGCATGGCACGGCTCCCGTAACATTTAACATTGGCGTCTATGGAAAATCTTTGGACAGCTTGGCATGGCACGGCTCCCGTAACATTTAACATTGGCGTCTATGGAAAATATTTGGTCAGCTTGGCATGGCACTGCTCCCGTAACATTTAACATTGGCGTCTATGGAAAATCTTTGGATAGCTTGGCATGGCACGGCTCCCGTAACATTTAACATTGGCGTCTATGGAAAATCTTCGGTCAGCTTGGCATGGCACGGCTCCAGTAACATTTAACATTGGCGGCTAGGGGATTTTTACGTCGGTACTTTGAAGAGGAATATCGTTGTTATGGCAGCAGCTAGCTGCCATAACCCCGGTATCCTCTTCTTTGGCGGGCGGTCTGGTTTCAGATAAAAGTGGTCTCTGCGCATTCGCCACAAGATCTCTTTTATCAGCGGCTGGAGAGGGCACACCACACCCCCCCTCCCACCGCTCTCCGGTGCCCTCCGCCGCTTACAGGAGGAAGCGATCGCATCCTTCTCCCTGTTTGGTATGGAGATGAGTGAGAGGAAGATGGCCCCCACCCGTCACCATACCATTGCAGGGTGGAAGCGATGTCAAACCGTCACTTCAGCCCATAACTCTTAAAGCAACATTTATTTATTTATTTTTTTAAATGACATTACATTTTTTTTTATTGCATTTTTGTGTAAATATGAGATCTGAGGTCTTTTTGACCCCTGATCTCATATTAAAGAGGTCCTGTTATGCTTTTTTTCTATTACAATGGATGTTTACCTTCCTAGTAATAGGAATAAAAGTGACACCATTTTTTTTTTTTTTTTAAAGAACAGTGTAAAAATAAAAAATAAAAGGAAAAAAGCAACATTTTTTTTTTCAAATGACATTTTTTTTTCTTTGCATTTTAATGTAAATATGAGATCTGAGTTCTTTTTTTACCCCAGATCTCACATTAAAGAGGTCCTGTCATGCTTTTTTCTATTACAAGGGGAGGTTTACATTCTTTGTGATAGAAATAAAAGTGAAACTTTTATTTTTAAAGAACGGTGTAAAAATAAAAAATATAAGATAAAATAAATAATACAAAGATAAAGATAAAATAAGAAAAATTTTATTTTAAACACGCCCCGTCCCGCCGAGCTCGCGTGTAGAAGTGAATGCATACGTGAGCAGCGCCCGCATAATAAAACAGTGTTCAAACCACACATGTAAGGTATCACCGCGATCAGTAGAGCGAGAGCAATAATTCTAGCTCTAGACCTCCTCTGTAACCCAAAACATGCAACCGGTAGATTTTTTTTTAAACATCGCGTATGGAGATTTTTAAGGGTAAAAGTTTGTCGCCATTCCACGAGCGGCCGCAATTTTGAAGCGTGACATGTTGGGTATCGATTCACTCACTTTACTCACTCACTTTACTGTTGTCCTATTTTTTAATTCAAAAAAGTTAATTTTTCACAAAAAAATGCGCTTGTAAGACCGCTGCGCAAATACTGTGTGACAAAAAGTATTGCAACGACCTCCATTTTATTCTCTAGGGTGTTAGAAAATATATATATAATGTTTGGGGGTTCTAAGTAATTTTCTAGCAAAAAAAAAAAAAACAGATTTTAACCACTTGACCACTGGGCACTTAAACCCCCTTCCTAACCAGACCAATTTTCAGCTTTCGGTGCTCTAACATTTTGAATGACAATTACTCAGCCATGCAACACTGTACCCATATAAAATTTTTGTCCTTTTTTTCACACAAATAGAGCTTTCTTTTGGTGATATTTAATCACCGTTGGGTTTTTTATTTTTTGCGCTATAAAAGAAAAAAGACTGAAAATTTGGTAAAAAAATGAATTTTTATTTCTTTCTGTTATAAAATTTAGCAAATTAGTAATTTTTCTTCGTAAATTTTGGCCAAAATTTATACTGCTACATATCTTTGGTAAAAATAAGTACAACTTGGTGTATATATTTTGGTCTTTGCGAATGTTAGAGAGTCCAAAAGCTATGGTGCCAATATCTGAAAATTGATCACACCTGAAGTACTGACGGCCTATCTAATTTCTTGAGACCCTAACATGCCAGAAAAGTACAAATACCCCTCAAATGACCCCTTTTTGGAAAGAAGACATTCCAAGGTATTTGAAAAGATGCATGGTGAGTTTTTTTGAAATTGTCGTTTTTTCCCACAATTCTTTGCAAAAATCAAGATTTTTTTTTAACTTTTTTTTTTCACAAAATTGTCATATTAGAAGGTTATTTCTCACACACAGCATATGCATACCACAAATTACACCCCAGAACACATTCTGCTATTACTCCCGAGTATGGTGATACCACATGTGGGAGACTTTTACACAGCGTGGCCACATACAAAGGCCCAACATGCACGGAGCACCTCCAGGCGTTCTGGAGCACCCAGGCCAATTCTTATATTTCTCTCCTACATGTAAAAATAATCATTTATTTGCTAGAAAATTACATAGAACCCCAAAACATATATATATTTTTTTTTAGCAAAGACCCTAGAGAAAACAATGGCGGTTGTTGCAACTTTTTATCTCGCACGGCATTTGCGCAGCAATTTTTCGAACGCATTGTTTTTGGAAAAAAAAAAGTTTTGTGCTTTAAAAAAAAACAAAATAGTAAAGTTAGCCCAATGTTTTTGCATAATGTGAAAGATAAAGTTACGCTGAGTAAATAGATATATAACATGTCACCCTTCAAAATTGCACACGCTCGTGGAATAGTGCCAAACTTCGCTACTTAAAAATCTCCATAGTTGACGCTTTAAAATTTTTTACAGGTTACATGTTTTGAGTTACAGAGGAGGTCCAGGGCCAAAATTATTGCTCTCGCTCTACTGATCGCAGCAATACCTCACATGTGTGGTTTGAACACAGTTTTCATATGTGGGCGGGACTTACGTATGCGTTCGCTTCTGCATGCGAGCACACGGACAGGGGCGCTTTAAATTTTTTTTTTTTTTTTTTTTTTCATTTTACTTTATTTATTTTAGTTTGACACTTTTTTCCCAAAAGAAACTATTTTTTTTATCACTTTTATTCCTATTACAAGGAATGTAAACATCCCTTGTAATAGGAATATTGCATGACAGGTGCTCTTTACAGTGAGATATGGGGTCAATAAGACCCCACATCTCACCTCTAGGCTAGGAAGCCTGAAATAATAATAAAAAAAAAATTATCCTGGCTTCGATCGTAGCGGAGTCGGTAGAAGCACCGGAGGGTGGCGGGAAGGGGGGGGATCCCCTCTCTCCTCCCATAAGAACAATCAAGCAGTGGAACAGCTGCTATGATCGTTCTCATGGTGTAGGGAATCGCCGGCTGAAAAAGCTGATATCTGAATGATGCCTGTAGCTGCACCCATCATTCAGATATCCCCACACAAAGTCAAGGACGTCATATGACGGCGGGCGGGAACTGGTCAAAAATTGCGGGGTATTGCAGAGTTCTGCGGAGTATTGCGGGGTATTGTGGGGTAGTGCAGAGTAGTGCGGGGTATTGCAGGGTATTGCGCGGTATTGCGGGGTATTGCAGAGTAGTGCAGGGTATTGCAGAGTAGTGCAGGGTATTGCGGGATATTGCAGAGTAGTGCAGGATATTGTGGGGTATTGCAGAGCAGTGCAGGGTATTGCGGGGTATTGCAGAGTAGTGCAGGGTATTGCAGACTATTGCGGGGTATTGCAGAGTAGTGCAGACTATTGCGGGGTATTGCAGAGTAGTGCAGACTATTGCGGGGTATTGCAGAGTAGTGCAGACTATTGCGGGGTATTGCAGAGTAGTGCAGGGTATTGCGGGGTATTGCAGAGTATTGCGGGGTATTGCAGAGTAGTGCAGGGTATTGCGGGGTAGTGCAGGGTATTGCGGGGTAGTGCAGGGTATTGCGGGGTATTGCAGGGTATTGCGGGGTATTGCAGAGTATTGCGGGGTATTGCAGATTAGTGCAGGGTATTGCAGAGTAGTGCAGGGTATTGCAGAGTAGTGCAGGGTATTGCAGAGTAGTGCAGGGTATTGCAGAGTAGTGCAGGGTATTGCAGAGTAGTGCAGGGTATTGCAGAGTATTGTGGGGTATTGCAGAGTAGTGCAGGGTATTGCAGAGTAGTGCAGGGTATTGCAGAGTATTGTGGGGTATTGCAGAGTAGTGCAGGGTATTGCGGGGTATTGCAGAGTATTGCGGGGTATTGCAGACTATTGCGGGGTATTGCAGAGTATTGCTGGGGTATTGTGGGGTATTGCAGAGTATTGTGGGGTATTGCAGAGTATTGTGGGGTATTGCAGAGTATTGTGGGGTATTGCAGAGTATTGTGGGGTATTGCGGGGTATTGCAGAGTATTGTGGGGTATTGCAGAGTATTGTGGGGTATTGCGGGGTATTGCAGAGTATTGTGGGGTATTGCAGAGTATTGTGGGGTATTGCGGGGTATTGCAGAGTATTGTGGGGTATTGCAGAGTAGTGCAGACTATTGCAGGGTGTATTGCAGAGTATTGCGGGGTATAGCTGGGTATATTGCAGGGTGTATTGCAGAGTATTGCGGGGTATAGCTGGGTATATTGCAGGGTGTATTGCAGGGATGGCTGAGCATGGTGGGATGGATGTGACTGTATTTGTCACTGAGCACCGCTGTGAGCACTGCACATGCAGCCCACAGCGGTGCTGCCATCCATTCCTCCCCCTCTCCTCTCACACTGTACCGATCGGTACACAGAGGGGAGGGAGGAACCGGCGTCATGATATGACGCCGGTTTGTTTACATGTGATCGCTCCGTCATTTGACGGAGCGATCACATGGTAAACGGCCGCGATTAGCGGCCGTTTACCGTGATCCGTGATGCGCCGGGTCCTCTGGACCCGGCGGTCACGGAAGTTCTCGGGTGCGCGCCCCAGGGGGCGCGCGAGAGCAGGATTCTGGGAGGACGTCCTACGGACGTCCACCCAGGATAACCCGACCGCGCTGTAGCCTTCTTTAGGCTATGGCCCGGTCGGCAAGTGGTTAACTTGTAAACAACAAGTTTGAAAAATAGGCCCCGTCTTAAAGTGGTTAACGAATTTTGACAAATTCGTTAATTCGGAAACATCCGAATGAATGAAAACTCGTTTAACGAATATTCGTAAATTCAAAAATTGGTATATTCGTAAATTTGTGAATTTGAAAATGCGAAAACCCGAAAATGAAAACATTTAATAGTAAATAACTAACTATTAAATTATAGGTATTGGAATTTCCTTTCAAATTTGGCTGTTAGTGAACGTAACGAATACGAATTTATCCGAAGTTACGAATTATCCGAAATAACGAATGTCGTATCTAAACGAATGGAACATAATGAACTAATAATAATAAATAACAATATAATAATAAAAACTTTTTATTATTATTATTTATGATTCATTTGTTCCATTTGTTTAGATGCGGTATTCGTTATTTTGGATAATTCGTCACTTCGGATAAATTCGTATTCGTTACGTTCACTAACAGCCAAATTTGAAAGGAAATTCCAATACCTATAATTTAATAGTTAGTTATTCTTTAGAATTTTCTTTATTATTTTCGGATTTTCTAACTCACGAATTTACGAATTTTCGAATTTACAAATTTTCGAATTTACGAGTTTTAGAATTTTAGAATTGCGATCATACCGAATGACCGAAAAAAACAAATGAAACAAAAACTAACACATTTTTTGGCAGTGCACATGTCTAGTGTCCATGGCTTTTTCAGGTATATGTTCCTACCTACAGGCAGAAAGAAAAAAAAAAAAACACCAATTTTTCGCATTTTTTGAGAGGAGCTAGTACCCCAAAGAGCTAAAAAAAATGCTCAAAAACACACAAAAAACATTTGTTCCAGCTTTCTGTTTTATTTTTACAGTGGTAAAGAAAATACTATCTAGGAGGGTTTGTGAAAAAAAAAACAAAAAAACAAGTATGGTCCAAAAAGCTCAAAGGAGCTTGAAGAAGCTCAATAAAAACATGCACAAGAGCACACAAAAAGCACAAGCTTCTTCAAGCTGAAATAAAAGCTCAATTGCCTGTGAAAGCAGCTTTTTTTTTTTTTTTTTTGATCTGCAGTGTGCACGAGTCCTAAATGTAACCTTGGCGTTGTATTTGATATCCTCTCTTCTAGGCAGAGGGGTCGCATTGCCCATCTGACGAGGGGGCGATTCTGCGGGTCTGAGGACGGGGGGATTATTTTCAATGTCTCTGTTTTCCTCCCTATCCGCTTTAATATTCCGCGTCTGCCAGTGCGAAGGTAATTTTCAGAGCGGCATGCCGCAGTAAACCATCTAAATGGGGCTTATTGAGGTAATTATTCTAATGGCCTGCAATAGCAAATCCCCCGCTGCCCGGACCGGAGCTCAGACAGCCAATAATCGCCCGCTCTTATTGGCTGACACGCAGGGCCGGAACAGCCATCAGAAAAAGTACACAGGAATTTGGCAGAGGGGGAGAAGACGGAATAATGAGATATTCTTTGTTTATTATTTTTTTTAAAATCCTTCTAGAGGTATAATAGCCATCCGCCGTCCAAATCAAATGCATTTTACTGAAATAAAAAGGAGGATTGTAAAAAAAATAAAAATAAAGTAGACCGATCGATGGAGCTCAGACGTCTGTTTACCAGCCGCTCATTGATTCCGGCTTTGTGTGTTTAATGCACAAAAATGTCTTTGAAAGAATATTTTGTTATATGAGTTATATCCATTAACAAACATCAATTGAAATGCAGGAAACGTGCGTCTCTGTCCGTGGGAGTTTTTTTATTCCCGAAGCTTTCATTACCAAAACTTCTACGGTGATAAACCCCCTGAGACTGACTATTTAAAGGGAAACTTTGGATTCCTTTGTTTTAGTACATATTGTGTGATTATTGGTCTAACATCAACCTGAAAGTATTTTTTTTGTTTGTTTTTATGATTTTCACAATTTTTTAAAATTATTTTCACAATTTTTTTTTTATGATTTCCACATTTTTTTATGATTTCCACTTTTTTTTATGATTTTCACACTTTTTTTATGATTTTTCACAATTTGTTTTATTGATTTTCACATATTTTTTTTATGATTTTCACACTTTTTTTATGATTTTCACAATTTTTTTTATGATTTTCACTTTTTTTTTATGATTTTCACACTTTTTTTATGATCTTCACAATTTTTTTTATCTTTTTATGATTTTCACACTTTTTTATGATTTTCACAATTTTCTTTTATGATTTTCACTTTTTTTTATGATTTTCACACTTTTTTTATGATTTTCACACTTTTTTTTATGATTTTCACAATTTTTTTATGATTTTCACAATTTTTTTATGATTTACAATTTTTTTTTATGATTTTCACACTTTTGTTTATGGTTTTTCACAATTTTTTTTATTTTTTTATGATTATCTCACTTTTTTTGATTTTCACAATTTTTTTTAATGATTTTCACACTTTTTTATGATCTTCACAATTTTTTAATTTTTTTATGATTTTCACACTTTCTTTATGATTTTCATAATTTTTTTTATGATTTACAAATTTTTTTTATGATTTACAAATTTTTTTATGATTTCCACATTTTTTTTTATGATTTTCACACTTTTTTTTTAATGATTTTCACATTTATTTTTTTAATGATTTTCACACTTTTTCTATGATTTTCACAATTTTTAAAAATTTTTTATGATTTTCACAATTTTTTTATGATTTTCACAATTTTTTAAATTTTGTTATGATTTTCACATTTTTTTTATGATTTTCACATTTTTTTTTTTTTTTTATGATTTTCACAATTTTTTTTTTTATTATTTATTTATTTATTTATTTTTTACAATTTCTTCATTCTTTTTTCACGCTTTGATTATTGTATCTAATGCAGAGTTGACTATCACCCAGCAATAAACTACATTATCTTATCAATCAGCAAACTATCTAGGAGGGTGCTACCGAGTACATTATATTACCAAAAGTATTGGGACGCCTGCCTTTACACGCACATGAACTTTAATGACATCCCAGTCTTAGTCCCGAGGGTTCAATATTGAGTTGGCCCCCCCTTTGCAGCTATAACAGCTTCAACTCTTCTGGGAAGGCTGTCCACAAGTTTTAGGAGTGTGTCTATAGGAATATTTGACCATTCTTCCAGAAGAGCATTTGTGAGGTCAGACACTGATGTTGGACGAGAAGGCCTGGCTTGCAGGCTCCGCTTTAATTCACCCCAAAGGTGTTCTATCGGGTTGAGGTCAGGACTCTGTGCAGCCAGTCAAGTTCCTCCACCCCAAACTCGCTCATCCATGTCTTTATGGACCTTTCTTTGTGTACTGGCTCAAATCATTTGGTGGAGGGGGGATTATGGTGTGGGGGGTTGTTTCTCAGGGGTTGGGCTTGGCCCCTTAGTTCCAGTGAAGGGAACTCTTTTTTTGGGGGGGAGCATGAAATTGTCCAAAATGTCTTGGTATGCTGACACCTTAAGAGTTCCCTTCACTGGAACTAAGGGGCCAAACCCAACCCCCGAAAAACAACCCCACACCATAATCCCCCCTCCACCAAATGATTTGGGCCAGTTTGGGGTGGAGGAACTTGACTGGCCTGCACAGAGTTCTGACCTCAACCCAACAGAACACTTTTGGGATAATATAGGGCGGAGACTGCGAGCCAGGCCTTCTCGTCCACATCAGCGCTTGACCCCACAAATGCTCTTCTGGAAGAATGGTCAAACATTCCCATAGACACACTCCTAAACCTTGTGGACGGCCTTCCCAGAAGAGTTGAAGCTGTTATAGCTGCAAAGGGTGGGCCAACTCAATATTGAACCCTACGGACTAAGACTGGGATGTCATTGCAAGTTCATGTGTGTGTAAAGGCAGGCGTCCCAATACTTTTAGCAGTATGGTGTATCTCCCTCTACTGGTCATCTGTATATCTCCCTCTAGTGGTCCTCTGTATATCTCCCTCTAGTGGTCATCTGTATATCTCCCTCTTGTGGTCATCTGTATATCTCCCTCTAGTGGTCATCTGTATATCTCCCTCTAGTGGTCATCTGTATATCTATCTCTAGTGGTCCTCTGTATATCTCCCTCTAGTGGTCCTCTGTATATCTCCCTCTAGTGGTCCTCTGTATATCTCCCTCTAGTGGTCATCTGTATATCTCCCTCTAGTGGTCATCTGTATATCTATCTCTAGTGGTCCTCTGTATATCTCCCTCTAGTGGTCCTCTGTATATCTCCCTCTAGTGGTCATCTGTATATCTCCCTCTAGTGGTCCTCTGTATATCTCCCTCTAGTGGTCATCTGTATATCTCCCTCTAGTGGTCACCTGTATATCTCCCTCTAGTGGTCATCTGTATATCTCCCTCTAGTGGTCATCTGTATATCTACCTCTAGTGGTCCTCTGTATATCTCCCTCTACTGGTCATCTTTATATCTCCCTCTACTGGTCATCTGTATGTCTCCAGATAATTTGAATATTTTGTATATGCAGTGGCGTTTTTTATTATCTATTGTAAATAGAGATTGTTATTTTTTTTATAAGTAATTGTGTTCATTCATACCTCAATGTTTACTATTGTGATTGGCAACAGCAATCACATGTTACAGGATGCTGTGATTGACCCAGGTACCATGTGATCACAGGTGACAAATCACAGATCACACACAGTAGTAAACACTGATGTCATGAATGTCAGTCCATTCCATTCGTGACTGTTCTTTACTAGGTGACCAATGATCACGCAGCAATCACATTTCATCTGAGCCAATCACAGTGGCCTGATACCGAGCACCGCAACCTGCTGTGTCCACAGGGGGGCAGTGTGCAAGGGCAGGGCCACATACTGGTACATCATGGTGCCCGCCAGCAGCAAAATTACTGTTGGTCATTCGGCAAATGGTTAAAAGATCTGCTCCCCCATGCATTGCATCCATAATCCATTGATTGTGGCAGCAATGATCAAATGCGAAAAAAAAAATGATAATAATAATAAATGCACATTTAGAAAATTGTATAAAATTTTCAGCTGGCGCCCACGGACGACCTAGATGTTGGTTGATGGAGAAGACGTCACTCATGAAATGGTTAAATGAACCAAGACGAGCAGCAGCTGTTTATCTTTCATCATCAAAGTGGCGTTCTCAATCTCCGGAGCGACAGACGCCCGCTCGCTGTCAGCATGACTGAAATTGCTCTTAGGTACTTAAAAATAACTGTTCCGATCTCTACAACAAGCTCTCGGCAGGTATATCGGCACTCAGGTGCGTCGCTCACCCGCTTCCTCTATAACGCCCTCCTCCCGAGATCGCAAAATCTGGAGAAAGTGAACCCAAATAGCAGAGAAATGGATTCTAAAAACAGTTTTACATCCCAGAGATAAATCCGTAAAATGATTGGACAACGGTGCAGAATTTCCAGGTAGAATTGCTGGGGGGGGCAGCGTTGTGTAATAAACATTAAAGTGACACGCAAATCTGCTTTAACTACTTGCGGACCGTCCCACATACATTTACTGCGGCGGGGCGGCCGCTCTGTGCCAGATCATGTTCCCGGTACTCACTGAGTACCCCACGCCATTTTTATTTTTTACTGGCAATTTTTTTTTTTATTATTCAGCTGTCAGCGGGGAAGCCCATTGACAGCTGATGACTCAGTTGTTAAGGACTCCACAGCTGGCTTCCCGGCCCCACTCCTTAACAACCAGCTATTGCTGCTCCTTAACAACCAGCTATTACTGCTCCTTAACAACCAGCTATTACTGCTCCTTAACAACCAGCTATTACTGCTCCTTAACAACCAGCTATTACTGCGCCCTGATTGGGCAAATCTGCGCCCTGAATGGGTGCAGAATGCACTGCAGGGCATTCAGTGCGGCGAACACCCTCTGAACACCCTGCAGATTCAGGTATTCCCCGAACGTGGCGAACAGCAAATGTTCGGCCCGGACCTGTGCTCAGGCCGAATTGTTTGCCCCCAACTCTAATGGGGAAACCAAAACGTACCGTACCTATTCTTCTGTTACATGTCACTATATGATTCTCTTGCAATACTCATCGTAACAAGATGTACAGTGCCTTGAAAAAGTATTCATACCCCTTGAAATTTTCCACATTTTGTTATGTTACAACCAAAAAAATGTAAATGTATTTTATTGGGATTTTATGTGATAGACCAACACAAAGTGGCACATACTGTAATTGTGACATGGAAGGAAAACGATAAATGGTTTTCCAAATTTTTTACAAATAAATATGTGAAAAGTGTGGGGTGCATTTGTATTCAGCCCCTTTCACTCTGATACCCCTAACTAAAATCTGGTGGAACCAATTGTCTTCAGAAGTCACCAAATTCCTAACGAATGACCCGAAAAACAAACAAAAAAAATGAGATGAAAACGAACAGGAGTAGAAGCTGACAGGTGGGGAGAGGAAGAGAAGCCAGTGAGAGAAGAGAGGAGTAGAAGCTGGAGGAGGGGAGAGGGGGTGAAGTCAGCAAGAGGGGAGAGGAGTAGAAGCTGGCAGGAGTTGAGAGGAAGAGAAGCCAGCGGGAGGGGAGAGTAGGAGAAGCCGACAGGAGAGGAGAGGAAGAGAAGCCTTTAGAGAAGGGAGGAGGAGAAGCCGACAGGAGGGGAGATGAAGAGAAGCCAGCGGGAGGGGAGAGGAGGAGAAGCCGACAGGAGAGGAAGAGAAGCCAGCGGGAGGGGAGAGGAGGAGAAGCTGGAGGAGGGGAGAGGGGGTGAAGTCAGTGAGAGAGAAGAGGAGTAGAATCCGACAGGAGGGGAGAGGAAGAGAAGCCAGCGAGAGAGGAGAGGAGTAGAAGCTGACAGGAGCGGAGAGGAAGAGAAGCCAGTGAGAGAAGGAAGGAGGAGAAGCCGACAGGAGAGGAGAAGAAGAGAAGCCAGCGGGAGGAGAAGCCGGAGGAGGGGAGAGGGGGTGAAGTCAGCGAGAGGGGAGATGAGTAGAAGCCGTCAGGAGCGGAGAGGAAGAGAAGCCAGTAAGAGAAGGGAGGAGTAGAAGCCGACAGGAGAGTAGAGGAAGAGAAGCCAGCGGGAGGGGAGAGGAGGAGAAGCCGACAGGAGAGGAGAGGAAGAGAAGCCAGCAGGAGGGGAGAGGAGGAGAAGCCGGAGGAAGGGAGAGGGGGTGAAGTCAGCGAGAGGGGAGAGGAGTAGAATCCGACAGGAGGGGAGAGGAGTAGAAGCTGACAGGAGCGGAGAGGAAGAGAAGCCAGTGAGAGAAGGGAGGAGGAGAAGCTGACCGGAGAGGAGAGGAAGAGAAGCCAGCGGGAGGGGAGAGGAGGAGAAGCCGGAGGAGGGGAGAGGGGGTGAAGTCAGCGAGAGGGGAGATGAGTAGAAGCCGACAGGAGGGGAGAGGAAGAGAAGCCAGCGGAAGGGGAGAGAAGGAGAAGCCGACAGGAGGGGAGAGGAAGAGAAGTCAGCGAGAGGGGAGAGGAGTAGAAGCTGACAGAAGGGGAGATGAAGAGAAGCCAATGAGAGAAGGGAGGAGTAGAAGCCGACAGGAGGGGAGAGGAAGAGAAGCCAGCGGGAGGGGAGAGGAGGAGAAGCCGGAGGAGGGGAAAGGGGGTGAAGTCAGCGAGAGGGGAGAGGAGTAGAAGCCGACGGGAGAGGAAGAGAAGCCAGCGGAAGGGGAGAGGAGGAGAAGTCGACAGGAGGGGAGAGGAAGAGAAGCCAGCGGGAGGGGAGAGGAGGAGAAGTCAACAGGAGGGGAGAGGAAGAGAAGCCAGCGAGAGGGGAGAGGAGTAGAAGCTGACAGGAGGGGAGAGGAAGAGAAGCCAGAGGGAGGGGAGAGGAGGAGGAGCCGGACAAGGGGAGAGGGGGTGAAGATAGCGAGAGGGGAGAGAAGTAGAATCCGACAGGAGGGGAGAGGAAGAGAAGCCAGCGAGAGGGGGAGGAGGGGAAGCCAGCAAGAGGGGGGAGGAGGAGAAGCCAGCAAGAGAGGAGAGGAGGAGAAGCCAGCGAGAGGGGAGATAAGGAGAAGATGGAAGGGGGGAGAGAAGGAGAAGCCTGCAAGAGGGGAGAGAAGGAGAAGACGGAAGGGGAGAGAGAAGGAGAAGCCCACAAGAGGGGAGAGGAGGAGAAACCGGCAGGAGGTAGAGGAGGAGAAGCCAGAGGAGGGGAGAGGGGGTGAAGTCAGCGAGAGGGGAGAGGAGTAGAAGCTGACGGGAGAGGAAGAGAAGCCAGTGGGAGGGGAGAGGAGGAGAAGTCGACAGGAGGGGAGAGGAAGAGAAGCCAGCGAGAGGGGAGAAGAGTAGAAGCTGACAGGAGGGGAGAGGAAGAGAAGCCAGCGGGAGGGGAGAGGAGGAGGAGCCGGACAAGGGGAGAGGGGGTGAAGTTAGCAAGAGGGGAGAGGAGTAGAATCCGACAGGAGGGGAGAGGAAGAGAAGCCAGTGAGAGGGGGAGGAGGAGAAGCCAGCGAGAGGGGGGAGGAGGAGAAGCCAGCAAGAGGGGAGAGGAGGAGAAGCCAGCAAGAGTGGAGAAAAGGAGAAGACGGAAGGGGGGAGAAAAGGAGAAGCCTGCAAGAGGGGAGAGAAGGAGAAGACGGAAGGGGGGAGAGGAGGAGAAACCGTCAGGAGGGAGAGGAGGAGAAGCCGGAAGCTGCAGGAGAGCAACAGGGGATTAGTGCTATGGGGTGGGGGGTACATAAGAGCTGAGGGGGGCATATTAGAGGACAGGTGGAGCGGCAGCAGCTCCTCCATGGGAGGACACCCCCATCAGGGCACCACACACATTGAACCCATGGATGATACACCCCTGTATATAGTATTTGAATAACGATTATAAAAGTATTCTAAGCTTGTTCATCCTTACGCACCAATAAAAAGTCCACAGTGTCCTTCCTTTGTTTTTTATGCTGATTCCTCTGCATACTGCGTTATATCTGAGGACTGATGTTTTGTTAACAATAATATAGTTTTTATTTCATCCTTCAGCATCGCTTTAAAAAGGAATACATGCATTTGGCCACTAGATGGGGCTAAGAATACTTATAAAACATTCAGCAAGCAGAGGAAATAGCCCAATAACATTTGTTTTGTTTGTTTTTTTCTATTTGCACAGAACGAATGTACTTTCACTTCCACTGGGCCAATTGCTTTGCAAATGATTTTATAAATACACCCAAATGATTGGTCTAATTAATCTAATATTTGCTGCTAAACAGTCACGGAGGATGTACAATTTACATTTCTACATTCATTTTGCCACATTTAGGAATCTTAGAAGTGACGCCGGGGAGGGCTGATTTCCTGGTGAAAGCGGCATTGCCCTGACCAATGAATACGCCCCCCTCTGGGGGGGATGGGTACGGGCGCTCTGCGCCTCTTTCTGATCCACGCTCTCCCCTCTGTACAATAAATGAGTGTGTCGGCCTATAGATTTTATTCCCGGTCTTCTTTAGATGTGAATGCCTCGTATTTGTCGGGGAAATTCCCAGAGTGGATTGTATCGGTATTTCCTATAAGCTTATTAATGAGTTTGTTTTTTATCACGGAAATGTGTGATTACGGATCCATTTTTTTCTTCTTTCCTGCGGTCTGCCCTCATCTCTGGTTTCAGAGAACATTGATGTAAAGTTCCTATAATGTGGCCGGCCTGTAATGACTTCCCTTTGTGATGGATGACATAGAACACGCGATCATTCGCTGATATTAATTGCTGGCGATTTGCGGTTTGGCGGCTTCAGTCGTTCAGGCAGAATGCAGAAATAAGATGCAAATCCGAACTGTTTGTTCTATGCAGTATATACCATAACCCTTTCGCCCTGACCGTACGCAGATTTGTGTTCATGGCTGCAGGCGCCACCCCGGTACCGTTTTTTTTTTTAGAGCTGGCGTTTGGCTTTTTAGTGATAACAACCGATGCGGTTAAAAAAGCCACTTGGCTATTATCCTAGAGGGGCGGGAGGGAACGTCTCAACCCCCCCCCCCCTTCTGCCGCCTTCCACCGCTCTTCCCGGGCTCTCCCATCCCACCGGGAGACCCGAGCCACCAACCGGCGCGTACCTCCTCTGTAGCTCTAACCTGGTAACCGCTACATTTTTTTTTTTTTTAAGTGTCGCCTATGGAGATTTTTAGGTATCGTAGTTTGTCGCCATTCCACGATCGTGTGCAATTTTTCAAAGCGTGACATGTTAGGTATCTATTTAATCTGCGTAATGTCATCTTTCACATTATATATAAAGAAAAAAGAACTTTTGCGCTAACCAAACAACTTAGATAAAATAAAATATTAGGTGCAGCTGCTAGTGGTAGTCAAAAAAATACAAAAGACCCTAATACAATACATATATAGTGACAAGCGCGCATCCTGACACAGTGTGTATTATACAGTGTGTGTAATCCTTAGTGTTTTGAACCCTATAGGTGTGATATTGAATAATAAACATTATTTACATTATACAAAAAAAAATTGGGATAACTTTACTGTTTAGTTTTTTCTTAATTCATGAATGTGTATTATTTTTCACCAAAAAATTGCGTTTGAAAGACAGCTGCACAAATAGCGTGTGACATAAAATATTGCAAGGATCGTCATTTTATTCTCTAGGGTCTCTGCTACAAAAAAAAAAAATATATATATATATATATATATATATATATATATATAATATAATGTTTGGGGGTTCTAAGTAATTTTCTAGCAAAAAGTATGGATTTTCACTTGTAAGCAGCAAATGTCAGAAATAGGCTTAGGCATGAAAGGGATAAACAAAAAGTATTATTTTTTTAACGCTGATCTTCTGCGGCCTCTTTGCAGCCGCTTCCTGACTTCATATACTCCGGTGACGGTTGCATGGTATTGCTCACGGAAGGTGACACCAGTGACGTGTCTGTGCGGAATGTGTGTTGAAATGGGTTCTTGTGGCCTCCATCTGCAGTAGCACAACCTGGAAACAGGGACTGATCTTCCCCACCTGAATTCATTTGTTTCTGTTATTTCAGGGGTCCCCAAACTTTTTGGTAAAAGGGACCAGTTTCGTGGCAGACGATTTTTCCAGGGACTGGGGGGTGGAATGGATAGTTTGTCCTTAACCCCCCCTTCACACAGTCCCCCTTTACAGTGTCCACAGTCCCCCTTTACACCACAGTTCCCCCTTTACATCACAGTCACACTTTACAGTGTCCATAGTCCCCCTTTACATCACAGTCCCCCTTTACAATGTCCACAGTTCCCTTTTACATCACAGTCCCCCTTTACATCATAGTACCCCTTTACAGTGTCCACAGTCCCCCTTTACATCACAGCCCCCCTTTACAGTGTTCACAGTCCCCCTTTACATCACAGTCCCCCTTTACATCACAGTACCCCTTTACAGTGTCCACAGTCCCCCTTTACATCACAGTCCCCCTTTACATCACAGTCCCCCTTTACATCACAGTCCCCTTTATAGTGTCCACAGTCCCCCTTTACATCACAGTACCCCTTTACAGTGTCCACAGTCCCCCTTTACATCACAGTACCCCTTTACAGTGTCCACAGTCCCCCTTTACATCACAGTCCCCCTTTACATCACAGTCCCCCTTTACAGTGTCCAAAGTCCCCCTTTACATCACAGTTCCCCCTTTACATCACAGTCCCCCTTTACATCACAGTCCCCCTTTACAGTGTCCACAGTCCCCCTTTACATCACAGTTCCCCCTTTACATCACAGTTCCACTTTACAGTGTCCATAGTCCCCCTTTACATCAAAGTCCCCCTTTACATCACAGTACCCCTTTACATTGTCCACATTCCCCCTTTACATTACAGTTCCCCCTTTACATCACAGTTCCACTTTACAGTGTCCATAGTCCCCCTTTACATCACAGTCCCCCTGTTAAAGCAGTCCCACAGTGCCCCCCGTCCCCTGTTTACTATGGTAAGGCATAGATCCATGTCACAGGATCCATGCTTTCCTTACTGACAGAACGGCCTTGTTTACATGATTACATGGCAGACATCGAGTCCCCGGTACCCGCCGACCAGCTCCCGCTGTGTATAATCACAGTGAGAGCAGGATGCCGGCGGCGCTTGTGCACCCCCCCCCCCAACCCGGAAGTGCTGGATCTATTAGACCCCTAATGTCTCCCTTGGATTTCACTGAAGAAATGGAGTGCAGGACGCATTCCTGGCCACGATGGTCAGAGAAAGTGACAGTCGAAAGTGACAGTCGAACTCGGAAGTGATGCAATGTACGCCCCTTCCACCTTTTTTCCAGGTATGGGACATCAGTGATCATATGGTCACTGGTCTCCCTCACTTCTACCTAGCAACACCTAGCAACACCCACCATGGAAATCCAAGCCTCTCAGGCCGGACAGCGAAGCCTGGAAACATAGCGGTGGTGGGCCAAGTGTGGGACGGTCCACTACTGGGGGTTTGTGGAAGCAATTGGGTGGCTCTCTGTATATCTACAGTGTGGGATCCTAGGCACTGCCGCCTCTGACTGCTAGTCCCTGGAGCTCTGGAATGAGGTTTGGGGACGTCACTGTTCTCCTTGCTGGAGGTTCTGACATGAGGAAGCAAAACTCTGCCTCTACCAAGATGGCCACCCCCATTCAGATGCACAGTGTAGAACAAGGCAGGGTAGGGCAGTAACTGGGAAAAAAAACAGCTACATCAAGGAACTGCCTCCTGGGGGCATGCCACATCATTATATGGCACCAGTCTCTGCAGCATTTAGGATTGCTCACCACCAGAAGATGATCAGGAAGAAGACCTATGACATCATTTGGCCAGATTGAAAACAAAAGGATGGACGGTGGGAAGTGGGCTGGAATCACTTTCAAGCTATCTTAAGATAACTAGAACCCCTTATCATTATGCTCAATGTGACAGCCAAGATATTATGAGTATCCTCCTCTTGGCCCACCCTTTGCAGCTATAACAGCTTCAATTCTTCTGGGAAGGCCGTCCACAAGGTTTAGGAGTGTGTCTATGGGAATCCAACATCAGCGCCTGACCTCACAAATGCGCTTCTGGAAGAACGACCAAACATTCCCATAGACACACTCCTAAACCTTGTAAAAGCCTTCCCAGAAGAGTTGAAGCTGTTATAGCTGCAAAGGGCGGGCCTCAATATTGAACCCTACGGACTAAGACTGGGATGCCATTATATAGATCATGTTCATGCATGTAAAGGCAGGCGTCCCAATACTTTTGTTAATATACTGTATATTCAGGTGAACTGGGCATCAAGGATCAGCCCCCAGGGGGTGCACCATGTTATTATGTGGTACCAGTTCAGTATTCAGGACTGGCCACTGCTTGAAAAAGAGGAGGAAGAAGACCCATGACATCATGTGACCAGATAAAAAATATCAGGATGGGTTGTGAGAAGCGGGATCTGGAGTAATTGCAAGATGAGTAGAAGCCCTTACCATTAGTGACCATTAGTGACCATTAGTGATGACCAAGATATGAGCGTCCTCCTCTTTCATTGTACATTAAGATGAGCTGGTTACCTTTATTAATATTGATCAGTGAGTTGGTTAGAATTCCAGATGTCAGATCCTGCATTAGCCTGTTCATTTTTATTTAATAGCGGAGCTGATGAGAGCAGCCTTAATGAAGATCAACAGATGGTCTATTTAATATTGCTCCGGGTCCCGTAGTGTTTGGCAGAAGATGCGCACTAAAAGACTAGACAACCGTGGAGATGAAAACCCTTAATTACACCTCTCCCCCCTCCTGAGGGTTCGGTCGAGGTTTGATTCGAGGAGAATTTTTGGCCATTGCTGTGACAGAAATGAGCAGTTTAGTTTGTCACCTGCAGTTATTATGAAAATGCCATGTAGAAATGTGAGAGTCTATTAGAGATCAAAGCCAGATATCTCTAGCTTAGTGCTGCAAGAATATCTATCTAATGATCTAACTATCTATTGATTTATTAAAACAAAATGTGTGTTGAGGAAGGGGGGTTCTGGGTCCTCTTAAAATTTGGTCCCACCCCAATACCTCTAATAAAAAAGCTTGTGCTTCGGCTACTCACATACTTAAAGAGGGTGTAGTGACATTATAAGTGGTATTAATGCTGCTCAGTGTTGCTAACACGCTACCCGCTTTCCTGCTAATGGTTTTTCTTTCCTTCATCAATTGGTTTCTCCCCTCCCCCTTCCCTCTCCTCTTCCTTCCTTTCTTTCTTTCTTTCTTTTTTTTTTCTTTCTTTTCCTTCCTTTCTTCCTTCCTTCATTTCTTCCTTCATTTCCCTCCTTCCCTTCGCTCCATAACTTTCTTCCTTGCTACTTTCCCCCCCTTCTCTCCCTCCCTTATTGGTTCTCTCCCCCCTTCCTACCTTTGTTCTTTCCCTCATTCTCTTCCTTCCTTTTTTTTCTGCTTTCCTTCCTTCCTTTCTTCTTTCTGTTTGTTCCATCCTTCTCTCTATACATTCTCATTCTCATTTTTCCTTCCCTTCCCTCTCCTCTACTCTACTCTTCCTTTCCTTCCCTTCCCTCCCCTTTCTTTTCCCTTTTTCTTTCTTTTCCTTTCCTTTTCCCTTTCCTCCCCCTTCCCTTCATTTTCCCTTCCCTTCCCTTTCTCTTTCCTTTCCTTTCCTTTCCTTCCCTCCCTTTTCCCTTTGCTTCCTTTTCCCTTCCCTTCCCCTTTCCTTCCCTTCCCTTTCTTTTCCTTTCCTTACCTTTCCTTCCCTCCCTTTTCCCTTCCCTTTACTTAATTTTTGCTTCCCTTCCATTTCCCTTCCCTTCCATTTCTTTTTCCCTTCCCTTCTCTTTGCCTCTCCTTGCCTTGACTTCAGTGGTGGCTTTTTTCCTTCCCTTTTCTATCCTCTACTCTACCCTTGCTTTCCTTCCCTTCTTTTCCCCTTCCCTTCCTTTCCTTTCCTTTCCTTCCCTCCCTTTTCCCTTCCCTTCCTTTCCTTTCCCCTTCCCTCCCCTTCCTTTTCCCTTTTCTTTCATTTACTTTCCTTTTCCCTTCCCTTTCTCTTTCTTTTCCTTTCCTTTCCATTCCTTTCCTTCCCTCCCTTTTCCGTTCCGTTCCCTTCCCTTCCCTTTTCCTTCCTTTCCCCTTTTCTTTTTTTTCCTTTCCTTTTCCCTTTCCTTTCTCTTTCTTTTCCTTTTCTTTCCTTTCCTTTCCTTTCCTTCCCTCCCTTTTCCCTTCCCTTCCTTCTCTTTTCCTTTCCTTTTCCCTTACCTTTCCTTCCCTCCCTTTCCCTTCTCTTAATTTTCCCTTCCCTTCCATTTCCCTTTCTTTTCCCTTCCTTCCTTGCCTTGCCTTCAGTGGCAGCTTTTTTCCTTTCCTTTCCTTTCCTTTCCTCTCCTCTACTCTACTCTTGCTTTCCTTCCCTTCCTTTCCCCTTCTCTCCCCTTCCTTTTACTTTTCCTTTCCTTTCCTTTCCTTTCCTTTCCTTTCCTTTCCTTTCCTTTCCTTTCCTTTCCTTTCCTTTTCCTTTCCTTTTCCTTTCCTTTCCTTTCCTTTCCTTTTCCTTCCCTTCCCTTCCCTTTCTTTTCTTTTCCTTTCCTTTCCTTTCCTTTCCTTTCCTTTCCTCTTACCTTTCCTTCCCTCCCTTTTCCCTTCCCTTTCCTTCATTTTGCCTTCCCTTCCATTTCCCTTTCTTTTCCTTTCCCTTTTATTTCCTTTTCCCTTCCCTTCTCTTTGCCTCTCCTTGCCTTGCCCTCAGTGGTGGCTTTTTTCATTCCCTTTCCTCTCCTCTACTCTACTCTTGCTTTCTTTGCCTTCCTTTCCCCTTCCCTCCAATTCCTTTTCCCTTTCCTTTCTCTTTCTTTTCCTTTCCTTTCCATTCCTTTCCTTCCCTCCCTTTTCCCTTCCCTTTCCCTTCCCTTCCCTTTTCCTTCCTTTCCCTTTCTTTTCCTTCCTTTCCCTTTCTTTTCCTTTCCTCCCTTTTCCCTTCCCTTTCCCTAATTTTCCCTTCCCTTCCATTTCCTTTTTCCTTCCCTTCTCTTTGCCTCTCCTTTCCTTGCCTTCAGTGGCGGCTGGTGCTCCATTTTGGGGGAGGGGGGGCAAACAAGCCACCCGCACCCCCCCCCCCCCAGTCGACTGGCTGGTTGATCCCCCCTCACAGCCCCCCCCCATGTCGCTCGCTCATCCGTCCGTCCGTCCGTCCACCAGCCCGCACTTATCGCATCTAGGTCACAGGCAGCTTCGGATCCTTCCTGCGTCTCCTCCTCCTCGGCGGCTTGCTCCTCGGCAGCCAATATGGTCGCTTCTCCTCTCGACCAGTTGGGTTTTAGGACCCGCTTCCTGATTGGCCAGGAAGAGAATCAGGAAGACAATAGAGAATATTAATTTGCTATTGTCACACTACTGGGCACCCAAGCCCACCCTTTTTGAAGCCTGTTAGAGCCTCCGGCTCTAATCGTGTGTTTGGAACAAAAAACAAAACCCCATTGGACGTTCTACATGCGTCCGGTGCCCTGCATGTAGATTAGGGGCCAGGTCCATGGATTAAGGGAGTGACGCCCCTGTGCCCCATATGGACGGGCTGTCACTGCCTGCCTTCCTTCTCTCCCTCCCTTTCTTTTATCCATCCATCCTTCCCTTCCTCCTTCCCTCATTCTGTTTTTATTGTTGATTTTCTTTATAAACTATTTAGTAGAACTCCTCCAATCTAAAACAGAAAAGAAAAGTCAATTAAAGATTATCCTGTGTTGTGATCAATGGGGAGCTGCATTATTTACAGTGTAATGTACACCATATACAGCACATCATAAAGTTAATGAGTAAATCTATAGCGTTTCATTACATTCCGTCTCTTCATCTTCCCGCGTGCCGGCTGCCCAGATAACTCGGCTCTCATTAAATCCTTATCTCCAACATTGGGGAAGAGCGGCGAGAAGTTCTCCGTTATATCGCTCCCGCAGAACAGATTGCAGCAGATTGAAATGTGAGGTTTTCAGAGATGAAATTTTAATGTTCTTTTTTTTTTCCTGTCCTGTGTTTATACCGACAATCTGTGAGCAGAAACCCGACACTAAACTTTCTTATTACCGGCATAACTTTATATAAGTAATAAGGGGATTGGGGCAGCGAGGAGTCAGGTACAGACTTAGTATTGTGCGCCAGTTATGTGTACAGGGGAGATATGTTCATACAATGCTTTACATGTCCTGTCTATCTATCTATCTATCTATCTATCTATCTATCTATCTATCTATCTATCTATCTATCTATCTATCTATCTATCTATCTATCTATCTATCTATCTATCTATCTATCTATCTATCTATCTATCTATCTATCTATCTATCTATCTATCTATCTATCTGCCTATCTATCTATCTATCTATCTATCTATCTATCTATCTATCTATCTATCTATCTATCTATCTATCTATCTATCTATCTATCTATCTATCTATCTATCTATCTATCTATATATCTACACTATATTACCAAAAGTATTGGGACACTTGCCTTTACACGCACATGAACTTTATTGGCATCCCAGTCTTAGTCTGTAGGGTTCAATATTGAGTTGGCCCACCCTTTGCAGCTATAACCACTTCAACTCTTCTGGGAAGGCCGTCCAAAAGGTTTAGGAGGGTGTCTATGGAAACGTTTGACCACCATTCTTCATTCCATTCAGAAGCACATTTGTGCGGTCAGGAACTGATGTTGGATGAGAAGGCCTGGCTTGCAGTCTCCGCTCTAATTCATCCCAAAGCTGTTCTATCAGGTTGAGGTCAGGACTCTGTGCAGGCCAGTCAAGTTCCTCCACCTCAAAGGGGTGCCCAGAAGAATGGTCAAACATTCCCATAGGCACACTCCTAAACCTTGTGGACGGCCTTCCCAGAAGAGTTGAAGCTGTTATAGCTGCAAAGGGTGGGCCAACTCAATATTGAACCCTACGGACTAAGACTGGGATGTCATTAAAGTTCATGTACTGCAGAAAAAATCTCTGGATTGAAGATAAAGGGAGCAGCAAAAGTTGAAGACGTGCGTATAAAGGCAGACGTCCCAATACTTTTGGCAATATAGTCTATCTGCTGATGGTTTATCTTTTCTTCCTTCCTTGCTTCCTTCCTTCAATTTCTTTCCTTACTTCTCCTTCCCTCCCTTCTTTCTTTCTTTCTTTCTTTCTTTCTTTCTTTCTTTCTTTCTTTCTTTCTTTCTTTCTTTCTTTCTTTCTTTCTTTCTTTCTTTCTTTCTTTCTTTCTTTCTTCCCTTCTTTCCTTCTTTCTTTCTTTCTTTCTTTCTTTCTTTCTTTCTTTCTTTCTTTCTTTCTTTCTTTCTTTCCTTCTTCCATCCTTCTTTCTACTTCCTTTATTTCCCTCCTTCACTTTGATCCATAATTTACTTCCTTGCTTCTTTCCCCTCCTTTTTTTCTCTCCCTCCATTATTGGTTCCCCCCCCCCCCCTTCCTTTCCTCTTTCTTTCCTCTATCTATCTATCTATCTATCTATCTATCTATCTATCTATCTATCTATCTATCTATCTATCTATCTATCTATCTATCTATCTATCTATCTTATATTGGTATCAGATTTCTGCAGCAGGAGGATGCAGGTTGCAGAAGGCCCTCACCACAGCGTGAGGATGAGCCAAGAGCACATGAAGACAGATGCCAATAACAAGCCGAGCCATGTTCCTCCACACAAAGCTCCGGGACCCGATGGGTTCACTACTGAGTGGTATAGACAGAATTTTGCCATATTGGTTCCCAGACTCCAGTCCCTTTTCCATTACTGTTTGGAAAACCAGGTCTTTCCCTCTTCATTGTTGGAGGCTCATGTAATCATACTTCCTAACCTGGTAAGGACCCATTAGATTGTTCTTCATATAGACCGATTGCCCTCCTGAACCAGGATCTGAAAATCTTAACAAATAGATTGTCCCAGGTCATCACCAGGTTAATAGACATTGATCAGATGGGATTTATGCCGGAGAAATCCACTGACACTCATTTGAGAAGATTGTTCACAGATCTACAAGCAGAGCATGAGCAGTCTTGGAGAAAGGCCGCGCTTTCTCTAGATATGGAGAAAGCATTTGACTCGGTAGATTGGAAATTCATGGCTGTTGTGCTGGGTAGAATAGGAATCGGGCCCAAGTTCCTAACATGGATTTCTTTATTATATAGTAGTCCGGTGGCGGCGCTGCGTATCGGAGCTACAACATCGGAATTTTTCTTAGAGTGTAGGGGAACGAGACAGGGGTGCCCGCTGTCTCCCTCCTTATTTGCCTTGATGATTGAGCCTTTGGCAATTGCTCTGCGGGTTTCTCCGGAGGTTCGGCACTAGAGATCGGGGGCATTCGTGAATGCACTGCTCTCTAGGCGGATGACATGTTACTTTTTCTCCAAGATCCAGGCCCATCCCTTTGAGCGGTTTTTGACATATTGAGTACGTTTGCAAGGTTTTCCGGTCTCAAATTCAATTGGACTAAGTCAAGCGTGATGCCAATTGATGTTGGGATCTCAGGCGTTTGCTGATCCTAACATTCCGATTATCTGGGTACCCAAATTCAAATACCTGGATATTCAAATATAACCTAGAGTGGTGGATTATATGACCCTTAATTTACTACCCCTAATTCCAACGGTTAAACGCAGATTGGAGGCTTGGAGAAATTTACCTTGGTGATTAATTGGCAGGGTGAACCTTCTGAAAATGAAAACATTACCGTTATTTTTATATTTTCTTCGAAACTCCCCGATATGGGTTCCGCAGACTTACTTCAAACGTATTGATAGTCTTTTTAGCACGTTTTTATGGCCGGAGTTGCATTCTAGGATCGGTATCCGCACTTTACAAGAACCAATGGGACAGGGATGTTTGGCACTGCCGAACCTATACAAAATATTTCCTCGCAGGCAGTAGTGTATTTCGGTTTTGTGCTGCTCTAGGCCTGACTAAACTCGTGCACCCCCTAATTTAAATATGATCCACCCCTTCCTTTTAGGGCCACACCCCTTGCTGTTTAAGACCCGCCCTAAATATTTCAAGTGGGTTCTGAGGGCCTGGGGGGGGGGCAGTGGATTCCCTTAATTTTTATAGATTTCCTCTCACTTCCTGTTTTGCTGTGGGGCAGGAAGTGAAGGGAAATCTCTGCAATGGGACAGGGATGGTAAAAAATAAACTAAACTGACAGGGGCTATAACCCTATACTGACAGCGGCTATAAAAATTGTTGCCTATATATATATATATATATATATATATATATATATATATATATATATATATATATATATATATATATATATATCTACTTTAAGCACAAAATTTGATGGAGACGACTAAGAAGATATAACCATGCCAATGGTGCAGCAGAAAACAGCACAGTGAGAACGGTTTGTGGTCCAGAATGATAGGACAGTCAAAATTAGAAGCGGCGCCCCCCCCACAGTTGCTGAATGCCAGCCACCCGCATACCGGAAGCAGTGCGGCCGCTCTATGGGGGCGCTAGACTAATTTGCCTCTCAGCCCAGTCCACCCCATAAGACTGGCGCTACACTAACAGTGTAGAGCAAGTCGGTGGGGACTCTTTCCATGCTGCCCCCCTGCAAAGTGCTACCCTAGGCCTGGGCCTTGTCGGCCTAGGCCAGGATACAGCGTTGTTCGCAGGACAACTGGTGTTTGCAAGACGTTGGCTTTTGAGGGACGATGAGGATGCTGCCACAGTTTTGGAGGCAGCGATCCTTGGATCGTATGAGGATCTGGCTAACCTAATTTATAGAGGTTCCAAGGTACAGTCCACCTTAGCGGGATCTATGAAGGTGAAAATTAGGGCATGGGATAGGGTGCAAGTCCTTATGGCTCCTGAAACCAAATCTATCTCTCCATCTACTCTGTTGTGGTTTAACCCCAAATTACAGAATTTTAGTGCTATTCCTGATCCGGTCAAATGGGCAGGAGTCGGAATCAAGAGGCTGCAGGATGTGGTTGAAGGGGAGAGGTTAAGTACTTTTGATGGACTCGAGGCCAGGTTTCAGCTACCAAACTGGTATCTGTTTCGATATCTGCAATTGAGGCATGCTTTGATGTCTCAGTTTGGATCTGAAGTCCTGGACCTTCTGTCCTCTGCATTGGAACTGCTTTTACATGAAGATTCCTTGGTTAAGCCTATGTCAACGATGTATGCAGAATTGTCCACTGTAAGATCAAAGGCTCTGACCAAATGTAGAGAGGCCTGGATGCAACTAATCCCCAATTTTCAGGGAGAAGATTGGGACGATATCTGGGAGATCCCGTTTAAGGCCCAGTTATTGGTTAAAGACCGCCTCATACAGTTTACCACAGTTCATAAAATTTTTTATACCCCAGCCCGGTTGGCATTGATTTTTAGCTCCACTTCAGCGGAATGTTGGAGATGTGCAGCCTCACCGGCTGATCCTGATCACATTTTTTGGCACTGTACGACGATAGAGCGTTTTTGTTTTCAATTTCTCTTTATTAGATTTTCGCTTCATATAAAACAGTCATTTATATCATAACATCCCAATTAAACATAAACAATTTTACAGCATGTTCTCCAAACTTCAGGTACATAAAAGTTTTTCCTTTTTACAAACTGTAAAAACATACATATCCAAACCTATTCATCCTTAACCCTTAAGATCATTCCCCACCTACCCCCCCCCCCCCCCCCCCACTACCTATGTTAGCATCCATTCCTCTTCCATACAAAAAAAAAAAAATAAAGACTCATCCCTCGTTCCTTCTATATATTATTATAGAAATTCTAATATTTCTCTCGATGACCGACACTGATCCCATCGTTGCCAAATTTTTGATAATTGGTTCGTTATATACCCTTCATCTCTTATCTGTTTTTCCATATATTGAATTTCGTTCATTTCACATATCCAATCTGCTATTAAAGCGTTTTTGGTCGGAAGTCCTGCATACGCTGCAGGAGCTCCTGTTGGTGCCGGTCCCTCGGCACCAAAAATTTCAAGGGGTATGAATACTCTATCTATCTATCTATCTATCTATCTATCTATCTATCTATCTATCTATCTATCTATCTATCTATCTATCTATCTATCTATCTATCTATCTATCTATCTATCTATCTATCTATCTATCTATCTATCTATCTATCGCATTCTATCTCTGGTGACATCTTGACGTTTCAGGTAACAGTTGGGTTAATATCACACCTTAGCCCTGAGCCTACATGATAGCAATCTTTATTGTAGCCTATTAAGCGCTAATTAGTTTTGGATGTAGTTAGGCCGGGCTGTGATAAATTGTTGAGTCAGGTCGAGCTTCTTTCTAAATGAGTGGCGGGCGCAGAGCCTCCCGCTGTTGGTACAGATGTTTTCCCCGTTATTGCTCGCGTTGTGCTGCAGATTTCAGTTTAACAACTGCACTGAGGTCTCCCATAAACGATAATGATCATTCCCCTAAAAACACACCAGTCGGTGAGGTTTTTACGACTTGCTTAACCAGAATCCAGCAAGGGAAAAAAAAAAAAAAGAAGCTGGGATTCAGCCTGCCAATAAAACCCACTCACTGGAATATTATCATTTTCCTGGCAGAAATTATAAAAACTTCAGCGGTTTAATTTCCACGTTGGAGGAGAGACAGCCTTTTCAATCTTTCTAAGTTTCTGAAGCAGAACTAAAAAAGGATTCCCTTTATTCCTGATATGGATTCAATGAAGAAAAAAAAAATGTACTGCCAGGATAACTGCTGGGATCCTGTCTTATCCTTCCCCTACAGACCCCTGAGGCCTCCACTACCCCCCCACCTATGCATACCTTGATGTCTCCTCTGCCTCTAACCCAATCCTATTTTCCTTTGAATCATTATCTCAAAGCTGGTTTATTGTCAATTATACCTTTAACGTGATTGTAAAGGCTCTTTTTTTATTTAAAATAAAAAAGAGGTTATACCTGCTCTATGAAATAAAGTTGCACAGAGCAGTCCCTTACCCTTTTCTGGAGTCCCTCACTGGAATGCTCTGATCCTTCTTCCAACAGGTGGCTGTGAGCAGGGGTGTATCTACCGCTAGGCAAAGAAGGCGTTTGCCTTGGGTGACATTTTTCGGGGGGGGGGGGGGGGTAACGCCGCCGCCCCCTGGCAGAAAGGGACACTACGACTGTTCCCATGATCACACAAAGCTCGTACAAATCTTTGCATCCGGCGCCACGCATGGAGATTCGGGGGGCAACGTCCCTGCACCCCTTATGGACCAGCCGCCGCTTCTCCCAGTGATCTCCCAGTAAGCAAGGTCCATAAAGACATGAATGAGCGAGTTTGGGGTGGAGGAACTTGGCTGGCCTGTGCAGAGTCCTGACTTCAACCCGATAGAACACCTTTGGGATGAATTAGAGCAGAGACTGCGAGCCAGGCCTTCTCACCCAACATCAGCATCTGACCTCACAAATGCGCTTCTGGAAGAATGGTCAAACATCTCCATAGACACACCTCCTAAACCTTGTGGACAGCCTTCCCAGAAGAGTTGAAGCTGTTATAGCTGCAAAGGGTGGGCCAATGCAATATTGAACCCTCCGGACTAAGACTGGGATGCCATTAAAGTTCATGTGCGTGTAAAGGCAGGTGTCCCTTTACCTCCTGATCCTACTGTAGCATTATTGAGTAATAAACCTCAAAGTCTAACTCTACGCCAATTCAAACTCTTGCTCTTTGTCACAACAGCGGCTAAACAAACCATCGCCAAATCATGGGAAACCAACTCCCTTTGCATACAATCTGTTAAACAAAGAGTAACACAAGCAATGATCCATGCAAAGATTGAAGCAATCTATCTAGACAAAATCACCAAATTTGAATCATTATGGAAACCATGGATCGAACATTACCTCCCTCCAGATATAGATAATACGTTAATATCAACTGAAAAAAACATACTGCCTACTTTACTCTTTGATTCATATTCTCTAAATATCCAATTGAATAATACTCTCTGGAAACCCCTCCCCCTTTTTTTCCCTCTTACCCCTATGCTGAATTTTTTCCCTACCCTGCTCCGCATTCTATAGGTCCTTTTACAAATGGGGACACTTGGGATAGTTGGTATCCTTGGGTTATTTTTGCCAGGTACCGCCAAGCCATAGAGTCGGATCTTGGCCCTGGTCTGAGTAGCATATCCACCAATTATCCTAAACTGTCATCCCACCATTACCATTATCCCCAACCTATATTTATATTTATATCTATACTTGCTTATTGATTTTACACCACCGATCTATAATTCATTCAATGGGTATCATTGCCAATTTCGATACACCAATATTAAGTAGCATTACTTGTTATACAGTCAGTCACTCTATAATTTTGAATGTTTTTTTCCCTGACCAATCTTTATTCACTTGCGAAGCCTTGTTGTATGTTTTGACTTTATAGTGTAAAAAAGCTCTTACAATGCAAATAAATTGTATCTTGTAAAACACAATAAAATATTTAAACAAGAAAGGCAGGCGTCCCAATACTTTTGGTAATATAGAGCATTTGACAAATAAACAATTCAAACAGAAACAGCAAGACCTCTTTACGATGACTATGGCCAGTGGACGGTGATAAGGGTCTCATCTGTGGGTGTCATTGAAGAAGATAAATAACAAATCACCGGATCATTGAACCTACTGCCACCCAGTCTAAATTGAAATATTCATTTTGGAAGGACCGGCCTTTTTTCGAAAATGATTCCTCTCTATCTTTTACACAAGTGTCTAAAAAATGGACTTATGTCCAATCAATTTATAAACTCCCCGCAGTCGCTGGCTTACGATACGCCATCCGGTCCCGCTAACCCAGCCAACAAGCTAAATAAATAAATAGCTGGAACTCTGGCCAGTTGGAAGTCTACGGAGTGAAATAAAGGTTAATGTTGAAATGTTGGCAGTGAACACGCATTGTAGATCTGGATGGCAGAAGCCCAAGAAGCTGAAAATTTATATCCAAGATCCTGACCCAACAATCATTTTTAAGTCGGCTAATGAAGATAAGTAGCCTCTATCCCAGCAAATTAAATTATATGGGCACCTTTCATTTGCACTGTTTAATCACAAGCGTTTTGTCCTCTGCATGGAGGATCAAGGATATTTTATGGAAACATCGGTTGTCCAAGACTCCAACTTCCAGTCCTAGAACATAATGAAAAAGTTGAAGTAAATTATTATATCTTGCAGACGCAATTATGATGAACCCGAAACAGCTGTGTGCATTTTTTTTTAACTCAAAGAAGTCTTTTATTGAAAAAATACACAAATAACAATTAGGTAATTACGCCAAAGAGAATACAACATACATGAAGATATAACAATAAAATATCCCAACCGTATCCCAACTGTACCCATTGAATTACGCAGTCAGTTTTTGGTATCAGTATTTACATACTGTCAGGGCTGTTGCTCAGCCCTTCCTTCTCTGAGCTGGCGGCTCAGCTGTCGGCTAATTGCCAGCTCCCATCTCTCTCCACAGTTACTCAGCTGTTGATGATCCTGCTCGTCAGTCCTGCCTACTTAAGCCGTCCAGTCCAGAGGAGCTCTGCCTTTGCCTTGGTCAAACAACACAGAAACTATCTCCTGTGATCCTGTTCAAGACAGGGGAATCTGTGGTGGAGAAGGATCTAGGGGTTTTGGTAGATAATAAGCTCAATAATAGCATGCAATGCCAAGCTGCGGTTTCCAAAGCGAGCAAAGTCCTTTCTTGTATTAAGAGAGGTATGGACTCCAGAGAGAGAGATATCATTTTGCCCCTGTTCAAATCATTAGTAAGACCTCTGGAATCTGGAATATGCAGTTCAGTTTTGGGCTCCAGTTCTCAAAAAGGATATCGGGGAACTGGAGAAAGTGCAGAGAAGAGCAACCAAATTGATAAGAGGCATGGAGGAGCTCAGCTATGAGGAAAGATTAGAGGAACTGAATTTATTCACTCTTGAGAGAGGAGAATAAGGGGGGCTATGATCAACATGTTCAAATATATAAGGGGTCCATATAGTGAACATGGTGTTGAGTTATTCACTTAACGGTCAACACAGAGGACACGGGGGCACTCTTTACGACTGGAGGAAAAGAGATTTAATCTCCAAATACGGAAAGGTTTCTTCACAGAAAGAGCTGTGAAAATGTGGAATAGACTCCCGCCAGAGGTGGTTCTGGCCAGCTCAGTAGATTGCTTTAAGAAAGGCCTGGATACTTTCCTAAATGTACAGAATATAACTGGGTACTAGCATTTATAGGTAAAGTTGATCCAGGGAAAATCCGATTGCCTCTCTGGGATCAGGAAGGAATTTTTTAGCCTGCTGTAGCAAATTGGAGCATGCTCTGCTGGGGTTTTTTGCCTTCCTCTGGATCAACTGTGGGTATAGAATTGGGTTGTACGATATTTGTTTGTTTTTTTTTGTTTTTTTATGGTTGAACTGGATGGACTTGTGTCTTTTTTCAACCTGACTAACTATGTAACTATGTAAGACTTGCTTTGCTGACATCCCTTCTGGATCCTGCTTGCTGTTCCACAACATTGATCCCTGACTTCTGGCTTGGCTGACTATCCGTTCCAGTTACTGAACTTTGGCTATGTTTTGACTATGTTTGTTCTTTTTACTTTTATTATTAAACAAGTGTGACTTATTCACTCCTTGATTATTTCCCGCCTTGACTACTGCAACTCTCTCCTTAATGACCTACCCTTATGCAGGCTATCCCCCCTTCAGTCTATTATGAATGCTGCTGCTATAGACTAATACACCTCACTAACCGATCCGTGACTGCTGCTCCTCTCTGCCAATCCCTTCACTGGCTTCCCCTCCCCCACCGTATAAAATTCAAAATTCTAACCACAACATACAGAGCCATCCACGATATCGCCCCCGGCTACATCACCAACCTCATCTGCAGATATCGCCCAAATCGTCCCCTCCGCTCCTCCCAGGACCTCCTGCTCTCTAGCTCCCCTGTTACCTCCCCTCATGCTCGTCTTCAGGACTTCTCCAGAGCCTCTCCCATCCTCTGGAACTCCCTGCCCCGGTATGCCCGACCCACTTAACAACCCCATCAAATCATTCCCCGCATCTATTACCTTTTGTACCACCACCCCCTCCCTTTAGAATGTAAGCTCTACGAGCCGGGCTCTCCTGTCCCTTCTGTATTGAACTGTACTGTTATTGTGCTGTCCCCCCTCTACATTGTAAAGCACTGTGTAAACTGTTGGCGCTATATAAATCATTAAAAATAATAATAATTTAACTGTACTTCTGTCTCGGCCTGATTTCATGGTTTCTGACACATACGCAGCCTGTAATACAATCATAACTATATCACACATGAAACTATATTCATAAGATTCTGTCTAAATTAAATCGGCAGGTGATAATCCCGGTGTGTCCAGCCAGGGAAACCACACCGCTTGGAATTTGTCCGGGCATCCACTCTGCTGGAAAATTATATTTTTCTAGGCGTAGTGTATCCACCCACTCTTTCCAGGAGGGAGCATCAGCTGACTTCCAGTGCTGGAGAATTCGTTTCCTGGCCTGGACCAAAGCCCGGGCCAACACCTGTTTGCTGGCATCCTCCACCGGCAGGTCATCCAACACACCCAGGAGACAGGGTTTAGGGTAGCGCCTAATGGTGACTTGAAATAACATATTTAGGATAACCAGGATTTTCCGCCCAGTAGAGGTGTAATTTCGGGCATCTTCATAATAAGTGGATGAGGTCAACGTGGTCCCTAGAACATCTCGCACACATAGAGTCCTCTCTCACCCCTATTTTGAAGAGTCTTGCTGGGGTAAGATGAGGATATACAAATGTGACAATCATTGTAAAGTTAAGTGTGCACATTTGTACAGCCTGTAAAGCCTCGCCCCATTGTTCCTCCTTGAATACCCCACACAGTGGCGGCTGGTGCTCAACATTTTTTGGGGGGTGCAAACAAATCCAAAAAATTCAGAAAAATACTGAAAAAAACATCAAATGCAGCCTCACTGTGCCCATCAATTGCAACCACTGTGCCCATCAAATGCAGCCACTGTGCCATTAATTGCAGCCACTGTGCCCATCAATTGCAGCCACTGTGCCCGTCAGATGCAGCCACTGTGCCTATCAATTACAGCCACTGTGCCCATCAATTGCAGCCACTGTGCCCATCAAATGCAGCCACTGTGCCCATCAAATGTAGCCACTGTGCCATCAATTGCAACCACTGTGCCCATCAAATGCAGCCACTGTGCCATTAATTGCAGCCACTGTGCCCATCAATTGCAGCCACTGTGCCGTCAGATGCAGCCACTGTGCCTATCAATTACAGCCACTGTGCCCATCAATTGCAGCCACTGTGCCCATCAAATGCAGCCACTGTGCCCATCAAATGTAGTCACTGTGCCATCAATTGCAGCCACCGTGCCCATCAAATGCAGCCACTGTGCCTATCAATTGCAGCTACTGTGCCCCATCAAATGCAGCCACTGTGCCCATTAATTGCAGCCACTGTGCCCATCATAAGCAGCCACTGTGCTCATCAAATGCTGCCACTGTGCCCATCATACGCAGCCACTGTGCCCATCAAATGCTGCCACTGTGCCCATTAAATGCTGCAACTGTGCCCATCAAATGCCGCCACTGTGCCCATTAACTGCTGCCACTGTGCCCATCAACTGCCACCATTGTGCCCATTAAAAGTTGCCACTGTGGCCCCCCAGCCCGCTCGCCATCTGACTGCCACTTACCCTATCTCAGTGGTGGGTCAGGCAGCGGGTGACGGCGAGCTGTGTCCTCCAGGTGTCTCCTCCCCTCCTCCTGATAGGCATCCAATATTGGTGGAGAGGTGGTTCAGTGTTAGAAAAGCGAATATTCATTTGCTTTTCTAACACACCTGGGTGGACTCCGAGCGCAATGCTCTGCGCCACGAGTCCAGCTTTTTTGACACCTATTAGAGCCTATGGCTCTAATCAGGTGCTTCAAAAATACACCCCCGCTGCTGTAATTCAGGCGCCCGGCGTCCAAAAAAGGGTCAAATGCCTGAATAGGGGGTGGCTATGCATGAATCTATCCATTATTCATAGAGAGGGTGGTTGGAGAGAGGGGGCGGCGCCCATGCGCCCTTAATGGATGGGCCGCCCCTGCCCCCACATCTGGCCTCAGCCCCTGAAGGAAAATCCTTCAAAAAAGATGAGCAGCAACATATAGTAGGATCGTGATATGAAGCCCTTATAGACCTCCACCTCAGACATATACCGTATATACTCGAGTATAGGCCGACCTGAATATAAGCCGAGGCACCTAAATTTACCACAAAAAATTGGGAAAAGTTATTGACTCAAGTATAAACCTAGGGTGGGAAAATGCAGCAGCTACTGGGTAAACAATGCAGCCTCACTGTGCCCATTTGCAGCCTCACTGTGCCCATTTGCAGCCTCCTTGTGCCCGTTTGCAGCCTCCTTGTGCCCATTTGCAGCCCTACCTTTAAATACTAAAGCAGCGGGTGTCTCCTGCTGTGTTATGCAGTCTGTTCGGCGCTGTCCATTGCAACAAAGCCCCGCCTCCTCCTCGACCGTGATAGGCGGAACACCGATACAGTTTCCCAGCATTGTATCAGTGTTCCTCTATCACGGACGAAGAGGAGGCGGGGCTTTGTTACAATGGACAGCGCCGAACAAACTGCATAACACAGCGGGACACACCCGCTGTTTTAGTAATCAAAGGCAGGGCTGCAGATGGGCACAGTGAGGTTGCACCCTCAATCGAGACCCTGACTCGAGTATAAGCCGAAGGGGGGGGGGTTTCAGCCTAAAAAATGAGCTGAAAAACTCGAGTATATACGGCAATTAAAAATAGATGTTGGAGACTGTACCCATGGTTCAGAACCATTTTGCACCTTAACAGGGTGCTGGAGCTGGATATAATAGAAGTACATATTCTGTGGAATTTAGACTGCAGAGTGGTGAAAGGGCACAATTTACCATTATCAAAGACGTGGGATAAGATCGTAAAGCCATAGTGTCGCCATTTGGCCCCATATTGCAGCAACTTCAGTTCAGCTGTGTGCATTTTGATTGCCTTTTGGTTATTGGTTAACTAAAAAAAGTTTTATTGGCAAACCTATTTTGGGTCACTGAATGAAAGTAATATAGCAAAAAAATAAAGAGGACAGTCGGGACGATCATTTTCACAGTAAGAAGTCAGCAATGGAGGATTGCTTGATTTTTACATGACAGATTTCCTTCAAAGAGAACCTGTCAGATGACAGAGCTTTTTCTGGTGCTTTTGTTTACAAGCAAAATTCTGTATTTTTTGCTAGAAAATTACTTAGAACCCCCAAACATTATATATACAGTATCTCACAAAAGTGAGTACACCCCTCACATTTTTGTAAATATTTAATTCTATCTTTTCCAGTGGCGTCTCCAGCTTTCATATTTAGGGGGGGCACATGGGGGACAGGGACAAAAATAGGGGGGCAATATAAAATGCAAATATCTATCTATCTATCTATCTATCTATCTATCTATCTATCTATCTATCTATCTATCTATCTATCTATATATATTTTATATTTTATATATTTTATCTATCCTGGTGCCCTTTACCCCTTTACTACGATCCCACAACGGCCCTTTCACATGTTCTGCAGTGAGCTCCCTTCCTACTGTATTGGGCCCCCCCCAGGGTGACAGAAAACAAGAGATATATGTCACCAGCATACCAAGAAAATATAAGGGTCCGAAGCAGTGGGAGAACTATCAGGGTTGCAAAGGTTGTCTTGCCACCGGGCCCTGGTGTTCTGCCACTGTGGGGTTCCCCAGCCTCCTCTTGCTGTCCTGCCCCTGCTATTAACAGCGCTGGTCTGGCATCTCTTGGAATTTACAGGCTGGTTCTCCTGTCCTAAGGATGGGAGAAATCAGTCTGTTTTTTCAGTAACTGAGAGTCCTGGTGGAGTCCTTCCTGCAACCCGCTCTTCTCCCTGCCAATGAGGATGCAGGGGAAGGAGCAGATCAGGCGGCCGTGGTTGTGTGAGCGCTCGCATTATGCAGTGTCAGCGAGCAGAGGGAGGGGGGAGGAATCACCCGCAGGAGCTGACTGGGGACTCTCTCCCTCTCAATAGAGACTGCGTTACCCCAGCGGTGGCTCGAGTAAGATGCAGCACATCCAATATGAATACAAACAAAAAGAAATTGCCTTTTTGAAATTGCCTTTTTGTAAAAAAAAAAAAAATTAAAAAAAAAATTTTTTTTTGGGGGGGGGGGGGGGGACATGGTGGGGCCCAGCATAATGTTGGGGGGGTCAGGACCCCCTCTGGCCCCCCCCTAGGGTCGCCATTGATCTTTTCATGTGACAATACTGAAGAAATGACACTTGGCTACAATGTAAAGTAGTGAGTGTACAGCTTGTATAACAGTGTAAATTTGCTGTCCCCTCAAAATAACTCAACACACAGCCATTAATGTCTAAACCGCTGGCAACACAAGTGAGTACACCCCTAAGTGAAAATGTCCAAATTGGTCCCAAAGTGTCAATATTTTGTGTGGCCACCATTATTTTCCAGCACTGCCTTAACCCTCTTGGGCATGGAGGTCACCAGAGCTTCACAGGTTGTCACTGGAGTCCTCTTCTACTCCCCCATGATGACATCACAGGGTTGGTGGATGTTAGAGACCTTGTGCTCCTCCACCTTCTGTTTGAGGATGTCCCACAGATGCTCAATAGGGTTTAGGTCTGGAGACATGCTTGGCCAGTCCATCACCTTTACCCTCAGCTTCCTAAGCAAGGCAGTGGTTGTCTTGGAGGTGTGTTTGGGGTCGTTATCATGTTGGAATACTGCCCTGCGGCCCAGTCTCTGAAGGGAGGGGATCATGCTCTGCTTCAGTATGTCACAGTACATGTTGGCATTCATGGTTCCCTCAATGATCTGTAGCTCCCCAGTGCCGGCATCACTCATGCAGCCCCAGACCATGACACTCCCACCACCATGCTTGACTGTAGGCAAGACACACTTGTGTCTGCATTCGCTTCTGCACACAAGCACGGCAGGATGATACGCTTTAAAAAAAAAATCTTTTTTATTTAGTTAAATTTTATTTCTTTATTTTTACACTGTCCCTTAAAAAAAAAATTGGATCACTTTTATTCCTATTACAAGGAATGTAAACATCCCTTGTAATAGAAAAAAAAAGCAGGACAGGTCCTCTTCAATGTGAGATCTGGGGTCAAAAAGGCCTTACACTTAAGTGCAATAAAAAAAAAAAAATGTAATTTTTTGTCCCTTTTAGGCCGTTGGGCGGAAGTGACGTTTGGCGTTGCTTCTGTCATCCAACGCCATTGAGTCGAGTGGGGGGCCATCATTCCCTCATCGGACTTAGTGCCTCTCAGGGGAAAGGATCGGATCATCTCCGCTGCTACCGACGGCTCCGGTAAGACGCGGAGATGACCAGAACGCGGCTGGAGGGGGGGGGGCGGGGGCACCTCTCCCGCCGCTGATAAAAGTGATTTTGCGGCACTTTTATCCTAAAGCGTACCGCCCGCCTTTTAAGAAAATACCGGGGTTATGGTGACTATTTGCTGCCATAATCCCTCGGTATTCAACGTCAAAGTACCGACGTATAATGACGGTGGGCGGTCCGTAAGTGGCTAAAGTGTAATTCCACGTTTGTTGAGAAAAAAGCTCCTCCCCTCTGGGTGATCGATGTACATTGCAGGGATTGTAAAAAAAACTCTGTTGCAGATTCCTACCTTCTGTTATTCTGAAGAAATCCCTGTGTGTTTTTCTGTGTCCATAGGGTAAGTGAATCTAATGGGAGTGGTTTCATAATTATCAATCAGCTGCTGTACTTGCAGAGCTCTACTGAGGAAAGTGTCAGGGTCTGTATCCCTTGAGACGTGATTTCTTATTAGGAGTATCTCGCAAAAAAATGACATTTTTGTTGCAGGGGATGCCAAAAATCTGATTTGTATCTTAGTGTAGACTTCTGGGAAAATCAGTGAGCCAATCACACAAGCAGGAAATTATGTTTCGGGGGGGGGGGCCGCTCTGTATACATTTTGTGTACAGAGCGCCTCCAGGTGGCCATATTGCATTTTACTGGAAATTACAGCACTGCAGATTAAAAAAAGAAAAGGTCTTTTTTTTTTTTACTTGTTTTTGTTTGTTTTATTGAGGGAATTTAAGGAAAGGTCATTTTTAATAACATTCAATCACAGTATGACTTCAGTCGCAATTGTATACGCTATATTATTATTTTTTTTGTTTGTTTGTTTTTTTTTTCCCCCCACGAAAGTAGAGTTACCCTTCAAGGTTTTCCGTTTTACTGCATTGCCTAAAAACCTGAGAAAAAAAAAACGATTAAAAATACATAATTTAGTCGGATAGCTCTGAGCCTCAAAGTCGGCCAACCGACAGAAAACTAATATCATGGAAATAATTCCATCAAAGCGCACTTCTGCAAATTTCTCTTAAACTGTTTGAAAGATAAAACCAGTTATGGATCACAAATGGCTTCCCGCAGAAAATAACAGCAAATAATCTTCTTATTAAACGTCCATAAAGCCATTGTGGTAAGACGGGCGCAGTTCGGGGGGAGGGCGGACTCCCCGCCACGATTGTCTACTTTTAAAGACTTTTCCTGCATAGATCAGCCCCAGATAAATGACTTCTAATCAGACTGCGCCATTCATTTCAATACGTTCTTTTTTTTTTTTTGCTTCATTTGAGTCTGCCGAGGAACGATTTCTTAAATAACGTTCCTTCACGTTTCCTTTCACCTCTTTTTCGCAACACTGCCAGATGTGCTTTTCCACTCTACCTGAATTCTACTTTATTTCAATTTTCTGCTCCTGTGCGTTTAATCCGGGCGTTACGAATGCAATCCTCCACTGCGCTAATGTCGTTCGGCCCTCTGCCGTGCCGGGATCGACACTAAGAATAGATACGTGCAGAACGAAAACATTTTGTTTCGTTTTGTTTCGTTTCAATTATATTCTATTATTTTTCTATTGTATTTGAATTCAAATTTATTCTATTCGAAAATTGAATTTCGGAAAACAGTTATATTGTTATATTTTATTTTATTATTTTCTATTTTATTATTTTATTTTCTAGTCTATTGGAGTTTGAATTTATTCTATTTGAAAATCTAATTTCAAAAGAAGGTTATATTTTTTTCTATTTTATTCTATTATATTCTTTTTTTCTATTCTTTTTTTTCTATTCTATTATTTTATTTTCTATTATTTTATATTCTATTGGAATTAGAATTTATTCTATCCCAAAATTGAATTTTGGAAGAAGGTTATATTGAATTTCGAAAGAAGGTTATATTTTTTTTTCTATTTTATTCTATTATATTCTTTTTTTCTACTCTATTTTTTTCTATTCTATTATTTTATTTTATATTTTAATATTTTATATTCTATTGGAATTAGAATTTATTCTATTTGAAAATCGAATTTTGGAAGAAGGTTATATTCTTTTTATTTAATTCTATTATATTCTATTTTTTTTTTCTATTCTATCCTTTTCTATTCTATTATTTTAGTTTCTATTATATTATTTTCTATTCTATTGGAATTTGAATTTATTCTATTTGAAAATCGAATTTCGGAAGAAGGTTATATTCTTTCTATTTTATTCTATTATAGTCTATTCTTTTCTATTCTATTTTATTTTCTATTCTATTCTTTTATACTGTATTGGAATTCAAATTTATTCTGTTTGAAATTTGAATTTCAAAAGATGGTTATATTCTTTTCGATTTTATTCTATTTTTTTATTCTATTCCTTCATTTTCTATTTTATTTTATTATGCTCTTTTATTTTATATTCTATTTCGTTCTGTTTTATTCTATTCGTTTCTATTTAATTATTTTATTTTATATTCTATCCTTTTATTTTATATTCTATTTTTTTCTGTTCTTTTATTTTATATTCTATTCTGTTTTACTCTTTTCTGTTCTATTATTTTACTCTCTATTCTATTATTTGCTATTCTATTCAAATTTGAATTTATTCTATTTAAAAATCGGATTTCAGAAGAATGTTTTATTCTTTCCATTTTATTCTATTCTATTCTATTTTTTTTCTATTCTATTATTTTCTATTGTATTGGAATTCAAATGAGTTCTATTTGAAATTCGAATTTCAAAAGATGGTTATATTCTTTTCAATTTTATTCTATTTTTTATTCTATTCTATTCCTTCATTTTCTGTTTTATTTTATTATGCTCTTTTATTTTATATTCTATTTCATTCTGCTTTAGTCTATTCTTTTCTATTTAATTATTTTATTTTCTATTCTATCCCTTTATTTTCTATTCTATTTTTCTGTTCTTTTATTTTATATTCTATTCTGTTTTACTCTTTTCTGTTCTATTATTTTACTCTCTAATCTATTATTTGCTAATCTATTCAATTTTGGATTTATTCTATTTAAAAATCGAATTTCAGAAGGTTTTGTTCTTTCCATTTTCTTCTATTCTATTCTTTTTTCTTCTATTCTATTCTTTTCTATTGTATTGGAATTCAAATGAATTCTATTTGAACTTCAAATTTCAAAAGATGGTTATATTCTTTTCTATTTTATTTGATTTTTTTATTCTATTCTTTCTATTCCTTTTATTTTCTATTTTATTTTATTATGCTCGGTTATTTTATATTCTATTTTGTTTTGTTTTATTCTTTTCTATTCAATTTTTTTATTTTAAATTCTATTCCTTTATTTGCGATCCTATTTTTTTCTATTCTTTTATTTTCTATTCTGTTCAGTTTTACTCTATTATATTCTATTCTTTTATCTTCGATTCTGTTCTTCTCTATTAGAGTATATTCTTTTCTATTCTATTCCTTTATTTGCTATTCTCTTTTATTCTCTTCGGAAATTCAAATTCGAGAGCGATTTGAATTCGAAAACGATTCGAATTCAATTCGAAAACGATTCGAATTCAATTAGAAAACAATTCAAACCGATTCGAAAACTATTCGAATTTCATCCAAAATTTTCTTTCGTCATTTTCGGATTTGTCTAAATCCGTTACTATTGTAATACAATACATACATCCGAATTTCCGGATTTGTCCAAATTTTATTTCGGAAGGAAACAAACTGGGGCTGCATTTCTGTAAATTGAGTTGGAGATTTGGTCAGGATCAATGGTGTCTTCGATACTGAGAAATACAGGCAGAGACTTACCCATCACGCCATTCCATCAGGGAGGCGTGTGATAGGCCCCTAATTTATTCTTTGAGCTGAACAACGACCTCAAACATACAGCCAATGTCACGAAGAAAGAACTATCTTCAGTGAAAAGAAGAACAAGGAGTCCTGGAAGCGATGGTTTGGCCCCCACAGAGCCCTGATCTCACCACCATGGAGTCTGTCTGGGATGACAGGAAGAGACAGAAGGATTGGAGACAGTCGACATCCACAGAAGATCTGTGCTTAGTTCTCCGAGATGTTTGGAACAACCTACCTGCCGAGTTCCTTCAAATACTGTATGCAAGTGTACGTAGAAGAACCGATGCTGGTTTGAAGGCAAAGTGTGGTCACACCAAATATTGGCTGGATTTAGATTCTTCTAAAATAAAAAATATTTCTGGCACACAGACACAGAGGGTATGTATGCCCCAATCTGAGAAAATCTCTAAGCAATTGTTATAGAAAAGGAGACAAGTTCAGTCCGTACTGTAAGTCCATAAATCATAGATGTAGACTTGGTAATAGTGGCAACTATCCTGAGAGAAGGTCCAACTCAGAAATTACATGAAGGAAGGAGGGGGGGGAGGCGCCACCTGAGTGTAGTATTGCAGTATAGATTTTATTGATACAGGATTAAAAACAGTTATAAGAAGGTTGCGATAGGCACAGTGTTCCGAGGAATTTTTTAGAACAACATCCAAAATCAACAGCTGGCCTCAAAGTTTGAGTCATTGAGCCCATCCCCGGATGTCTACCTGCGGCAGAACGTATTAAACGTCTGTGCCAACAGGAAATATACGGGATAAACGCACCCAACACTCTAGTGTCAAGGGGGCTAAATGAGGAGCTTGAGGTGCACATGTTGCTATATATAGCAAGTCAGCCTAATATACAGTGCCTTGAAAAAGTATTCATACCCCTTGAAATTCTCCACATTTTGTCATGTTACAACCAAAAACGTAAATGTATTTTATTGGGATTTTATGTGATAGACCAACACAAAGTGGCACATAATTGTGAAATGGAAGGAAAATGATAAATGGTTTTCAACATTTTTTACAAATAAATATGTGAAAAGTGTGGGGGGGGCATTTGTATTCAGCCCCCTTTACTCTGATACCCCTAACTAGTGGAACCAATTGCCTTCAGAAGTCACCTAATTAGTAAATAGAGTCCACCTGTGTGTAATTTAATCTCAGTGAGAATATAGCTGTTCTGTGAAGCCCTCAGAGGTTTGTTAGAGAACCTCAGTGAACAAGCAGCACCATGAAGGCCAAGGAACACACCAGACAGGTCAGGGATAAAGTTGTGGAGAAGTATAAAGCAGGGTTAATTTATAAAAAAATATTCCAAGCTTTGAACATTTCACGGAGCTCTGTTCAATCCATCATCTGAAAACAGAAAGAGTATGGCACAACTGCAAACCTACCAAGACATGGCCGTCCACCTAAACTGACCGGCCGGGCAAGGAGAGCATTCATCAGAGAAGAGCCAAGAGGTCCATGGTAACTCTGGAGGAGCTTCAGAGATCCACAGCTCAGGTGGGAGAATCTGTCCACAGGACAACTATTAGTCGTGTTCTCAATAAATCTGCCCTTTGTGGAAGAGTGACAAGAAGAAAGACATTGTTGAAAGAAAGCCATAAGAAGTCCAGTTTGCAGTTTGCGAGAAGCCATGTGGAGGACACAGCAAACATGTGGAAGAAGGTGCTCTGGTCAGATGAGACCAAAATTGAACTTTTTGGCCTAAAAGCAAAACGCTATGTGTGGCGGAAACCTTACACTGCACATCACCCTGAACACACCATCCCCGCCGTGAAACATGGTGGTGGCAGCATCCTGTTGGGGGGATACTTTTCTTCAGCAGGGACAGGTAAGCTGGTCAAAGTTGAGGTTCACCTTTCAGCAGGACAACGACCCTAAACATTCAGCCAGAGCTACAATGGAATGGTTTAGATCAAAGCATATTCATGTGTTAGAATGGCCCAGTCACAGTCCAGACTTGGATTCAATTGAGAATCTGTGGCAAGACTTGAAAATTGCTGTTCACAGACGCTGTCATGAACAGGTGTGACCAGATTGTGTGGACTGCAAAGAGGAAACCAAAACGCATGTAAAGTGAAATAAGAATGTTTATTTAAGATAAGTAATATAAATAAACAAACACCCCAAATATAAATAGTGCTCAACCAACCGACAGAAACCCACAGACAACAGATAATATATACAGCAAGGGGCAATACCGGAATCACAGATGTCAGCCAGGCCAGGGTCATACACAGCAGGAACAAGGGATATACCAGAAACATAAACGTATCCAAGCCAAGGTCATACACAGGGGATCAGCAACTGAACAAGGGCAGGTTGGGAAAGGGAGATAATGGATGGGATAGGATCAGGAACAGGTTCAGGGTCCGATACAGGTTTACAGGATAGCAGGATAACAGGTCAGGGCGCAAGGAAGAAAGATACCAAGGCAAGCATATGAGGGCTTGCCGAGTATTTATAGGACTAATTATAATTGACCTCATGTCACAGCTGATCGCAGAGTGTGCTGTTTGCTCCACAATGCCGGTGTGCACCCGCTGGTGGACACCGGTACTACGGCCCAAGGATGCAACAGTGCCACCAGCAGGAGAGACCTCTTACTGCAGGTCCCAGGTGTTGGAAGACACCCGCTGTAGGACACTGGTACTGCGATCCAAGAGGCCGATAGCGCCACCAACGGGTAAACCCTCTCATGACAGTACCCCCCCTAAAGGAGCGGCCTCCGGACGCTCTAACAAGGTGCAATTGTCCAAAGTTCATGGCCTCCAACCGAACAGATGAGGGCACATCAGGCTGGGCATCGGGTACATCAAACTGGACAGTGGGTACATCCGAGAAGACAGCGGGCACATCCGAGCAGACAGCGGGCACATCCGAGCAGACAGCGGGCACATCCGAGCAGACAGCGGGCACATCCGAGATGATAGCGGGCAGGAATACACCAAGCTGGGCAGCGGGCACTTCGAGCTGGGCAGCAGGCGCATCAGGCTGGGCAGCAGGCACGAGCACTTCGAGCTTGGCAGCAGGCACTTCGAGCTGGGCAGCAGGCACATCAGGCTGGGCAGCGGGCATGGGCACTTCGAGCTGGGCAGCAGGAACATCAGACTGGGCAGCAGGCATGGGCACTTCGAGCTGGGCAGCAGGCACATCAGGCTGGGCAGCGGGCATGGGCACTTCGAGCTGGGCAGCAGGCGCATCAGGCTGGGCAGCGGGCATGGGCACTTCGAGCTGGGCAGAAGGCACATCAGGCTGGGCAGCAGGCATGGGCACTTCGAGCTGGGCAGCAGGCACATCAGGCTGGGCAGCGGGCATGGGCACTTCGAGCTGGGCAGCAGGCACATCAGGCTGGGCAGCGGGCATGGGCACTTCGAGCTGGGCAGCAGGCACATCAGGCTGGGCAGCGGGCATGGGCACTTCGAGCTGGGCAGCAGGCACATCAGGCTGGGCAGCAGGCATGGGCACTTCGAGCTGGGCAGCAGGCACGTCAGTCTGGGAAGCTGGCACGTCAGTCTGGGAAGCTGGCACGTCAGTCTGGGAAGCTGGCACTGAGGCATCAGGCTGGAAGGCAGGCACTGGGACAATAGACTGGGAAGCTGGCACATCAGACTGGGAAGCTGGCACATCAGACTGGGAAGCAAGCTTCGAGACATCAGGCTGGAGGGCAGGCACTGAGACAACAGACTGGGGAACTGGCACATCACACTGGAAGGCAGGCATCGAGGCATCAGGCTGGAAGGCAAGCTTCGAGACATCAGGCTGGGAAGCTGGCACATCAGACTGGGAAGCTGGCACATCAGACTGGGAAGCTGGCACATCAGACTGGGAGGCAATCTTCGAGACATCAGGCTGGAAGGCAAGCTGCAAGACATCAGGCTGGGAAGCTGGCACATCAAACTGGGAAGCTGGCACATCAGACTGGGAAGCTGGCACATCAGACTGGGAAGCTGGCACATCAGACTGGGAAGCTGGCACATCAGACTGGTAGGTAGGCATCAAGACATCAGGCTGGAAGGCAAGCTTCAAGGCATCAGGCTGGGAGGCTGGTCTCGTCAAACTGGGAAGCTGGCACGTCAAACTGGGAAGCTGGCACGTCAAACTGGGAAGCTGGCACATCAGGCTGGTAGGCAGGCATCGAGACATCAGGCTGGGAAGCTGGCACATCAGACTGGGAAGCTGGCACATCAGACTGGGAAGCTGGAACATCAGACTGGGAAGCTGGAACATCAGACTGATAGGCAGACATCAAGACGTCAGACTGGGAAGCTGGCACATCAGGCTGGGAAGCTGGCACATCTGGCTGGGAAGCTGGCACATCAGGCTGGGAAGCTGGCACATCAGGCTGGGAAATGGGAGCAGGTTGGGTTACTGGCAGGATTGTATGAGTGGGGAAGAACTTCCGTTTCTTCTTTGGCTTAACTGCTGGAGATCTGTAGGTGGCTGTAGGACTGTAGACAGGAGGTGAGGCATACTGAAAGGAAGGGCAGGGATATGGCAAGGAAGGGGGAACAGCAGCCAGAGGGAGTTCTTGTGGGGAAGTTGCAGGTATTAGAGAAGAGGCAGGTGGGTAAAGGCAGGATAGGTACAGGAAGTAGAAACAGGGCATTGATACTTGGTGGGGAGCAGGGTATATTGGACTGCAGCTGAGGTTGCCAGGGGTGATGGGAGAAAGAACATCTGAGCAGGCAGGTATTTAGTAGCAGGTCTGGTTTGTGGAGAGCTGACAGAAGCTGGGCATAACAGGTCTAACCATGCTTGAAGTACAGGTAGCACAAAAGTGGCCTCACATTCCCCCTGTCTGACCAGCGACTGCACTTCATCTATACAATCCTTCAACAACTGTTTGGGACAAACCGAATAATGCTCAAAAAAGGATGCAGAGTCATCCTCCAACAGCCATACTAAGGACGCAACCTGGTTAATGCTGAAGGGGGGAGAAAAGTCATCATGGCCCTTTGGGGTACAAGGCAGAGCCAGCTCTGTACACATTCCAATCAAAGGCTGAACATCCTCAAACCGTATACTGCCCTGATCGACCACAGAGTGAGCTAAACTGATAATCTCCAGCAGCTGATCACTGGACCACCCTTCCAATGTCTGGCGGAGATATTCAGAACTCTCTGTTGCCAACAGAGCATAATAAGCAATTATATCTGAATTCATCCCAGTAATGTGCAACAGAACCGAGATGGTTCCCTTGTGCAGCCACTTCTGGTCAGAGATGGCCTTGGTATACTGTCATGAACAGGTGTGACCAGATTGTGTGGACTGCAAAGAGGAAACCAAAACGCATGTAAAGTGAAATAAGAATGTTTATTTAAGATAAGTAATATAAATAATCAAACACCCCAAATATAAATAGTGCTCAACCAACCGACAGAAACCCACAGACAACAGATAATAAATACAGCAAGGGGCAATACTGGAATCACAGATGTCAGCCAGGCCAGGGTCATACACAGCAGGTCAGCAGGAACAAGGGATATACCAGAAACATAAACGTTTATCCAAGCCAAGGTCATACACAGGAGATCAGCAACTGAACAAGGGCAGGTTGGGAAAGGGAGATAATGGATGGGATAGGATACAGGCTCAGGAACAGGTTCAGGGTCCGGTACAGGTTTACAGGATAGCAGGATAACAGGTCAGGGCGCAAGGAAGAAAGATGCCAAGGCAAGCATATGAGGGCTTGCCGGGTATTTATAGGACTGATTATAATTGACCTCATGTCACAGCTGATCGCAGAGTGTGCTGTTTGCTCCACACTGCCGGAGTGCACCCGCTGGTGGACACCGGTACTACGGCCCAAGGATGCAACAGTGCCACCAGCAGGAGAGACCTCTTACTGCAGGTCCCAGGTGTTGGAAGACACCCACTGGAGGACACTGGTACTGCGATCCAAGAGGCCGATAGCGCCACCAACGGGTAAACCCTCTCATGACAGACGCCCTCCATCCAATCTGACAGAGCTTGAGATATTTTGCAAAGAAGAATAGGCAAAAATGTCACTCTTTAGATGTTCAAAGCTGGTAGAGACATCCCCAAAAAGACTTGCATCTGTAATTGCAGTGAAAGGCGACTCTACAAAGTATTGACTCAGGGGGGCGCTATACAAATGCAGGCCACATATTTCAGATATCAGATGTGTTGGTCTATGACATAAAATCCCAATAAAATACATTTATGTTTTTGGTTGTAACATGACAAAATGTGGGAAATGTCAAGGGTATGAATACTTTTTTAAGGCACTGTGTATATATACAGTGGGGATGGAAAGTATTCAGACCCCCTTAAATTTTTCACTCTATTATATTGCAGCCATTTGCTAAAATCATTTAAGTTCATTTTTTCCTCATTAATGTACACACAGCATCCCATATTGACAGAAAAACACAGAATTGTTGACATTTTTGCAGATTTATTAAAAAAGAAAAACTGAAATATCACATGCTCTTAAGTATTCATACCCTTTGCTGTGACACTCATATATTTAACTCAGGGGCTGTCCATTTCTTCTGATCATCCTTGAGATGGTTCTACACATTAATTTGAGTCCAGCTGTGTTTGATTATACTGATTGGACTTGATTAGGAAAGCCACACACCTGTCTATATAAGACCTTACAGCTCACAGTGCATGTCAGGGCAAATGAGAATCATGAGGTCAAAGGAACTGCCTGAAGAGCTCAGAGACAGAATTGTGGCAAGGCACAGATCTGGCCAAGGTTACAAAAAAAATCTGCTGCACTTAAGGTTCCTAAGAGCACAGTGGCCTCCATAATCCTTAAATGGAAGACATTTGGGACGACCAGAACCCTTCCTAGAGCTGGCCGTCTGGCCAAACTGAGCTATCGGGGGAGAAGTGCCCTGGTGAGAGAGGTAAAGAAGAACCCAAAGATCACTGTGGCTGAGCTCCAGAGATGCAGTCGGGAGATAGGAGAGAGTTGTAGAAAGTCAACCATCACTGCAGCCCTCCACCAGTCGGGCTTAATGGCAGAGTGGCCCGACGGAAGCCTCTCCTCAGTACAAGACACATGAAAGCCCGCATGGGGTTTGCTAAAAAACACCTGAAGGACTCCAAGATGGTGAGAAATAAGATTCTCTGGTCTGATGAGACCAAAATAGAACTTTTTGGCCTTAATTCTAAGTGGTATGTGTGGAGAAAACCAGACACTGCTCATCACCTGTCCAATACAGTCCCAACAGTGAAGCATGGTGGTGGCAGCATCATGCTGTGGGGGTGTTTCTCAGCTGCAGGGACAGGACGACTGGTTGCGATCGAGGGAAAGATGAATGCGGCCAAGTACAGGGATATCCTGGACGAAAACCTTCTCCAGAGTGCTCAGGACCTCAGACTGGGCCAAAGTGTATATGTATTTATAAACATTATGTTATCCAAGCAGCTCCACCCAAAAAAATGAGCACATTTGTATTATTTGCAGAATAAATATAATGAAAACAAAATTACAATATTCACAAATGTAAACAGTAAATGGAAACATTAATATTAATATTGCATTTTAAACCATATCAAAAATGCAAAACTGATATTGATCTATTACTATACGCTGACAGCCATCATCTCAGTACATAAATATTCCTAAAATGATAGTCTTGAAATCACAGGGACTAGTTCTATCATTCATTAGAGTATTGAATCTGCTCATACCATCATTATTAAGTCAAAGATGATGAATTAATAACATAACATCCTTTATTCATACTAAGAGATGGAATCTAACATATCAATTCATCATGTAGAAGCCTAAATTCCTATGAACAGTAATGTGTAAATTCACGAAACAAGATTATAAAATATGAATCATGAATATTAATGCAAACATTCATACAATAATTATAGTTCATATAATCCTTAGGGTAATCGGATCTATAAATTAAACAGTGTAATGTATTTGTACATAATTTTTTTAATTGTATTATGGTTAGACTAAAATGGATAAATATAATATTAGTATTTTATTTGTTAATCGGGTAATTTATGAGTTACTAGTCAAAGGACACCCCCCCCCCCCCACTAAAATATGGTTCTATCCAAAGTTTTAAGGCAAGGCTACAGCTTCTTCTCTACAACACTCTGGGTTGTGGACGTCCTTTTGGTCATGCGGTGCCCTTGATGACATCAGAGTCATTTCAACTACATTTTTCCTATAGGATTATATGTGCACCAGTTCAAGACCGCAATACATCAATAAACATTGCGGCTCTGAAGTGGTTTACCGGGGTTATGGCTGAAGCTATCAGCCATAACCCCGGTATTTTCTTTTTTTTTTTTACAGCCGGGCGATTCTCTTTGTCATAAAAGCGATCCGAGCGGCTCATTAGCTGCTGGATCGCTTTTTAGAAGTAGAAGGAGGGGTCACCCTTCCCGCTGCTCTCTGGTGTTTCTCGAGCTTAACCGTTCTTCTTACTAGGGATGCACCAATACCATTTTTTTTACGAGTAGGAGTACCGATACTTTTTTTTTAGTACTCGCCGATACCAATTACCGATACCTACCGCAACTGTTTTGTTTTCACTTCAGCTGTCAGCAATGGTACAAAGCATTGAAAAGTTATTTACAAATTAAATAGATTTTTTTTTTAATTTTGCGCTTTTTCAGTGTGAAATGTGTAAATATATGTTAATATATATGTGTAAAAATATTTGCAAACAAAAAAAAGTTTTAATTGTTTATCGTTTATAAAATAGACATGAACAAAAAAAAATGCAGGAAAATAATTAAATGGAGGAGAATAGGGAGTTAATTAGAGCTGATTAGAGTAAATTAAGGGTTTATAAGGGGTTAAACAAAGGAACATTTGTTCATCCCTTTGATCTGCAGATGAAGAAACAGAAAGATTCAAAAAGAAACAATGTTTCTTTTTATTTTAGTGTTTCAGTGTCACGTACCTGGTAGGTGGAGCCCGGAGTGCAGAGAACGGCCTCTCGTATACCTCTGACTTAGGAACCCCTGAAGATGAGAACAGGGGCTCAGAAGTGCAGAGGGGCACAAGTGCCTGGCTGGAACACTGGAGTAGAGAGCTGGATCCTGTAGTCAGCAGGGAGGTGCTCTGTAGTCCCGAAGCAGGTTGCAGACAGCAGGGAGGTGCACTGTAGTCCAGTAGCAGGTAGCAGACAGCAGGGAGGTGCACTGTAGTCCCGTAGCAGGTTGCAGACAGCAGGGAGGTGCACTGTAGTCCAGTAGCAGGTAGCAGACAGCAGGGAGGTGCACTGTAGTCCCGTAGCAGGTTGCAGACAGCAGGGAGGTGCACTGTAGTCCCGCAGCAGGTTGCAGACAGCAGGGAGGTGCACTGTAGTCCCGCAGCAGGTTGCAGACAGCAGGGAGGTGCAGACAAGCCGGGTCAAGGTACTGGCAGGCAGATCAGGTACAGGAGGGCAAACCAAGAGAATAGTCAGAGTCCAAGCCGAGATCGGGGCAGGCAGCAAACAGGTAAGTCAGGAACAAGCCAAGTAGGTACTGGATACAGAGAAACTGGTAACAAGGGAGCAGAGGTCTCAGGAAAACGCTGTAGACCGGACAGCAAGGCAGCATTGGAACAGTCTCCTTTAAATAGCCCATCTTGGTGCCAAGTGTGTTACAGGGGGCGCGTGCGCGCACCCGCGCGCCGTTATTGGCGCTATTGCGCACGCGCGTTCGCCCATTAGCACTATTGGCGCTATTGCGAGCGCGCGAGCGCCGGATGGCGCTTACAGGCATTCTTTTAATCTTCTGTTTGCTGGAATGACTACAAGAGGGCTTTTCCTGACATTCAGGCTGAGCAATGTTGTTAATAAACATTTTGACAGCTCCAATTACCGGACTTCTTTAACACTTCAGCTGTCAACAGGGGAGACCCACTGACAGCTCAAAGAACTGAGCTTGAAAGTATAGGTTTCAGGTATTGGTGCATTGTGCAAATACTCGGTATGGGCACCGATACCGATACTAGTATTGGTGTAACCCTACTTCTTACCAACAAGCCCGGGAAATGATCTGACAGTTCACGGGGCTGGTCACAGAGGTGAGGAGAGACTAGATGGTCTCTCCCCACTTCTATGAGCTAGGAGGACCGGAGCGACGTCATAACATTACTTCTGGTCTAAAGTGGAAGTAAACTTTTCTTTTTTATTTTTTTTAAAGCAAAAAATTCATTTTTTTTTTTTTTTTTTTATCTGATGCTTTTAAAGGTAGAGCAGAGATTTATAGAAAAAATTCTGAAGATAACTTATATGTGTCTTAGATTCTACGATCCCCCTGAAGATGACCACCTCATGGTCGAAACGCGCGGGGATACAAATACCCATAGCCTCTGCTATGCAACCATGTTCATTATCATTTTCTGTATATGTTGTTTGCATGTCATGTTGTGGAATATGTATCACACCACTTGGCCAGATCTTTTACATTGGATTTTAACCATACTGTGATTCTTTATAAATCCTTGAATAAACAATCTTCCATAGAATAATTTTGATCATGCCTACACTGCTGTCTAAAGCCCCATTTGGGAAATTGCCTGTTTTCTATACCAGTATTTCGGGGTGTGCAGCTCATACATCTATCCGTTATGTGTTTTTTTCTTTTTCTACGAGCAGAGATTTATAAACCCCAGATCTCTCCATAAAGAGGACCTGTCATCCCTTATTTCCATCACAAATGATGTTTACATTCCTTGTGATAGAAATAAAAGTGATTAAAATATAAAAACAATTAAAGGGACAGTGTAAAAATAAAAAAAATCATGAAATAAAAAAAATTAAAGCACCTCCATCCCTCTGTGCTCGCACGCAGAAGCGAAACGCATATGTAAGTCGTGAACGCATATGTAAACGGTGTTCGCACCACACATGTGAGGTATCACCACGAACATTAAAGCAAGAGCATTAATTCTAGCACCATACCTCTTCTGTAACTCTAAAGAGGTAAAAAAAAATTTAAAGCGTCGCCTATGGAGATTTTAAAATATTGTGGTTTGTCGCCATTTCACTAGTGTGCGCAGTTTTAAAGTGTGACATGTTAGGTAAGTGGAAATAAACTTTTTTTTTTTTTTTTTTTTTAAGCAAAAGATTAATTTTTGTTTTTTATCTGATGCTTTTAAAGGTAGAGCAGAGATTTATAAACCCCAGATCTCTCCATAAAGAGGACCTGTCATCCCTTATTTCTATCACATTACGTTTACATTCTTTGTGATAGAATTAAAAGTGATTAATAAATCAAAAAATAAAAAATAAAAGGACAGTGTAAAAATAAAAAAAAGTATTAAATAATAATAAAAAAAAAATTAAAGCACCTCCATCCCTCTGTGCTCGCACGCAGAAGCGAAACGCGTATGTAAACGGTGTTCGCACCACACATGTGAGGTATCACCACGAACATTAAAGCAAGAGCATTCATTCTAGCACCATACCTCTTCTGTAACTCTAGAGAGGTAAAAAAAAATTGAAAGCGTCGCCTATGGAGATTTTTAAATATTGTAGTTTGTCGCCCTTTCACTTAGTGTGCGCAATTTTAAAGTGTGACATGTTAGGTATCTATTTACCAGGCATAAAGTCATCTATTATACTTCACCAAAAAACATACAAACACCAAAAAACATACACACATGTGGTATCGCTGCGATCGTCAGGAGCAGGAGAATTTATTTTAGGTTGTTCTTTGGTGGAAGGTTATGGCAGTAACAAGAAATATACAGCTAAATTTACAAAAAAAGTTTGTTTTTTTTTTACTATTTTGAGACATTATTCATTATATTATTTTGCTGATAATAAAAAAAAAATCAGGAGGTATCCATAACTATTTACTACCAAATGAAAGCCCAATTTGTCCTGAAAAAAAAAAAAAAAAACGTGGTAAAATCCACCTGAATGCACACAGTTTTAATTTGTCAAAATATGCTTATAGGCATTTAGATTTGTTTTACTCTTAGGTATGAAGGGGTTAAGGGAGGGTAACAACACCCTTTTAAGGACCCCCTTTAGGAAATTGTAGAATGCCAGGGACAAAGACTGATGTGAATGGGTTCAATGGTCAATCACAATATCAGTTCTGCATACAAAGAGCCAGGGCTTTTTTTTTTCAGCGGAAACGCAGGGAAGCGCAGGGGAACGCAGGGGAACGCAGTTCCGCCACCTCCAGCACTAGATGTATGCAATGGCAAGGGGTGCTGGGATGAGCTGCAGGGTCTATTGATACTGGCTGCTGGGGGAATCTATTGTCACTGGAGGGGATCTATTTTTGCAGGGGGGTCTATTGTTGCTTGGGAGGTCTGTTGTTATTGTTAGTGGATCTACCGTTGCTGAGGGTAAGTCTTATGTTGCTGGGGGGTCAGTTGTTGCTAGGAGGGACCTGCTGTTGAGGGAGGGGTCTATTGTTGCTTGCTGCTGGAGGCTATTAAAGCTGGCTGCAGGGAGATTTGCTGTTGCTGCTGGGGTCTATTGTTGCTGGGGGGGGGGGTATATTGTTGCAAGTGGTTCATTGTTGCTGAAGGGATTTGTCGTTGATGGGGGGGGGGGGGTCTATTGTTGCTGGCTGCAAGGGATCTATTTTATTGCTTTTCTTGTTATCATTGACAAATTCCATACAAATTACTTAGCACCAAACATGTTATTTGGTTCTGTATTCTCTAAAAGGGGTGGTACTGGGAGGTGGGTAGGAGTTGGAACCAAGGGATGGTGCTCAGAGGTGGGTAGGAGTTGGATCCAAGGGATGGTGCTCAGAGGTGGGTAGGAGTTGGATCCAAGGGATGGTGCTCAGAGGTGGGTAGGAGTTGGAACCAAGGGATGGTGCTCAGAGGTGGGTAGGAGTTGGAACCAAGGGATGGTGCTCAGAGGTGGGTAGGGGGCGGAGACGAAGGATGACATTGAAAGAGAGAGTTCCTGCACCTATTCTCAGAGAAAAAAAGCCCTGCATATTTAAAAATTTAAAAAAAAATTAAAAAAAAAAAAAAATGTCGTTCTAGAAGTGTCAGATGGCCAGATGAAGGAACGATGGAACGATGTTGGCTTATGAAATCTCATCGCATTTACAGTGAGTGGAAAAAGTATTTGATCCCCTGCTGATTTTATCTGTTTGCCCACTGACAAAGAAACGATCAGTCTATAATTTTAATGGTCGGTTTGTTTTAACAATGAGAGGCAGAATAACAACAAAAATATCCAGAAAAACGCATTTCAAAAAAGTTATAAATTGATTTGCATTTTAATGGTAAAATAAGTATTTGATCCCCTGTCAATCAGCAAGATTTCTGGTTCCCTGGTGTCTTCTATACAGGTAACGAGCTTGGATTTAGAGCACTTTATTAACCGCTTCCCGACCGCCTCGCGCAGATATACTGCGGCAGAAGGGCACGTACAGGCAGATTAATGTACCTGTACGTGGCCGTTTAAGACGCGGCTTGCGGGCGTGTGCGCCCGCCGGGAGCTCCGTGATCATGGGTCCCGCGGACTCGATGTCCGCGGGGATACCCGCGATCGTCTCACGGTGAGGAAGAACTGGGAGGTTCTAATGTAAACAAGCATCTCCCCGTTCTCCCTAATGACACAGTCACTGATCACCGCTCCCTGTAATCGGGAGCGGTGATCAGTGACGTGTCACACGTAGTCGCCCCTCCCCCCACAGTTAGAATCACTCCCTAGGACACACTTAGCCCCTACAGCACCACCTAGTGGTTAACCCTTTCACTGCCAGTGACATTTTTTTACAGTAATCAATGCAGTTTTTTAGCATTGATCGCTGTATTAATGTCAATGGTCCTAAAAATGTGTCAAAAATTGTCCGATGTGTCCGCCATATTGTCGTAGTCAGGATAAAAAATTGCAGATCGCTGCCATTACTAGTAAAAAAAAAAAATTATCAATAAAAATGCCATAAAACTATCCCCTATTTTGTAGACGCTATAACTTTTGCACAAACCAATCAATAAACGCTTATTGCGATTTTTTTACCAAAAATATGTAGAAGAATACGTATCGGCCTAAACTGAGATAAAAAAATGTGGTTTTTTTTATATATTTTTTTGGGATATTTATTATAGCAAAAAGTAAAAAATAATGCGTTTTTTTTCAAAATTGTCGCTATTTTTTTGTTTATAGCGCAAAAAATAAAAACCGCAGAGGTGATCAAATACCACCAAAGAAAGCTCTGTTTGTGGGGAAAAAAGGACGTCAATTTTGTTTGGGAGCCACGTCGCATGACCGCGCAATTGTCAGTTAAAGCGACGCAGTGCTGCATCACAAAAAGTGGTCTGGACTTTGGCCAGCCAAATGGTCCAGGGCTGAAGTGGTTAGAGTGCTCCTAATCTCAGCTTGTTACCTGTATAAAAGACAGCTGTCCACATAATCAATCAATCAATATCCAATCTCTCCACCATGGCCAAGACCAAAGAGCTGTCCAAGGATGTCGGGGACAAGATTGTAGACCTACACAAGGCTGGAATGGGCTACAAGACCATCGCCAAGCAGCTTGGTGAGAGGGTGACAACAGTTGGTGAGATTATTTGCAAATGGAAGAAACACAAAATAACTGTCAATCTCCCTCGGTCTGGGGCTCCATGAAAGATCTCACCTCGTGGAGTTTCAATGATCATGAGAACGGTGAGGAATCAGCCCAGAACTACACAGGAGAATCTTGTCAACGATCTCAAGGCAGCTGGGACCATAGTCACCAAGAAAACAATCAGGAACACACTACGCTGTGAAGGACTGAAATCCTGCAGCACCCACAAGGTCCCCCTGCATGTACAGACCTGTCTGAAGTTTGCTAATGAACATCTGAATTATTCAGAGGAGAACTGGGTGAAAGTGTTGTGGTCAGATGAGACCAAAATGGAGCTCTTTGGCATCAACTCAACTCGCCGTGTTTGGAGGAGGAGGAATGCTGCCTATGACCCCAAGAACACCATCCGCACCGTCATACATGGAGGTGGAAACATTATGTTTTGGGGGTGTTTTTCTGCTAAGAGGACAGGACAACTTCACCCCATCAAAGGGACGATGGACGGGGCCATATACGGTCAAATCTTGGGTGAGAACCTCCTTCCCTCAGCCAGGGCATTAAAAATGGTTCATGGATGGGAATTCCAGCATGACAATGACCCAAAACATACTGCCAAGGCAACAAAGGAGTGGCTCAAGAAGAAGCACATTAAGGTCCTGGAGTGGCCTAGCCAGTCTCCAGACCTTAATCCCATAGAAAATATGTGGAGGGAGCTGAAGGTTTAAGTTACCAAACCTCAGGCTCGAAACGTTAATGACCTGCAGAGGATCTGCAAAGAGGAGTGGGACAAAATCCCTCCTGAGATGTGTGCGAACCTGGTGGCCAACTCCAAGAAACGTCTGACCTCTGTGATTGCCAACAAGGGTTTCTCCGCCAAGTACTAAGTCATGTTTTGCGAAGGGGTCAAAAACATTTTTCCCATCCCTGTAACACGGCTAATGTTCTTTCCCCAGGTGATTCTTTGCATTCTGAATACCAATGTGATGATATTTCCCTTCTTGTGTGCAATGAAAGGGACTATTTTTTTTTTTTTTTTTTTACCAGCACAGGAGGAAATCTGTTTCATTCACAGACGCCGTAAACTGAATCTTTCCTAATTAAAGGCTGCAAGGGAAAAAAAAAAATGTTTTAATAAAATCTCCGCCACCGCTTAATGACTAGCGGATGTGATCCGGAGGGCAGGAGGAGCGACATTTCATAGCAATCAATAGGCATTAAACCCCAATCAATCTGGTTTATTATCCATGAGCCTACATCACCTTTACAACTATTGTATCTTATTCACAATGTCGCTCATAAAAGAGCGCCAGGGCCCAATCAATTTTAAGCATGCACTTTACAAAAAAGAAAATTGTTTGTTCTGGAATCGGTTTCTGTTTTTCTTTTTTCTTCCTTTGATGGAGGCATTCTCAGGCAAGGCGGGTGAAGAATTTAGAGGATGAAATTGGATAGATAGGTGAGAGCCGGCAGTCTTCTGGGTCACAGCTGAAGGTTCTGCAGATGTTTCCTAAAGTGAAAGATTCAACAACTGACCATAAACGATGAACGGAAAGATTTAGAGCCGAACTCCGGGAAAAAAACCTTCATGTCAGTATATTTCTCAAAAGCCACAAAGGATATAAATCTGCTTTGTGTGCACCAAATGCCTTTGCAAACCCAGATATTACCTTATAAAAAGCAGCAGTGACATCATCACGGTGCTGTGCATAGCCTGTGCAGAGAGCAGAGCTGTGGGAGGGGCCCAGCAGGCTCCACCCGCTACAGGCTGCCTGCAGAAAACTACAGGAGGGGGCGGAGACAAGACCAGTCACCCTGCACAAGGAGAGAGCGAGAGATAGAGAGAGCAGAGCTCTGGGAGGGGCCCATCAGTCTCCACCTGCTACAGGCTGCCTGCATAAAATGACAGGAGGGGGCGGAGACAAGACCAGTCACCCTGCACAAGGGGAGAGAGAAAGCAGAGCTGCGGGAGGGGCCCATCAGGCTCCACCCACAACAGACTGCCTGCAGAAAACTACAGGAGGGGGCGGAGACAAGACAAGTCACCCTATACAAGGAGAGGGAGAAAGCAGAACTGTGGGAGGGGCCCAGCAGGCTCCACCCACCATAGGCTGCCTGCAGAAAATGACAGGAGACGGCGGAGACAAGACCAGTCACCTTGCACAGGGAGAGAGAGCGAGAGATAGAGAGAGCAGAGCTCTGGGAGGGGCCAGCAGGCTCCACCTACTACAGGCTGCCTGCAGAAAACTACAGGACGGGGCAAAGACGAGACCTCTACCCCTGCACAAGGAGAGGGAGAAAGAAGAACTGTGGGAGGGGCCCATCAGGCTCCACCTACTACAGGCTGCCTACAGAAAACTACAGGAGGGGGTGGAGATAAGAACAGTCACCCTGCACAGGGAGAGAGAGAAAGCAGAGCTGTGGGAGGGGCCCAGCAGGCTCCACCCACTACAGGCTGCCTGCAGATAACTACAGGAGGGGGCGGAGACAAGACCAGTCCCCCTGCACAAGGAGAGAGAGAGCAGCAGTGGGCGGTCTTTATTACAGGAAGTCTCACACTGGATTACTGCACAGATCTGGAGGAAATACACAAAGCGCACCGAGATTCAAGAAGATTAATAAACATGATAAACGGATTTAGACAATTTTTGCTTTTCTCGGAATCCAGCTTTAAGCAAAATTGATTTGAGGTAGAAACTCTAAAAGCGGAGTTCCAGCCTGTAAAAAAAAAAAAAATAATAATAATTTAAAGTCAGCAGCTACAAATACTGTAGCTGCGGACTTTTATTATAAGGACAGGACACCCCAAGTCGATCCATCCATCTGCTTAGGCAATATAATGATATTATTAGTATTAATTAACAGGTGTATTTTTTTTTTTTTTTGAGGGGGGGGGTGTTTTGGGGTAAAGTAGTTTCATTTAGTGCTCTTCATATTGGTGTTTTTTTTTCCCTTTGTGTATATTTATTTCTGTACTGTCAAAACTCTTAACTTCATTTAAATCATTGAGCTGCTTAGATGATAAAATCTTCACATTACTATTATTATTATAATTATTTAAAAGGTTTATTTTATTTTGGAGGGGGTGGGGGTGGGGTGTTATTGACCTTTTATTTCGTTTTTTGTGCATTTGTTTGTGTACTGTCACTTTAAGCAAAATTGATTTGAAGTAGAAGCTCTTAATTAACCACATTGAGCTTCCTCCAGGCAGTACAATTATCATTTTATTATAATAATATTTATTATTACTATTTTATTTATTTTATAACAGGTGTATTTTTTATGCATTTTTTTAAATATTTAATGCAATGTTCTTCATATTGGTGTTTTTTTTTCTCCTTTTTATGTTTTTATTTGTTAATAATAAGACTAATTAATTAATAATGCCCTCCCGGCGTTTTAAGCCCGAGCTGTAGCCATCTTTCGGCTATAGCGTGGGCGCGAAGTGGTTAATTAATTCACGTGATTTAGTGAGAAGAGTATTTGCTGGATTTTTCACAATTCTCCCATCCATACCGGTTATTTTATCAGACTTCACATTAATGCAAATTACAGCACTCTGGACAACGTGAGCCGGCATTTTCCGGAGAGAGTGAAGTGGCATTTAGGTGATCTATTCCTTATATTTTATGCCTCTTTAGAAGAAAACTTTGTGGATTTAATATGATGCGTCTGGCTGAAAACCCCCAGATTTACGATTTTTTAGGATAATTATATTAGAATCCTTTTGCTTGGCGGCCGTGATGAATTTCCTTCACGGAAGATCATTTATAACAAAGGTACATAGTTTGTAAAGCAGCCTGGTCAGTGCATTACTAGAAATATAGTAAAGCCGAGTTCCGGGCAGGTATCAAAGACACAATTAATGCCTTTTCTTAACGACCGGCGACTTACTCGCACGCCGCTCGACTTTGGGTCCATAAAGACACGGATGAGCGAGTTTGGGAGTGGAGGAAGTTGACTGGCCTGCACAGAGTCCTGACCTCAACCTGATAGAACACCTTTGGGATGAATCAAAGTGGAGACCGCGAGCCAGGACTTCTCATTCAACATCAGTGCCTGACCTCACAAATGCTCTTCTGGAAGAATGGTCAAACATTCCCATAGACACACTCCTAAACCTTGTGGACGGCCTTCCCAGAAGAGTTGAAGCTGTTATAGCTGCAAAGGGGGGGCCAACTCAATATTGAACCCTACGGACTAAGACTGGGATGTCATTAGAGTTCATGTGTGTGTAAAGGCAGGCGTCCCAATACTTTTGGTAATATAGTGTATGTGTGTGCCCTCTGTTCCTGTACTTGTGTGCATTGCTTATTGTGTGTTTTTTATATGTGCCAATTGAATAAAGACGTTACTGCACTGTGGGGCTCTCTTGCATCCCTTTCTGCCTTTTTATGACATCGTTTTGGTCTAGGCCGGAAACCAGGAAGCACCTGAAGAAATGTAATAAAAAATAAAATAGAAAAAAGTTTTGAAAAAGTAATTATAATATAACTTCCTATCCATTTACTAATGCTAGCAGCATAAGAATACCCTAGTTACGGACCGCCCGCCGCAGTTGTACTCCGGCAGGTTGGCTCCCCAGCGCAAATCAACGTCATTGTACATCGGGCGCGTACACGGCTATTTGTAGGCGCACCCATTTGTAAGCGGGGGGAGCCAACCAGCCGGTCCGGCAGACTCGATGTCCACTGGCCACACCCGCAATCGCTCCAGCAACAGGCAGAACGGGATCTGTCAGTGTAATCAAACAGATCCCCATTCTGTCTTAGGAGGAGAGAGAGATCGTCTGTTCCTAGTGATCATACACCTCTCAACTTTCTGAGATGGGAATGAGGGACACCTATCAGCAAAAGTATGCAGGTATAGGACACGCCCCTTGCCACGCCCCCTTAAAGGAGAATTGTACAAAAAAACAAGATTGGTTAAACCCACAAGTGCTTTTTTTTTACCACTACTATTCCTTTATATTGGCTTTTGGAATTTACAAATGCAGCAATTTAGAAATTGAAAGAAAGCGGGGAAACACTTTTTGATAGATAAAAAGTGCATTTTATATACATCTATATGGATCAGACCAAAATGAGGGACACATGAGGAGGAATGAGGGACGGAGGGACATTGCTCCAAATCAGGGACAGTCCCTCGAAATCAGGGACAGTTGGGAGGTATGTGTATTAGGAACAGACGATCTCTCTCTCCTCCTCCAGTGAGCCCATCCCCCCTTCAGTTAGAACACACCCAGGGAACACAGTTAACCCCTTCCCTGCCAGGGACATTTACACAGTAATCAGTGGCTATTTTTAGCTCTGATCGCTGTATAAATGTCACTGGTCCAAAAAAAGTGTCAAAAGTGTCCGATCCGACCGCCGCAACGTCGCAGTCCTGCTAAAAATCGCAGATCGCTGCCATTAGTAGTAAAAAAAAAAGATTAAAATGCCAAAAATCTATCCCATAGCTTATAGACGCTATACCTTTTGCGCAAACTTATCAATATAAGCTTATTGCGATTTTTTTTTTTTTACCAAAAAGATGTAGCAGAATACATATTGGCCTAAACTGAGGAAGAAATTTGTTTTTTTTTTTTCATTTTTATTTTATATTTATTATAGCAAAAAGTAAAAAATATTGTTTGTTTTTTCTTGTTTTGTTTTTTTTTTTAAATTGTCGGTCTTTTTTTTTGTTTAATAGCGCAAAAAAATTAAAACCGCAGAGGTGATCAAATACCACCAAAAGAAAGCTCTATTTGTGGGGAAAACAATTTTTGTTTGGGTACAGCGTCGCACGACCGCGCAATTGTCAGTTAAAGCGACGCAGTGCCGTATCGCAAAAAAAAAATAGCCTGGTCATGAAGGGCACAAATCCTTCCGGGGCTGAAGTGGTTAAACATGGTTCACGTTGATTTGAGAAGGTTCACTTCCACTTTAGGAATGAATAGTAAGAAGTGTTCACGGGGGGCTCAGTAACCTTTATTAATGCAACTAAGCAATGGACCGGTATGGGGAAGAATTGCTCTTTCCTCTCCTTTTAAGCCCTTGCACAGATGGGCTTTATCTTAAATAAGAACAGGAAGCTTTTAAAAGCATTTGCAAAGCTCTCATCAAGCTTTCAGCTGCTTTCTTAAAGGTTTTAAAACCACCTTTTAACTCCACTTTGGCGATTGTTAAATACAGATCACAATGGGAGCGTTAAGTGTTTTTCCACTTTTGCAGCCAGATTGGGATGGCGCATTCTTTATATTTATTTGTTACATGTTCCCGTTATTTTTTTATTTTTCCATCTATTAAACCTTCTGCCCTTGTGGTTGTTTTAACTTTGGATAGTAAAACTTCTTTTTTTCTGCCAGTAAATACCTTATACAGTCCACTTCCTGTTTCTTGTCTGGCCATTAGCCTAGGCTTCGGACATCATGACACCAAAAGTATTGGGACGCCTGCCTTTACACACACATGAACTTTAATGGCAACCCAGTCTTCGTCCGTAGGGTTCAATATTGAGTTGGCTCCGCCCTTTGCAGCTATAAGAGCTTCAGCTCTTCTGGGAAGGCTGTCCACAAGGTTTAGGAGTGTGTCTGTGGGAATGTTTGACCATTCTTCCAGAAGAGCATTTGTGAGGTCAGGCACTGATTTTGGACGAGAAGGCCTGGCTCGGAGTCTCCGTTTTAATTCAGCCTAAAGGTGTTCTATCAGGTTGAGGTCAGGACTCTCTGCAGGCCAGTTAAGTTCCTCCACCCCAACTTTATGGACCTTGCTTTGTGCACTGGTGCGCAGTCAGATTTGGAACAGGAAGGGGCCATCCCCTTAAATTGTCCAAAATGTCTTGGTATGCTGAGGCCTTAAGAGTTCCCTTCATTGGAACTAAGGGGCCAAGCCCAACCCCTGAAAAACAACCCAACACCATAATCCCCCCTCCGCCAAATGATTGGGACCAGTGCACAAAGCAAGGTCCATAAAGACATGGATGAGGGAGTTTGGGGTGGAGGAACTTGACTGGCCTTGAGTCCTGACCTCAACCCGATAGAACACCTTTGGGATGAATTAGAGCGGAGACTGCGAGCCAGGCCTTCTTATCCAACATCAGTGCCTGACCTCATAAATGCACTTCTGGAAGAATGGTCAAACATTCCCGTAGACACCCTCCTAAACCTTGTGGACGGCCTTCCCAGAAGAGCTGAAGCTGTTATAGCTGCAAAGGGTGGGCCAACTCAATATTGAACCCTACAGACTAAGACTGGGATGCCATTAAAGTTCATGTGTATGTAAAGGCAGACGTCCCAATACTTTTGGTAATATAGTGTAGTTTTAATTGTTGATAAGAAACTCGTATAAAAACAGCCAACATATTTCAGAGGCAGCACTGCTCCGTCTTCATCAGGGCTCAACACAGAGTAAAACTTGGATAGGGTCATAGAAAACATTGCCTTTTACAGATCTATATTAGAAACCAGTATTGGACTCTCCTCATGGAGGAACAACTTGACAGCAGTTTCTGAGCGACAACAGCAACTAATCCAAACTTTATGAAGATGGGATAAAAAAACGGGTTAGGTGCCAGTCCCACTAAAGGGCAACAGAACCTGCACAGGTTTCTGTCAAGCTGAAGACCAACTGGCATGAGAGTTGGGATGCAGACGCCACACTGAGATGGTATCAGAAACGCAGAAACTCCAAGGTGATGGATATGCAATAGTCTTTGTGTAGGTGGAATGCAGCGTGCTGCGGCGACAATAACACACACAATCTAATGCCCCGTACACACGGTCGGATTTTCCGATGGAAAATATCCGATCGGAGCGTGTTGTTGGAAATTCCGACCGTGTGTGGGCTCCATCGGACATTTTCCATCTGATTTTCCGACACACAAAGTTGGAGAGCAGGAGATAAAATTTTCCGACAACAAAATCCGTTGTCAGAAATTCCGATCGTGTGTACACAAATCCGACGGACAAAGTGCCACGCATGCTCAGAATAAATAAAGAGATGAAAGCTATTGGCCACTGCCCCGTTTATAGTCCCGACGTACATGTTTTACGTCACCGCGTTTAAAACGATCGGATTTTCCAACAACTTTTGTGTGACCGTGTGTATGCAAGACAAGTTTGAGCCAACATCCGTCGGAAAAAATCCTAGGATTTTGTTGTCGGAATGTCCGAACAAAGTCCGACCGTGTGTACGGGGCATAAGTGCGATGAAAGAACTTGTAATGAAATAATGCAGAGCCAGTTCAGAAATAACCCAGTGGGAAGGCAGCCCAGCTGGGAACACTTATGCCGCGTACACACGGTCAGATTTTCCAACGGGAAATGTTAGATGTGAGCTTGTTGGCTGAAAGTTCCAACCGTGTGTACGCTCCATCGGACAATTGTGATGTCCCTCCTCGTCAGGGAGCTTTCCCTGCTGCTAGTTCTGTCCCTACCGCGTGGGGTACCCGTTCTTACTCTACCCGCTCGCCAAAATGTGCACCAAACCTGGCAGCCTGGGCCAATAGTTGCTGGTGTCACATGGGATGGCAGCATCCGATGGGATAGCTTCCCCAGAAACCATAGAGGAACCACGTTCTGCTTGACTTCCTCTCCAACTGCAGTGCCACTGTAGAAGAGCCAACAAAACTTTGTTGTCGGAATTTCCGATCGTGTGTACACAAGTCCGTCGCACAAAAGTTCACGCATGCTCGGAATCAAGCAGAAGGAGCTGCACTGGCTATTAAAATTCCTTCTTCTCGGCTCATTCGTACGTCTTGTACATCACTACGTTCCCACGTTCGTAATTGTTGGGCCACATTTGTGTGTGCAAGACAAGTTGGAGCCAACATCCTTCGAAACAAAAATCCATGGTTTTGTTGGCGGAAAAGTCCGATCGTGTGTACGGGGCATTACAGTTCCAACAGCGTATAGATTCAGCTGAACAGGATTCCTCCGAACTGGCAGCACCTGTAGAGAGGGGTAGAATGCCGCCTGGCCGTCTTGTGCCCAAGCAGGAAGATGTCCAGAGAAGTTGCGAGCCCTGTGATGTCCCTCCTTGTCAGGAAACTTTCCCTGCTTCTAGTTCTGTCCCTACCATGTGAGGTACCTGTCCCTACTCTACCCGCTCGCCAAAATGTGCACCAAACCTGCTGGTGTCACATGGGACGGCAGCATCCGATGTGATAGCTTCCCCATAAACCATAGAGGAACCATAGAGGAACCACATTCTGCTTGACTTCTTCTCCAACTGCAGTGCCAGTGTGGAAGAGCACCACCTGCCTACATGTGTGCCAGACAATTTAGACCATCCACTGTGCACTAAGAAACTATAACAGAAACTATTTGGCTCTCAGTTGTTTTTGAGATATTGTTTTGTTAATCGGAATGTTTTCTGTTCTGAATGTTGTTCAGTAAAGTCAGTCCAGTTTCGGCACAAACTCTCGTTTTATTGCTCATTCCCTCTAAGCAACGAATACAGCATATGGGGTTAAGAATGTTTTGCCATGGGTTAAAGCATATGTCAAGTAAATGAAACAAAAAAAAAGTAGTTTGTCATGTGTTGTCAAAGAGAAAGGTAGGAGCACAACTATATATCTGGCACATCTACAGTTATTTTTCTGTATTTGCAGCATGTTATATCCCTTTAAACATGCTGCAAGTACAGAGAAATAACTGTAGATGTGCCAGAAATATAGTGTGCTCCTAACTTTCTCTTTGACATGACAACACATGACAACCTGTCTACTTCACTTCTCATGGATTACGAAGAACAAAAACCTCTCCTCGTCTTCATAAACCCTCTTCATATTCATATTCCCTCCTCAACTCCATACCCTTCAACATCTCCACAACTCCTCATCATCTCCATTATTCATCTCCCAAAGCACCCTCCCCATGTTGAGGGCATGTGGTCTGGTACGGTTCAGGAGGGGGGAGGGGGGCTCTCTCGTCCCCCCTCTTTTCCTCCAGCCTGCCAGGTTGCGTGCTCAGATAAGGGTCTGGTATGGATTTGAGGCGGGGACCCCTACGCCATTTTTTTTTTTTTTTTTGGCGCCGTGTTCCACTTATTATCCATACCAGGCCTGAAGGGCCTGGTATGGATTTTGGGGGGACCCCCATGCAATTTTTTTTTAATTCTTGGTTCGTGTCCCAAAGGGCCAAAGGGCCTGGTAATGGACTGGGAGGGGGACCCATGCCATTTTTTTTCAATGAGTTTTAACTATATTGCCGAGACCCAACAATTCATTACAGCCGCGATCAGTTTTAAATGACAAAAACCTCTCCTCGTCTTCATAAACCATCTTCATCTCCATATTCCCTCCTCAACTCCATACCCTTCTACATCTCCACAACTCCTCCTCATCTCCACATTCATCTCCCAAAGCACCCTCCCCATGCTGAGGGCATGTGGTCTGGTACGGTTCAGGAGGGGGGAGGGGGGTTCTCTCGTCCTCCCTCTTTTCCTGCAGCCTGCCAGGTTGCGTGCTCAGATAAGGATCTGGTATGGATTTTGGGGGGGACCCCTACGCCATTTTTTTTTTATTTGGCACCAGATTCATCTTAACCCCTTCCCGCCGACCGTACGCACATATGCGTACTCGGCTTTCCGGGGTTATACCGGGATGATGCCCACAGCTGCAGGCATCATCCCGGTACCGTTGTTTTCAGCGGGCGATCGGCTACCCATATATAACAACCGATGCGGCTAAAAGCCGCTCGGTTGTTATACCGGAGGAGCGGGAGGGGACATCCCCCCCCTCCCGCCGCCTCCCGCCGCTGTTACCGGGCCTCCCGTGCAATCGGGAGTCCCGGTGTCCGTTCGGCTGCCTTCGGCGGCTGGGGGCGGACTGGAACGAAGCTGCGAGCGGCTTCGTTCCAGCCTTCTTGTTGAAAACGCGGAAGCGACGTCATGACGTCACTTCCCGTTTACTCGGCTGCCAATGGCGCCGAATTTAAAAAAGTACACAGTATTCAGAATCGCCGTTTTCGGCGATCTGAATACTTTGAAGTGTAAAGGAGGGATGGGGGGTCTTTTAGACCCCCCATCCCTCCATAAAGAGTACCTGTCAGCACCTATTACTGTCACAAGGGATGTTTACATTGCTTGTGACAGCAATAAAAAAAAAAAAAAAAAATTTAAAACGCAATTTATAAAAGTACAAAAATAAATAAAATAAATAAAAAAAATTTTTTAAAGTGCCCCCGTCCCCGCGAGCTCGCGTAGCGAAGAAAACGCATACGGAAGTCGCGCCCGCATATGTAAACGGTGTTCAAATCACACATGTGAGGTATCGCCGCGATCGTCAGAGCGAGAGCAATAATTCTAGCCCTAGACCTCCTCTGTAGCTCAAACCTGGTAACCGTAAAAATTTTTTAAAGCGTCGCCTATGGAAATTCATAGGTACCGTAGTTCGTCGCCATTCCACGAGTGCGTGCAATTATAAAGGGTGACATGTTTGGTATCTATTTACTCGGCGTAACATCATCTTTCACATTATACAAAAAAATTGGGGTAACTTTACTGTTTGGATTTTTTAAAATTCATGAAAGTGTCACTTTTCCAAAAATTTGCGTTTAAAACACCGCTGCACAAATACCGTGTGCTAAAAAATATTGCAACAATTGCCATTTTATTCTCTAGATTCTCTTCTAAAAAATATATATATAATGTTTGGGGGTTCTAAGTAATTTTCTAGCAAAAAATATGGATTTTAACTTGTAAACACCAATTTTCAAAAATAGGCTTAGTCATGAAAGGGTTAATATCCATACCAGACCTGCAGGCCTGGTATGGATTTTGGGGGGACCCCCACGCAAATTTTTTTTCAATTTTTGGTTCGGGGGCCAAAGGGCCTGGTAATGGACTGTGGGGGGATCCCATTCCATTTTTTTTTCAATTAGTTTTATCTATATTGACCCAACAATACATTACAGCTGCTATCAGTTTTAACTGACTTTTTTCCTTTAGAAATGTCATTTTGATGTGGTATTTTTCTAAACACAGGAAAACTGCACCACTTTACAGGCATACTATAAACACCCCCCAGACACGATATTTAAAGGTATATTTCACTTTTATTGTTTTACTAAGCATTAATAAAAAAATCACTGCTCCCGAAAAAACTTAAGTTTTTAAAACTTTTTTTTGCATTGATACATGTCCTCTGGGGCAGGACCAGGGTCCCCAAACACTTTTTATGGCAATAACTTGCATATAAGCCTTTAAAATTAGCACTTTTGTTTTTTTCGATTTGCCGCGAACACCGCATATTGTTCACTGTTCAGCGAAAATCCAATGTTCGAGTCGAAATTACGTTCGACTCGAACATCTGGCTCATCCCTAATTATCATTGGGCACAGTAGTGGCGTCCCTGGTGATGTCAGTAGCAGTTAGTCAGTCAACCCCCCCCCCCCCTGCGCGCACGCGTCAGTAAGTGTCAGATTTCCTGCCGCACTATGTCAGTCCCATTATAAGTCACTGGTCACTGCTATTACTAGTATGAAAAAAATACTACAATATATATACCATAGTTTGTAAATGGTATAACTTTCACGCAAACCAATCAATACACACTTATTGAGATTTTTTTTTTTTTTTATGAAAGCAGAATACATTTTGGCCAAAATTTATGAAGACATTTTTTTTTTAATTATTAAATATGTTTTATAGCAGAAAGTAAAAATGTTGGGTTTTTTTTTTTTGCTAAAATTTCAGTCTTTTTTTAGTTTTCATATTGCAAAAAAAACAGTGGTGATCAAATACCACCAAAAGAAATCTCTATTTGTGTGAAAAAAATTTAATTTGGGTACAGTGTTGCACGACCACACAATTACCAGTTAAAATAGCGCAGTGCTGAATAGCAAAAAATGGCCTGGTCATGAAGAGGGTAAAGCCTTCTCGGAGCTGAGGTGCAAGTGCAATTATTGCTCCAGAGCTTAGTAAATGAGATGAAGGTTCACTTTGCAAAGAATACCCAATCACACGCAAGGAAAATTTTAAAAAGCCAATTTTTTGGTTGCATATGATAGGATGATGTTAGTCACCAGACCTCCCCCTCATTTACTAAGCTCTAGAGCAACTGCACTTTGCAAATCAACCCCAAAGTGATACTTTTAACACCAGTGACACTATTACAGTGATCAGTGCTAAAAATATGCACTGTCACTGCACTAATGACACTGGTTGGGAAAGGGGGTTAACATCAGGGGCGATCAAAGGGTTAGCTGTGTGCCTAGCCAGTGCTCACTCACTGTGGGGGGGGAGTGCTTTGACTATGGGAAGGCACTGATCCATGTCTCTGCTTTGCAGGAACACAGGATTACAGCCTTCCCTACTGACAGAACGGCGATCTGCCACGTTTACATCGCCGCTCTGTCTCTCTGCCTAATGATCGGAGAGGGTGCCGGCGGACTTCAAGTCTGCGGTACCCGCAGATCAGCTCCCGCTGTGTATAATCACAGCATAGGAGGGTTCGCCGGCGACGCACGTGCGCGCCCCGACCCCAAAAATTGCATGATCACGTACTAGGTACACGATCTTGTGCAGGGGAGCCGCCTTGTTGCCGTATATGTAAGTTATATGGTTGTAGTGCATCCCCCCGTAGGAGCCGCTGGTGAATAGGGATCCCCCACCCTGCACAGCTAGGCACAATGAATTTTCAACAGGTGAGCAGAGACAGGAAACAGCCCTTGCGGGTTTTTTTATTTTTTATTTAGGGGTTAATAACTAGACATGTGCAATGCATTTAGTTCCGAATTAGTTAATTCCGAAATTTCTGAATTTCCGAATTTTTCAATTTCCGAAAATTTCGAATTTCCGAACTTGCGAAATTTCGGAAATTTTCTAATTTCAGAATTTTTCGAATTTCGAATTTTCGGAAAATTCAGAATTTCGGAAATTCGGGATTCGGAAATTTTAAATTTCGGAAATTGGAAGATTCTAAATTTTCGGAAATTCGGAATTTGTAAATTTCGGAAATTGGAAAATTGAAAAATTAAAATTCCGAAATTCCATTTTTCGGAAATTTGAAAATTCGGAATTCCAAAATTCGAAAATTCAGAAATTCAGAAATTTGGAAATCCAAAAATTTCTAAAATTCTGAAATTCGTATCTCCAAAAAAAGCAAAAAAAAACGAATGAAACTAAAACGAAAACTAACAAATTTTTTGTCAGTGCACATGTCTATTAATAACTTGGATGGGGATAGGAGTATTATGGGATGCCCACTTGACTGGAGCAAAGGGGTTGATTTACTAAAGGCCAATAGACTGTGCACCTTGGAAAGTGCAGTTGCTCCAGAGCTTAGTAAATGAGGTAAAGCTTCACTTTGCAAAGAACACCCAATCACATGCAAGGAAAATAAAAAAAAAAACAGCATTTTTGCTTGCACATGATTGGTTGATGAAAGTCAGCAGAGCTTCTGCTCATTTACTAAACTCTGGAGCAACTGCACTTACCATATGCAACTGCACTTTCCAAAGTGCACAGTCTTTTTGCCTTTAGTAAATCAACCCCAAAGTCTCTTCAGGGACACTTTAACTGTATAAACTCTCTATATACACTCTCTATATACACTCTCTATATACACTCTCTATATACAGTCTCTATAAACACTCTGTATATACACTCTGTATATACACTCTTTATATACACTCTTTATATACACTCTGTATATACACTCTCTATATACACTCTCTATATACACTCTTTATATACACTCTTTATATACACTCTTTATATACACTCTCTATATACACTCTTTATATACACTCTTTATATACACTCTGTATATACACTCTCTATATACACTCTTTATATACACTCTCTATATACACTCTTTATATACACTCTTTATATACACTCTGTATATACACTCTCTATATACACTCTTTATATACACTCTTTATATACACTCTCTATATACACTCTCTATATACACTCTCTATATACACTCTCTATATACACTCTCTATATACACTCTTTATATACACTCTGTATATACACTCTCTATATACACTCTCTATATACACTCTTTATATACACTCTCTATATACACTCTTTATATACACTCTCTATATACACTCTTTATACACACTCTTTATATACACTCTCTATATACACTCTTTATATACACTCTCTATATACACTCTCTATATACAATCTTTATATACACTCTCTATATACACTCTCTATATACACTCTTTATATACACTCTTTATATACACTCTCTATATACACTCTCTATATACACTCTTTATATACACTCTCTATATACACTCTTTATATACACTCTCTATATACACTCTCTATATACACGCTTTATATACACTCTTTATATACACTCTTTATATACACTCTTTAGATACACTCTCTATATACACTCTTTATATACACTCTTTATATACACTCTTTATATACACTCTCTATATACACTCTTTATATACACTCTTTAGATACACTCTCTATATACACTCTCTATATACACTCTTTATATACACTCTCTATATACACTCTTTATATACACTCTTTAGATACACTCTCTATATACACTCTTTATATACACTCTCTATATACACTCTCTATATACACGCTTTATATACACTCTTTATATACACTCTTTATATACACTCTTTAGATACACTCTCTATATACACTCTTTATATACACTCTTTATATACACTCTTTATATACACTCTCTATATACACTCTTTATATACACTCTTTAGATACACTCTCTATATACACTCTCTATATACACTCTCTATATACACTCTCTATATACACTCTTTATATACACTCTCTATATACAGTCTCTATATACACTCTTTATATACACTCTCTATATACACTCTCTATATACACTTTCTATATACACTCCTTTTCCTCCAGCACATCACTTGCAGAAACACTCAGGCCCGGCTGGAACACTGCTTAGGTGGGATCTCATAGGGTATTCTGTCAGATCCAGCCAAAACCCATTACAGTCAGGGACAATGGGCTCCTTTGGTGTGTAGAAAAAAAGTCCCAGTGTCCAGCTTCCTTCCTGTGGCTACTGATCCCAGCACCACCTCTTCGGGCACTGCCAGCCCACCTGGCTGCAGCTACCCCTTTCACTAACCCTCCTGGCTAATCTTCCATAAACCTCCCAGACCGACTCTCCATCCACCCCAGACTGCCACTCCCCAGACATCTCAGGCTGTCTCTCAGTCCACCCCGACTGTCTCACTCACCAGCCACCCGGCTGTCTTCTCCCTGGAGATCTCCCCGGACAAGCTCGCTGGCTCCTGCTGTCCTCACACCTGCTCCTGTGCCCCTGGACAGGACACCTCCTTGTGTTTTCAGAGTATCCCCCCTAAGCACCCAAGCCCCAGGCCTGAGGTCACCACCTCCCCAGACTAGATGGGGCAACCCTCAAAAGGCCTCCAACAACCTCCTCAGCATCTCCACCAGCTTCCACCCAAACTTACACTGCCCCTGCTGGCCTGACCCAGAGTATTTGCTCTGCCCCTTTTCTTTTGAAAAACATTAAGTATATTTTTTATTTTTTTTTTCTTATTTGTTTCATAGATAGGACTGTTTTCCCTCAATAATTGTAGCTATACATCTGTTTACACTTCTCCTTTTTGTTGAGAGGACCCAAGTTATTTTTGGGGACCCTTGTGAGGGATCTTTAAGGTCTCGAGGATCTACGTTTTGTCCATCTTTCCCACCTGGATCATTTGTCTCCTATACCTATTTGGTACCATCCTTTATTACTGAAGTTTTTAAATTTCATGAAGCAGCATTGGTTTGTACATTTGTAGCCATGATGCTCTCCATGTTCGACATTATTTTCTTTTTCTCTTTCTGTAAGCCTAGATTTGATTCATTTTTTTGTTCCAGAGCATTTCCAACCATTATCTCCTTTATGGCCCCCGAAGAACAGATTTGCCTTGAACATCCCGAAACGCGTCAGGTTGCAGGAGAAGTGCTGTGTTGTTTTTCTCATATGCTACACACGAATATATATGTATATATGTATATAACTCCGTATATCACTGTCATGTTTGTTTATGACAGGGTTTTTTTGTAATAAATTTTCTTATTTTTCTAAATATTTGTATATTTTTTTTTAAAAGTTTGCCTTTAAAGTCCCCTTTTTTGTAACGGGGGGGGGGGGGGTACTTACCTTTTATATAGAGTATTTAAGAGGTGACTTCCTCCTGCCAGCCCATTTGGCCGGGGATTGGTTTGTTGCCCTCATCAATACCCCAGGCAACTCCTCCTAACCTAACATTCTTCTGGAAGTTTCTCAAAAGTTCCAGCAAGAAGAAAGAGGTAACACACAGAGGCTTCTAATGCACATTGTGAGAAGCTCACAGTGTGCAGGGAAAATCAGAGTAAGTCATTTCAACACAGGAGAAGAACCTGCACAGTTGTGCAAGACTGAAGGGAAGGCCGGAGTTCCCCTTTAAAATGCCTAAAGTAAGCATGCAGCCAGTGAAGCCTGGAAAGTACGGGCACCTGTGAGACGTACATTATTTTTTTTTCCAGGTCAGCAACTCACCAGGTAGTGCCGCCAAGATCAGAGCGTCATCACCAAAGCCACACAGTTTAAAAAAAAACGTTATTTAAAAAAAAAAAAAAAAAAAATCGAGATTTTTATCCCCTCAGGTCCCCTTTAAAATGGAGAAGAAAAAATATCCGTCAAGCAATACCGCTGACAGCGCTGTCACTTCCAGTGTGACCAGATGCCAGATTATTAGTCGTCTGATTCCCCTCCTCCGCTGGTTCCTTCGGCTCCGTGTGAAATTCACAATCGTCTCTGTGAGCAGAAAATCGCAGACACCTAGGAGCGATCTTCTAATTTGGGAATCATTATAAAAACAGAAATCCTTCCCCGGCGCCGGTTTTCACGCTTCTGTCTGCTGTACAGCGGGGCGGCTGACAATCATTTGCATTAGAACAATGTAGTTTTATTTTTATTTTTTTGGATTTTGGGGTGAAATTCTGTCCTCATATCCAGATTTTTATTAAACAACAACGAGGTAAAGACACACCGGCTAATTGTGACCAGGGGGATTTATAACATATCCATTACCGTTTTTAAAAATAAATAAACAGCACCAATTATAATAATAAAACAATACTACTACTAATAGAAGAAATAATAACAACAACAATACTATCTAATAATTACTAATATATCTTACAATATTAACTAATAACACAACAATACTACTACTAATACTAATTTTAATTGAAATAATAATAATAATAAT